>PVJH01001543.1:58467-204365 GCA_004026705.1 Nesogale talazaci | reverse complement strand
GGGGGAAGGTGACAGCCTTAAGGTACTTAATTGGGATGAGAAAGCTCATGGTGCCTACCAGGAGTTAGTACTAAATTAATATAAGTGTGTGTTGAAGGTGGATAATCTTTCAGAAGAGAACCTTTCCAAACTAGATATTGGGAATCTTCTGGAAGTACACAGACTCTCAGTTAGCTTTTCAAAGATAGTATCTTGAACTTACAAGGAGAGGAAGGATACAGGCAACTTAGGGGGAAATGATCTGATCATTTCTAATCTGATCATTTTTTTAAGGGACACATATTCGCTGAGCATACACTGTATATACCAAGTACCCAAGTAGAAACTAACCAGTATAAGTAGTTTTCTGATATCAAGTGTGACTCAGTTTTCCCTCACTTAATTCCAAGCTACCCATGACCTCATTCATTTCTGCACCTTTAGCTTTCATCTCCCCAAGGCCCCTCAATATGCCTGTCCACCCCCAGATTCTTCTAGTCAGTCTAATCTTGGATCTCATCCTACGGGAAAATGAGGTGTGACTATTTTGTTCTACCCACTATGTGTCAGTGGTTCCTACTCCCCCTCACCCCAAGGCAACAGACACAGTGAAGCTTACACAAGGTATTCTATGCAGACACTTAGTGCCTTGTAATTACATAATGTCTCTGGGTAATCCAAGTGTGAGAGTGAAAAACAGTCTCTTTAAGATTTACCTTGCTGCCTGTTTGGCACTACAGAGCCTTATTGACAGCCATGGACTAGCTTGCAAAATGACAAGCTCTGTAACCACAAAATCTCAGTGTTCATCATGGCCATGCTGTTAGCATTGACTGAATCCATACCATTGAGCCAAATGCTGTACTAGATAATTTGCTTACCGCCATTAAAGAAATGAGAACCCAGAGGTTTCAGAAGTAGCTTGATCAAACTTTCAAGTCTAGTAAGTGACTAGAGCCAAGATGACAACTCAGAATTATTTGGTTCCAGACACATTTTCCTTTACTGCATTACAGTAGAAGTTGCTTGCTTTCAGGGCCTTAATTTCATCCTTTAGAAAGTAGGAATGAACTCTGGTCTCAGTCTTTCTCATAATTGCAATGTACCTAAAAATAGAAGTTGTTGAAAGAAAATCAGTGTCTCTGTGGACTGTGGACTGGTGACACAGTAGGTTAAGCATTGAACTGATTGTCAAAGTTGCCAGTTCAAACCCAGCAGCTATTCCATGGGGGAAAGATGAGGCTATCTGCTCCCATAACAATCTACAGCCTCAGAAACCCTTCAGAAGCAGTCCTACTCTGACCTACTGGGTTACTCTGTGTTATCAACTTAGTGGCAGAGGGAGGGGATATATAATTGCCGAGGAGTTACTATGACCATATTGAACAATGGAAGAAGTCTAAGTTTTGAGATCATGAATTACCAGTGCATGGGTTTCATCACCTGAGATGCCGTAGTCAGCAACTGCAATCTGCAAAGTTCAGCTTTGAATATTTTTTCAGTCTCTTAATGAAAGCGTTGTGAACTTTTTTATGCCTCACCCATATTTTACCAGTACTGTATCAACTTTATGAATATCTGAGCTGGTTGGGGGGAATCTTTCAAGGTCTAATATATATTTAATATATAGTTTGGTTTTGGAATTCATCCCTCAAGTTTTTAAATAAGTTTCCAGATAGGGTGGCTCACTGACAGGAAGAAGAGCCAAGACAAGAGTTCTATGATCAGGTTTTGGCTGTGGTGTGGTACATTATACCCACTGGGGGCAATGCTTAAATGGAAAAAGCATAAAAACACTTTGGTATCAGACAGGCCAGGCCTCAAATCTCAGTCCTACCATTTAAGATCTGGCTGAAGAGTTCTAACATTATTTCATCTTTAGAGACTCACTTGTTCAACTGCAGAGTGGGAAACTACAACTTAAAATGCCTATCATGTCGTTTATTCATTGGGTTGTTGAACAAACATTTATCAAACAGGAAATCAATTGGGCTTCATTTGTGAAAATCCTTCAGGATATTAAGAAGCTGAAAAACATTGGAAGGCCTGGAAGGTAGTCAGTGGGAGGGAGCTATAACTATATGAGAAGATATCTGAGAGTCATGGCCTGACCCTGTAGTCTCTTGTAGCCCTGAGTCTGAAGATAAGGCTAAGGTGCTCATAGGAAATGACCGCAGTGGTCAATCCACTGCACCCCAGTCAGCCTCCGTCCTTTAAGCCGCCAAAGGTATGAAAGTTCCTCTGGCTGGAAGACTGTACACTATACCCCTGTTGATAAGAGATTTGGGGAGTAAAGTGGAAGTTAAGTGAAGAACATGGGACAGAGGTGCCAAGAAATGATGTTAAGGACCAATAATGAACTGTCAGGACATGCCCCTCCTATGTGCTTGAGGCTACAGGGGCATACAGAGGGAAGATAGCCCTGACCAGTAGCTCACATATATCTCCATGAAGGCTCTTGATAAAGTACTTCAATGAGAGATTTGAAATGAAGGAACTGAGGTGGTTTGAAGTGAACGTTTCATTGACAGTGGTTGCCTTGTGTAGACATAAGTATGTTTCACTTTGTGTTGCCTTTGAAAGCTTCAATGCATATATTCGCCTACTAGATGGAATAAACTATCCTTGTTTTGTTTTGTTTTTATATCATTTAACTCATATAATGCTTACTTATCACAGTACATCTGTACATCCATTGAATGTCAAGCACATTACTTCATTTGTTGCCCTCATCATTCTCAAAACATTTGCTTTCTACTTAAGCCTTTGGTATCAGTTCCTCATGTTTTCCCCTCCCTCCCCCTCCCTCAGAACCCTTGATAATTTATACATTATTATCATTGTCATATCTTACACTGTCTGATGTCTCCCTTCACCAGCTTCTCTACTGTCTGTCCCTCAGGAAGATGGTTATATGTCAACCCTTCCTCCACCCTGCAGTATCGTCACTCTCAACACTGATCCTAAAGGGATCATAGGTCCTGGATTCCTTGTGTTTCCAGTTCCTATCTGTACCAGTGTACATTCTCTGTTCTAGCCAGATTCTAAGGTAGAATTGGGATCATGGTAGTGGAGGGAGTGGAGAGGGTACATTGAAGAACTAGAGGAAAGTTGTATGTTTCACCATTGTTGCACTGCACCCTGACTGACTCTTTTCCTCCCTGCAACCCTTCTGTAAGGGGAGCTCCCTTTACCTACATGTGGGCTTTGGGTCCCCAATCTGCACTTCCCCTCATTTACAATGATATAATTTTTGGTTCTTTGATGCCTGATACCTGATACCTTCAACACTTTGTGGTCACACAGGCTGATGTGCTTCTTCCATGTGGGTTTTGTTGCTTCTGAGCTAAATGGCCACTTGTTTAATTTAAAGTCTTTAAGACCCCAGATGCTGTATCTCTTGATAGTCAGACACCATCAGCTTTCTTCACCACATTTGTTTATGCACACCTTTGAGAATAGACTATCTTTGAAGAGGTCTATGGGTAGGTGTGTGAATTACTTGATATTGAGCATAGGAAAATACAAATGTTCAAAGAGATACAAATATCACTTCCTCAGAGTGCGCTAGGTGAGGGATGAATATGAAAGAGTAATTTTTCACTATCCACATGATTAGGTTCTAAAGAACAGTTCATATCACAGAAATCTGTGTTATAAGGATATGGAAATAAACACATCATTATATAGCTTCCATTATACCTTTCTAATATTGCCAAATCACTAGAAGTCATGAACTTCCCAAAAGTTGATGCATAACCTTAATCATTTATGGCTTTGCACATTAGCATTTGTTACTGCCACACATATGCCATTCATGCACAAATTAGTTGAATATAGTTTTTACTACTGTAAAAATGCAAAATGTTAAATAATGAAGTAAAGAGATAGGTGTCTATTTACACAGGTGATTACTTTGCTATATCCTGAAGTTGTGCCAGTCCCCTGGCTATCTGCCTTCAAGAGGAGGTCACTATGCTTTTTTCTCAGTGGTGAGCCCAAAACTGTAAGACATGTTAGAATCATTAACCCTGCTATACCCTTCAAAGTCTGGGACTGAGGCTCTCTGGAGATTTGTAGTTGACTAGGTCCTAAATTGAAAGGCCACAAGAAGATAGTAAATTTGAGAGTTGAAATAGTTTCATTCATCTTCTAGAGGTGTGGGGATCATAAAAATCCAAAACACTGCACTATCACAAGATTAAATGACATCAGATTTATAGATCTTGTTCCTCATAGGAGGCATTCCACAAATGGCTTTTTCTTTTCTCACTGATAATATATGGCATCAGTTGCATCCATCATTGCAGATTCTAATTTATTTTTATTTTATATGCATGGTAATACTTACTAGTAGATGCTTAACATGTTTTGCATGGACATCATATCTCATTTTCACAAAACTATGCAGAAGGAGACTCTTTTTATACATATTTAGACCCCCAAGCACAAGAAAGGCTAGAAGTTACTTGTTATGTAAATGCTACAGGTGGTATTTGAATGCCGAGACTCTTACTCCAGATCCAGCACACCCTGCATAGTGCCAGATTGTTTCCAATACCAGACAGTGGCCTGTGAATGCTCTGTTGCCAGGAGCAGAGCAGAGTATCCTATCTAAATAATGTGGTGATGGGTGACTTTAGAAAACATTTGTGTAGTAAAATGGCACCGATCTTGCTAGACTGTTCATAGAGTAGTCTCCAGAAGCGAACAGGTATCATTACAGGCTTGGCTATGGGGAAGTCATGCAAAAGGCTTAGAGAAGGGCAGCGGGAAGGACAGGAGGGCAAAGAAGACAAGACCCAAGGCAGAGGGAGGATTGAAGCTGATGAAGATAATTGTATTTGCTTTCTATCTTTACATTACTTTTTCTACCTTTTCCCTCATTCCTGTATCCACAGTCTATTATCCTCCATTAACCTTTTGTCAGTAGTACCTTGGTTATCCTTCAAAGTAGCAGATATAAATGCATGCCTTTATCTATAGCTACATGAGCCATTACCAAGGTGAAATGTTGTATCAAATGTGCCCTAGTCATGATAGATGACTGCACTGAAAATTGTTAAAGAAAATTGTTAGGACTTAAATTGGAAAAAAAAAAAAAAGACACAAGGGGGCTTCAGGAAATTGGTGGAAGAATTCTGTTATCTTTTAATTCCATGTTTCTACAAACTTTTTGAAACCCCCTCATGTCTTTGTGTGTATGAACAGATTCCTACACACCCATCAATATGCACACATTTACCTATAAATATATCTCCCGAGACCCACCTTGGAGGCAGCAGCTGCTGAACTCACGGTGCGGGGTGTACATAGAAGTGAGGCTGAGTGCCATCGAGCCTCTTGCTCTCAGAATAGTTGGAGATGGGACTTTTAGGCAAAATTTCTCAGTTTGATCATGTTAATCCCGCCTACATAGTAACCTGTATTTGTCACCTTTATGAATTCCTTGCCATGTAATCTGAACAATGCTTTATAGTTTCTGTGTCTTTTCTTTCACTGGAATCAGAGCTAGGGCTAGGCTGTATCTGTCTTTCCCAAGTCCATGTACCACTACAGTGCCTGGGACACAGCAGATACTGAAAATGAGTAGACACATCAGACACTGGAAATTTAGGCTTTGATAGATTTTCTTTTTCTTACAAATGTGACTTGCTATTCACTCTTCAAAGATGGATCTTTTAGTTATCTCAACTATACAACATTTACTTGCAAAAAGTCTGTAGAAGTCTTCAGTAATCATAATAGTAATGAATAACATTTGCATATTATTTTCACTTAGAAAGTTGGCAGCGATTAATTTTTTAAGTAAAAGATTATGGTATTGGGGACTTTTGCAACTCTTGGTACAACTCATACATCGATTGCAAGGCAGTCATTATTTTTAAGGAATTTAAAATCTATACGATTGAAGGGAAGTAAAAATCAGTTTCAGATTTGTTTTATTTGGAGGCAGCAGGAATAAGGACAGGCCTATGGGCTCTTTCAGTTGATACGGGTTATACTCTGTCATTGTCACGTGTTAATAACCTGAGCTTTGAAAAGTCATTTCCCTTATCCAAGCCTCAGTTTCTTCACCTACAAAATGGAAATAATAGCACATGCTTCACCTGGCTAAATTATACACATTGGGCCTTACACTAAACTTTTAGGTAGTCCTGCTGCTACTGGGCAAGAGAGAATATCTCGTGTCTCGGTCACATTTGAGTCAACATGCTCTTTGGAACTGAGGCCATATCTTTGATCCTGGAAATCAGAAATTAATGTAATTCTGCAATCCAGAAACTTATTCCACACTTGAAGAATTATGTAAGCCCTCATTTTGATTTCTATAGAAAATAGACCCTTGTCATCTAGTTTTGGAGTTTTGTTGTTATTCTTTGTACTGTTAGACCTGCGGCAATTTCAATAGCTCATTCTTACTGGTGGTTTTATCTGGAGAAACTGGGTTAGATTCCTAGTACCTTCCTAAGCCAGGGACACATTTCTGGAGGTGCTAGTTCAATCGTACGTAGCCTGCTGAGATGCCCCACCAGAAGGAGGCATGTGGTGTGGTTAGATATCATGTTAACGCTGAGTGTGATGTGAATTGGAGATAGTGCCCCAGGTGACTTGTGTGGTGGAGATGGTAATTCAATCGCAGAAGTAGAGAATGTGCAGGAAAGGCTGTGTCAAGTGAGGAGACCTGAAAGTAGACGGCTTCGTACTTAGAAAATACTCTTTAGTGGGCTGAAATTCAAGGAATTTCTGGCTCAGACTAAGCAGACATTTGAAGCAGGCACAGAACCCTTAATTGAAGATTCAACTCTATGAAGGAATGACATCACCCCTGCCCTTCAAGGGTTGACCATCAACTAAGTCATGTAGCGGTGGTAGGTGCAGTCACGCTTTTTCTGACTCATCTGGATCCTGTGTCCACAGAACAAAACAGTGCCTGGTGCAGAGTCATCTCACAGTGGTTACTATGTTTGAGTCCATTGTTGTAGCCACGGTGCCAATCCCTCTGGCTGAGGCCTTCCTCTTTTCACTGCCCCTCTACTTTTCGAAACATAATGATCCTTGCGAGGTACTGGTCTCTCTTGGCAACATGTTCAGAGTAGGTGAGACGAAGTCTTGCTCTCTTCGATCCCAATGAGTCTTCTGGCTGAACTTCCTCCAGGCCAGACTTTTGGCTCTTTTGGCTCTCCATGGTATTTTCCATGTAGCATAAGTAATTATCTAACAGTGCAGTTCAGCATCACAACAAGATGATTTGTTATCAATCGAAATCCATTGCTCACAAATAGATCCCAAGCAGAGTGATCCAATGGGACACAGAGAAGAACTTCCCCCAAGGGTCTGCCAGGCTGTTAGCTTGTACGGACGCAGACTACTCCCATCTTTCTCCTGCAGAGAGGTGATGGGTTCACATTGCAGAGCTCTTAGTTTGCCATCAAGCTCTTGAACCACTGCACCACACCGGAGGGTTAAAGGACTGGATCTAGAGCAAGGGTATGCACCTAGGTGTGAGTACAGGTAGACTAGAGATACAAGCCAAGAGAAACTCATCTTATATGAGACAGTTTTACGTACATTAAGAAAGCAGCCCAACCCAGTACAAGCCCATAAGTCCAATTTTAGTCCATATGTCTGATGTTGATCTATAAACTTCTCTTCAGACTCAGGAGACACTGAATGCAGGATGATCAAAGGCCAGTGGGTAGGAAGTCTTTGGATCCAGTGGCATTGTAACCATCTCAGTCCTGACAAGGGTCTCTACGTGACTTCTCTATCTTCAGAGGTCTGGTTGCATTGCGGTAGGCCTATGTGACTTCTTCAACTTAGGTCACTAGTATAGTTTCATGTGTCTTGTGAGCTGCAGTGTCTTCCAGGGAGTCAGCTGAGAGTCTCTCCCACCTCCATAGAGGAAAAACCAGGTTTCCCAGAATTCTGAGGAGAAAGCCATGCCCATACAGAGGCCTCATTAGCTATGACAGCCTAGACTCCACCCCCATACTCCAAACCTCAAATTGTCACTAGATTATGTAAGTGCCACAACCTACTCTCAAAACCCAGATCATCTGCTTACTTATTCTTTCTGTTCTCTAGTTTCCCATCTGTAAAATTAAGCGCTATTCCCATGACTCAGGGTTGTCATTTACTATGAAAGAGAGAGAGAGCTCCACTCTCAGACCAAATTAATTATGATGATAAGAAGACAACCAAACATATTGGCCTCCCAGGCAACAACTATACAAATTCAGGTCTTGGGTAAGAAGAGGGTAGAGGGAAATCGAGGGTATTGGCTGCAATTGCATATTTAATACTTGAGTTCTTATAGGCCACCTAGCTTGGATGTACAAGTGAATCAGTTTGACAGTTAGTTGATCTCTGTGCTTCAATTTCTTCATCTGTAAAATGGGGCTAATCGTACCAACCTCATAAGTTTTTTTAAAAGATGGAATGAGTTAACACTTGTAAAGCTTTTGGAACAGTGATACAGTAAATAAATACTCAAATTATGTTGGCTAATATGATTACTATCCCAAAATCATTTATTGTATTTTTAATATGTATAAAGTCCTGAGGTATGAAAGTAAAGGCAATGATGGTCATCCAGGGCAAAACAGGGGAGCAGTGGAGGGATAGTGTGTTATCAGACAGATGGACCTGGTTTTAAATCTAGGATTCATTATCTTGTCTCAATCTGTGAAACCTGAAGCAACTGTCTATTTCCGTAAACTGTGGGTGGGGCTAACACCCACCCTAAGATTGTTGAGAAAATAAAAGAGGGATGAGTTGTTATATATAACATTCAATATAGTTCCTGGCACATCGTGAGTTCTCAATCCTAGAAAGACTGAGGAAAACAGAGAGCTAGAGATACTTAAAAGCACATAAATTATGGAAACCTGGAGAAAATACACCATAAATTCCAGGCTCTTCAAAGGGAGAAGGTATTTCTGAAGGCTGTTCATTATGTTTGGTAAGCATTGCTCTCAAGCAGTATAGTAAATTGTGAATAGGAAGGTGGGTGGCAAAGGGGAATTTTACTAAGCTCAAAGGATCTATTGTTTCAACCAAGATAATGCACTACAAATTACTTAGCTTACCCAAAAAATGAAAGTCAAATGTGGCAGGTAAATTGCAAAATATTCCTTAGCAGCTAAAAATAGTTAATAGTTATTATCATGATCTTTCATCTAGCATGTGGAACTGAGACCAGACTTTTGATCACTTTGCTGGCAATTGACTAGAATTAATAAAATTATGATTTGTTGGACTAATCATTCTTCTGTATATACAAGCACTGTCGTGTATCCCAGTAGAGCTACTTTTGTCAGAAGTAGACCAATCTGCACCTTTGTCATCATCTTCCTTAAGAAAACAAGAGCTATAACCACAGTCTTTCATAAAAGCCCATGAAAGGTGTGTCCAGTTGAAAATCTGTTGAAGACTTACTATAACAACTAGGGAAAAGGAAAGACTAGGAATGGATCCCCCGTATTGTGAGAATTATAATTAAGAAATGGAATGGGTGTAATACTAAAAGCTAACATGTGGGGAGTATTTCTTGCTCATTGCTGTCAAGATGTTTAGTTCTTGTGTGCTTTGTAACCTTGTATTTGAAAACTGGCATGGCTATTACCCTTATGCATGGAAGTGAAGTAATTTGCCCAAGGTCACTTCCAAGAGTTCTTTTACATGTGTATGTTCAGGAGAGAAATCTGAGTCTGCTTTTTCTCCATTGGCAAATATTGGTGTTCTCTTGGGCATTATAATGCCTTGGGTAGTGAGAAAATAACATTTGTGGGAGTAGAATATATGTAAAAAGCATAAATCCTCTCATTAGTAAACCTTTTAATCTGTGCAAATTTTACTGATATGATTTGCCGAGTAAATAAACAATAAACCAAAGGTAAAGGAAGATGGCGGCTCTTTGACTAATAACCACTTAATGGATAGAGACTTTATTCTAAACGGTGTCAAGTGTCCCACTTGTGTGACTCCTCTCTCACAGCTCCCTAATTAGAGGGGTCAATGAAATCAAGAGGTTGGCCTTTTGCTCAGCCATCTGAGTGACTGAACATGCCAGACCCTCAATATAACGTTTAATGTGTTTCATCGTAATAGCAATAGTGGGAAATTATGGACAGTATTTGTGTGTTATCCTTGCATAGGGGCTATGCTAATCTTTTCAGTATTGTTTCAATTTTAGTTTATGTGCTGCTGAAGCGAGCACTTATGGACAGTGTTATGGGGTATTATTCACTTGAGACAAACAGAGAAGCGGTTTGCCATGCACATAAGGATGAACCATGTGAGAGAGAGGCTATTCAGAGTGTTTAGGAAACTTTAACAATAAATACATTATTGCAGCAAACACTAGTTTCTGCTGCTTTGATGTTCAAATACACCCAAGTCATCTGTGCTTCCGGTTTGGGTTCGGTGAGGAAATATGATTCACCTGATGTGGTAACACCTGTAGTGTTAACAGCGACACTGAAAGACATAAATATGTGAACATAGCTAAGGTGCCTCTGGTTGGGCTGATCAAAGAAGGCTTGAGGCTGCAGCATCACTGAGGAGTACAGGTCCCTCTAGTCAGCCCTCATAGAGGGGTGACACCAAAATAAGTTACTCTGACACTTCCAATAAGCTCTGTGAGAACCATCATTACTACCCTCTCCTAAGAAGGGTAATACAAGATCCTTATGGCCACCGAGCCATTTTAGATGCCTAACATCTTCTAGGATAGAGTAGAACTGCTCCCTTCAGGATCCCCAGACTTTACAGGAGCGACCGGCCTCTTCATCTTTCTCCCGTGGTGGCTTCAAACTGCTGACCTGTTGCACCAGCTCAGTGTGCAGCCCATGACGCTACCAGAGCTCCTTGGAAAATCTCCATTCAGCCTCACTGCCGGCGGTTGCTTCGGTCTCACAGGAGGACAGGGGAGAACTGTCCCTGCAGTTTCCCAAGGCTGGAACTCTTAGTCACACTGTCTTTGTCCATGGAGTGCTCAGTAATTTCTAACAGCTGGCCTTGCACTTAACAACAGGGTGCTTTCCATCATGATTCCAAAGACCTCTATGAAGCAGAATCATTGAAATGAGGAACTCTTGTATCAGAATATAGCCTCCCTCCAGGCCTATGCATTCCTGAAAACAGCCATGTTTCCATTTCTTTAGCGCTTCGCTTGAAGAAGTCTGTGCTCCTCCATGTAGACCATGTTCACACACGCTGCTCTCTCCACTGACACAGCACCTAACTGATTTTTATTGTCTGTTTTCTTGTCTCTGCCCCATAATATCCAGTGAGTTCTTAGAAGGCATAGATTAGATCTCTTCAGCCTCTATTTCTACCCCAGCACATTGTTAACAGATGGTTAGATGAATGAATTCTATGACAATCTGTAGATAGCAAGACTTTAATAAAAACTGAATCAAAGATAGAAACAGTGAATTCTGGTTTATCTTCTCTGGTCGTTGCCGCCATACTTTGAAGATATCACAGGACTTGGGAATAGGGAAAATTTGATGGCTGTCAGATCAGGGAGCCATATATGTTTTTTAAAAATTGTTTTTGTGATAAAAATATATATATTAAAAATTCTACAATGTTTTACATGGTGGGGCCCATAAACTCAGAAAGACAGACCAGTGAGAAAACACCAAATTATATTTATTAAGAGTTCAATGTAAATTGTCAGCTTTGGGGTGACTGTAGGAATTTGAAAAATAGTTTATATTTCCACTCCAAAGTAGCAATTAAGGAATTTGAAAAAGCATACAAGGTGAAAAAGAAAATGATTCAAGACAACCCATGGCTGAGATATGAAAAAATGCTACGGAAATAAGTAGGTGAGTGGAAAATGACTTTATAGACCCAAGAAAATTGACCTGCAAGGGCATGCAGCAAGGATGGGGACCAGGTGCAAGAAGCCTAAGGACTCAGCTGTTAAGGATCACAGGGGCTGGGAAGGTCTGTAAACACAGACAGGTGAGAATTCTCAGACAGTGCAGTTGAGCCCCTCTTTTGTTTGGCAACCATCCCCATCCTAGGAAAGGCATACTGGCTCTGGAGAGATGAAACCCAAATCCTGGATTGGGAATATCAGAAATGGATCTGAATGAGGGTGTGTGAGACACAAATCCCTACTTCACAGCCAGCATTCAGCAACCAGGTTTTTACCTGAAAAAAAAATGAGGCATTGTAGGGGTACAGGGGTCCTAGTTACCTAGCAGTTACATGTTGGGCTGGAGCCTGCAAGTTCAGCAGTTTATCCCCAGTCGCCGCTCTGTGGGAAAGAGATGGGGCTCTCTGCTCTGTAAAGAATGACACCCTTGGAAACTCGCAGGGTCAGTTCTCCCCTGTACATATCAATAAATAGTGATGGATACAGTGTAGCAATGATGAAACATGCAACTCCTCAAGTTCAATGCTTCCTCCTCCCCCCATCATGATCCCAATTCTACCTTATAAATCCGACTAGACCAGAGGATGTACACTGGTACAAATAGAAACCAGAAACAGGGAATCCAGGACAGATGATCCCTTTAGGACCAGTGGTGAGAGGGGTGATACTAGGAGAGTGGAGAGAAGGTGGGTTAGAAAGGGGGAACCAGTTATAAGGATCTACACATAGCCTCCTCCCTGGGATATAGAAAACAGGGAAGTGGATAAAGGGAGGCATCTGACAGTATATTATATGACAAAATAATAATTTTTAAATTATCAACAGTTCATGAAGAAGGGGGAAGAACAGGGAGGGAGGGAGAAAATTGAGGAGCTAATACCAAGGGCTCAAGTAGAAAGCAAATGTTGTAAGAATGATGATGGCAGCAAATGTACAAATGTGCTTGGCACACAAGGGATAGCTGTATGGATTAAGATAAGAGTTGTATGAGCCCCCAGTAAAATGATTTTAAAAAGTAGTGATGACCACGAGACAACAATATTCATGTGGACAGAGCTGCCAGATAGCATTTTAGTACTGCCCAGTTCATTTAAATTCACAAATAAGGATTACTGAAGAGGAGACTCTTAAATACACAATCAAACAGGATGTCAATAATCCAGAAATAATGTAAGGAATAAAAGAAAACTTCAAACTAGCCATCATTTCTGTTCCCAGTGAGATGTGACATCATGGAAAAGGAACAGGAATCTGCTCACAAGGAACCTTTCGAGAAGAACAACTTCAGGATATTGAAATCCGTTCGGTCACACGTCTAGAGTATTGTGTTTCGTTCCTGGAAGTTCCTCTTTCTAAGGAGGGTACTGAGAAGGTAGAGGGCATCCCCGGGAAATCAGGACATGAAGAGATGGGAGCCTGGGGCATGTGTACACATAGCAAACATTCCTGCTGGGCCTGTGTCAGGCAAGCAGCCAGTCAGGCACAGTGCTGGGAATCAGCCAGAGGAAGGTGAGGGTCAGGAGGGCAGAATGGAAATAGGTAATAAAAAAAAGAAATAAAATCAAGTACATTGGCCAGAGTGGTATGCAGAGAGGAGAGCTAAATAGAATTTTCTGCAAACAATCTGAAGCAAAGCATCTGCAGGGTGAGGGTGGAGGGAGGTATTCTTCAGGTGCTCTGCCGAGAGCAAGGCAAGTCCAGAAGAGACGGAAATTTGTCCTTCAGATTCCAGAAGGACTTTTTGATGAAGAAGGCGTATTCTTTGTAGCTACACAGAACATTCTTAAAACAAGGAAAACCCAGAGGACTCGGATAATGACTTGAAATGGCAAAGAAAACCAAATCATGTAAATAAGAAAGACTCCCAATCACAACTGGATTCTGTCCGTAAGATGTTATTTTTACCCAGTCGGTATGGTTTAATGTCATTCGTATTGCTTGGGGTGCCTCAGAGTCCATTCACGTTCTCAGTGGAGCTGGGTGACCGTATCGGGGGCATCCTGTGCACCTCTCTCAATGGAAACCTGATTGCCAGGCCTTTCCCGCATGGAGCAGCTAAGAGATTCGGGCCGCCCACCTTGGGGTGAGCAGCCGAGTGCGGAAGCCAGCGTTTGCTTGCTGACCAACAGTTTTGCACATCCACCCTCAGGCACTTTGGTAAAAGGATCTCACCATCTACTTGGGAAAAAATAAAATCAACAGTTGAAGACCTCGTGGGACACGGTGCTATTCTGACACATATGGGTTGTGAGCTGAAGTCGGCCACAATGATAGACTAGTGGTTTGGGTTTGCGTTTTAGATTTTGCTCATATTTTGCTCATTTGTTTGACTGGTGGGTGCTGATAGATTCAATATGAGAGAGAGAGAGAGAGAGAGAGAGAGAGAGAGAGAGAGAGAGAGAGAGAGAGAGAGAGAGAGAGAGAGAGAGAGAGAGAGAGAGAGAGAGACCGAGACCGCAGTTCTATATTGGGCAAGCAAGCTTGGTCCGTTTTGGTGCATCAGTGAAGGTTTTCAAAGTAACGAAACCTATCTTTATTGTCTTAAAAAGTGCAGTTGTTTTGTTTTTTAATCTCTGAAGTTTGGCTCTGTTTGAGTTTAAATAAAGAGGACAGTTTTTGGAGGGTATTAATTCCTACCTCTTGTCTTGGAAATACAAAGACCATGCAGAGCAAGCCCCACAAATGTTTTCCAGACCTGAATGAGAGGAGACGAAGCAGCCCTGTGCCAGCAAATGAACAGTGGCAAGAACTTGCTGTACGCTTGTGTTGAAACCACCCCAGATTGAGGCTTCAGTCCCCATGCAGCTTCTTAACTGTTAGCTTTTTGTTCTGTGCAAACTGCAAGTCGTTCACACCAGCGTCCAAGTCAGCTTTCCAATCCTGACTCTCCTGGTTCAGATTGGAGGCTCCTTATAAGTTATGCATTACTCCCCCAGCTCCTGAGGCAGCATACTTGGGATTTCTTCTTATATGATTAATCCAGAGGAAAGAGAAATGACCTATTTCAATTCTACAGGGATCCATTTCCCCCAGCATATCTTTATTTATTTTCACATAAAAGTTGATTTTTAATGGTGACTTACTTTTTATTCTATTCTTCCCACATATCTGAAAGATAGGATGGTCAAGTTGGTATGAGTTTTAAACAACACTAACTAGCTGTAATGCATTACATAAGGCTGTTTATTAGATCCTGAAAGCTTCTGATTCATAAATTGCTTTACTTGTTACAGATATGTCTTCTGATACCTCAGCCCCTGAAATTGTGCAGGTCTGGTCTGACCCAGGAAAACAGAGCTTTGATCATATCCCCACAAACTCTGTGTGTCTAAGTATGGCTTCATAGGTCATTTGCCTTCACCTCGTTCCCCATGTTTGTTAGGCGGTGGGCTCCTAATCACAAGGTGGGCTGTTCAAATTCACCAGCCACTTCTAGGGAGAAAGATGAAGCCTGTCTGCTCCTGCAAAGACTTAATGACTCAGAACTCCTGTCTAGGATCACTGTGAGTCGGAAATGGACTCTGGCTCTGGGGTTTCCCTCCTCTCAGGGAGTTAATTAATTACCCAAGAGGGGAACCATGGAAGACACTTTTGCTCTCTCATATGTCTCAAGGAAGGAATCAACATACCTCTTTATTCTATCCCCTTCCCGCCATCCCATTCTCACTGCCTTCAACCTCTCTCACCCAGACCATTGCACAGCACATCTCAATGGCCTCCGGATTTCTGATCTTACTCCACTATCTCATCTGTGTCAGCCACTGTAGTGCTGGCTTTCCAAGTGATGGCACAATAGGTCCCTTAAAGCGCACTCAACGTTTTTTTATTTTCTTAGTTCTGAATTTCTTACCAAATTACACTGTCCAAAGAAGAGTAAAGGTTGCATATTTGAATTTTTTACACTTTTCTATTATGAATAAGGGAGGAGTATATATTTCTGTTCATCGCTTTCTGTGTTCAACAATTAAACAATTTGCCAAACCTCCCATTTGCTTGTCTGGTGCCCAGACCCACGGGTTTCTTTTCCCCCTTTCTTTTTAACATCATTTTGTTGACCTAGAGTTCACAGATCATACACTTCCAAAAAGAACTGCACAATCATCTTTACAGGTGGTTCCAAAACGTCATCTTCCCTCCTGGGTTTGTAATTCGTGCCCCATTTCCCTCCAGCCCCAGTTTTTGTTGCTTCATCTTCTCCCCTTTGGAAAATATTAGCTTCTCCAACTCCTCCTGCCCCTGATGGAAGGCATTAAAAAACCTTTCTCTTGACTTTGTCTTCTATAACAAGGGATCCACCGGCAGCATTTGTCCTTTTGTCATGGACCAACTTCACCCAGCATAATGTCAATAGGTTGCATTTTGTCCTTGCTTAAATGACAGTTTCATGGACCCCCCCCCCCCTCGGATATGTCTTCACTTTCTTGGAGATCTTTTTTGAAAAACCAAGGGAACATTTTATAGTTGTGGGGCGGGAGGTGGGGGGAGGAGGGAGGGAAGAGTGAAATAAGCAAGGGCTGTTTTTCTTTTCTTTTTGCTGAGTCACAGAAATAAGTAAACGAAGCGTGAAATGGTTACCATAAATTGTGCTGAAGTATTTCTGCTTAATTCCTACTGATGTGTTCAGTTCCCCTTATGTGATTATTCTGGTCACATGCCATGAACCCCGCACACTTTTATGATGATAATAGGAGCCAACACAGCCTCTAAAGGAGTAAAGGGAATCTAACGATCAGAGAAGAGTCAAGCTAGGTGATTTTAGGCTTCAGGAACAGACAATTAGGCTGAGAAAAAAAACTGGGAGTAAATAATTATCTCAATCCATTTCTCTAGTGCTACTCTCACCTCAATTTGACATTGAACATTATTTTAGTTCGAGTGCTATAGAATAGTGGGACATAATTCTGTAAAGATCTTAATATTTTTATAAGCAACTAAACTTTTTTTTCCATCAGGATGAGTGAAAAATAGTCACATCAGCAAGCTCACTTCATCAGTACCTCACAAATAATAACTAGCTGTTTACAGCTCATTAAATAGTTGCATGCATACTAAGTGTTGCAAAGGAGAAGTATGGGTCACCTTTCATAGAAGGAAAGACCCAGTGTAACTCATGGAGGTGTCTATGAACGTGATATTAAAAGCAGGTGGGAAGGATGAGAGAACAGCAGGCACGAAATGAGAGGATTGGGGAAGAGAGAGAATGAGAGAATCTCAATAGAAAATGAGGGAGACTAATAAAAAAGGGAAGTGGGGCGTTAAGGAGGAGACTTAAGAATTGTCAAAAATTGAAGATCACGTCAAACTAGAATCTGGAATTGCGAATGCTGTGGCAATTGTATCCATTGACTAAAAGTAGTGGAAAGTCCTTGAGGGCAGCATTTGAGTTTGATTTGTTGGGGGGGGGGGGGGGTTAGTATCTAGCAGAGACCTTTGCCATGCTTGATGCTCAGCAAATGGTTGTTTTGTTTGTTTGTTTGTTTTGCATGAATGAATGGATGGATGGATGCGTTGGTGCAGCACAGCGCTCTCAGGACTCTTTCCTTATCCGAATGTCAAATGATGCCAGGTGTGTTGTTTCGCCTCTTTTCCTAAAAGGGAAAGAGTGACTCGGGGGGACTTATCTGAGGGCAGCAAAGGAAGGATCCAGATCCTGCCACTCTCAGCAAAGACTGACCTTGAGCTGTTAGCTGGGAATTGTTAATGAATTAGAGTATTTAGTCCTTTTAAAAACAGTTAAAAATTTTTTTCAATTATGAAAATTTCAAAAATTCCACCAAAGTAGAAAGAGTGCTGGGAAGAATGCGCATGCACTTATTACCTATAAAAACCCCAATGAAACCACTGCCTTGTGAGTCAATTCCAACTCACGAAGGGGCAGCAGGACGGAGCAGACCTGATCCAGGGAGTTTATCTTTACAGTGGACCTCCTTTGATTCTTGTCTGCTTACATGTACAAAAGCAGCAGTCTCGCCTTTCTCCCAGGGAGTGCCTGGGTGTTCAAACTGCCTATATTGTGGGGAACAGCTAGCTCACTGCACAACCCCCTGTGCCACCTTAGTCCCCATACCCAACAGGAGTTAAACGCTTGACATTTTTGCTTCATATATCAAACCTTACAGTGCACTTTCATCCCTACAATATTTAGAAGCTTTAAAATAAGAAACAAGCATTTTCTTATATGACTACAATGTTATTATACCCAATAGAATGAAAGATATTTATCATGTAACATTCAGTCTCTAGTATCTTTATTTTTGAATATTCTCAATCAGAATCCAAACATAGGCTAATATTACATCTGGTTATTAGGTCCCTTTATAAAAAGGGCACTTGAAAAACTCATAAAGACATACTTTTAAAGAAGTATGATACATCTTAAATTATATGTCCAGGTTTATGAAAAGCTTCTGCTTTTTCCATACTTTCCTGTGTCAGGAATGGCCTTGTTTTCTATAAGCCACCACTGTTTCTCAAGCTATTGGCAGCAGGAACTAGTTGTTTTTGCTCCTGAACAACGCTTGCCTTCCCCAACCCTGGTAAATTGTCTGACAACACTCAGTTTTACAAAGCCTGCTGTTTAGCTTCAGGTTGGAGAACACTGACCACCTGGAACCTGCCTATTAACTGAATCTAAATAGCCCACCTTATAGCATTCATTATAGATAAGAATCAATAATAATTCTATACATGGTCCTTTAAATTCTTGATTAAGTTGACCAAGCTAGGCTGAGGAAGTTATGTACCTATGAACATACAGCACAGGAATATGGAAGAATTAAGAGTAATGTACAGAATATGTAGTGTAAAATCATAAGATTGGAAATATAAGACATGTGCTCCAGTCTGTTTTCCTGTGTGACCTTGGATAAATTGGGCAAATCTCTGTGACCTCTGTTCACTCCTGGTGTCCTTCACTGTCTGCCTCCTAGAAAAAGGAGAACTCCCCAAAATACCACAATGTATTTTCAAACATATGTATTTAAATTTTTTACAACTCAAAATACTCTCCATTATGCTTAATACATTTGTCAGATTTGGAATTCCATTCTTGGAAACATTTTTAAGACTCATCTGTCCAGATAGTTGACAGCATTTCCCTTGTTTTTTACTTTACCTCTTCTGCATCATCAAATCACTGTCCTTTCCTGTCTCCCTTCATTCATGGAAACAAAAACAAAAGTCACACTTGGTGGCGACTAAGGTGGCTAAGTTCAGGTGAGTAAGGTGAGTGAGGCAAGAGAAGTACGTTGTTTTTTGCTCCAAACTGGCACACTGTGCTGTGCACCGTGGTCATGGTGGCAAAATCAGTGCCCATGTCTACCCCAAATCAGACCTTTGTTGTCACACACTGGTATGCAATCTTTCAGAACCTTTAAATAAAATTTGATTAGCAGTCTGACCTACTGGAAGGAACTCCAAATACTCTCTCCCCCTCACATGAAAAAAACAAATGGGCATTTTGGGGGGAGAGGGGTACCTCCTCATATGATACATGTTCTACAATGTGCAATCTAAAGGGGTCAGTGTAAAAGGAATATTATGAAAGGCAGATATTTATACCTCTCAAGCAAGACCCAAGAGTATTGCCAACCCTCCCACCTCCACAGCCAAAATTGCTTTATCTCGATGGCCTATAATTAGGCAAGAAAATCACCCTTTTCACTGGGCAAGTAGTAACTGATTATTACTGCAGAAGAACACAGGAATCCTGAACATGATTTCTTTAGTTTCTAACTCCATGATATTAATACAAAAGGAAGACAGGAAAAATCCAACAAAGATTTAATATCTATATTTTCCAAGGAAGGGTTTTTTTTTAACACACACACACACACACACACACACACACCCTCCTTAGAACTTAGAAGAGGTCTGGCTAGGTTTCATTTTAAACACTATGCCTTGAAGCAGAAGGCACAGTTGCTGCATCTTTGCAATGCACCATTAGCTACAAATCACACTAATTACACTACAGGCTGTGCACGCCAACTTGGAGTCTTTCACCCAACCTGCAAGGAAAATCTTTAGAGAATATCACCATTGGCAGCTAGGCCCTCGTGGCATCTAAAGTTTCCACTTTCCCTGGAGAGCTTCTCATCTATTCTCATGTGTGGTGTTTTATGTAGCTTTCCTTCCACAGACAGACAGAAATTAAAGCCCGATCGCTTTTGTGGCAACCCTTAGATATTAAGGAATTACACTTATAGGCAGGCTGTGATTAAAACAGAACAAAACAACCGGGAGTATGAACTGTATTCATTGTACTGTGTCACTTAGTGCTTTCGAGGTGGGCCACTAGCCACAAAGTCAGCCGTTAGAAACAACCTGCCACTCCACAGGAGAAAGACGAGGCTTTCTATTCTCGTGGAGAGATCCAACCTCTGAAACTCACAGACAGGTCTCTCCATTGGGGGGTTCTTTTGGTGGTCATGGAAGCTACCCAGCCTTGCTCCTGGAGAGCTGCCACTGGATTTGAACCGCCAAGCCCCTGGGCCACAGTCCTGCACTAAACGACTTATGCCACTGGAACTCAGCCCTCCATTGGGTCTTTATAGGGTCACTATGAATCATTAGTGACTTGATGGTGGGCAGTTTGGTTTGGGTCTAGCTTCTCAAGCACTTTAAAAACCTGCATTTCTTCTTTTGATTCTTGCAGCAACTCTGTGAATTAACTAGGGGATTATTATCATTGCCATTTAAAGAGGTAGACTACATTTTGAGAGATCTTACGTTATTTTTCCCACTTCGTGAGCACCTAGCCTGTTCCTGGAACTATGCTATGCCACTTACATGCATTATTTATTTATTTGCATTACTTCTTTTAATTATTAGAGGATTGTGATTGGGATCAAGTAAAAACAATAAACTAACCTCCCACTAGATGGAATGACCTGCCCCAAATCTACTGTGTGGATCTTGAATGAGCTCAAGATTCAAAGTTAGATAATTTTTGTATAGAGCTTTTTTAAATATATAAAACATAAAACTTCTTACCCCATGCTCCTCCCAGTCATCTGAAAATGCCTGCCTAGCCAAGTTATGTTGAATTGTATGCAGACTAATTCTGCCTTGTAATCATACTGCCAATTTAAAAAGAGCTGCCTTTATGGACGCATAAAACAAAGTATGCATGCATCTAAGTTGATGTATCTAATTTTTGGAGTTACGCACAGATTGTATGAAATAACTGGCTGGCAATTCAGACTATTGTTTGCCTAAAAAACTTACTGCATCTCACACATTAAAGAATTCTGAGTATTTTGCTAAATATTTTCTCTAAAAGTTCTCCTCCAGCCAGACTTCCTGGTGCCAGAAGGATTGGATTTCCCCCTCATCCCACTAACCCCTCCCCCCATGAAATCCAAACCAAACACATCCCCTGAATTCTTCTTAAAACCAAATGATAGTTTTGCTTAACTAGTAAAAATGAGCATTCTTTTCTTTTTAAAACTGTCTGTCTGAGATTCAATTGAGGACAACCAACCCAAAATGTGATCTAAGAAACCTCAGGGGGCAGTGAATTTATGTTAATGGGAGGAACAACTCAACAAAGAAGGGTGAGAACCTATCCATCAATGTCACTAAATGGTACTGTTAAGACTGCTGTACGGCTGAGCCCCAGTGGCATAGTGGTTGTGCGCGGGACTGCGGCCCACTGGGATGGAGGTTCGATTCCAGCTCCACGGAGCAAAGGCTGGGCCTCCTACTCCCACCACCTGAGGGCAGTGATGCCAAAAAAAAAAAAAAAAGACTGCTGTATGTTCCGCTGTGTATATTCTCAACAACAACAATAAAATAATATTCCATGAACAAAAGTTCTCCAGCCAAATCATGCAGAAAATTGTTCTAGTGAAAAACAAATGTCCCCTTTGTATTTCACACACACACACACACACACACACACAAAGTAGTGGGAGGGACACAGGGAGATGGTAATGACAGAGAAAGTCATATTTAAATTCACCATGAATGTTGTGGGACATTACAACAGGTAAGTCTGATCTACTTCCTAGTAGAAGTGCAAACTGGAGACCTTTCTTTTCCCTGATGTCTTCAAGAAGCTCTGTGGGGAGAGTGGTTAGGACCCTTGGCTGTGCACCACAAAGAGCAGTGGTTAGGACCCACCTGTAGGGTGACTCTGAGTCAGAATCAAATGTAAAACAGTAGGTTGTGGTTGGGACCCACCTGTAGGGTGACTCTGAGTCAGAATCAAGTGTAAAACAGTAGGTTGGGTGGAGAGTGAAAGTTTTCATTTAGCACCCCAATTCTGCAAGCATGTATTAACCTAATGAATGTTTTGCCATCGCCTATACTGTGTGCTAGAGACAGAGAGGGGAAAAAAGTGATCATATCCTTTTCCTCATGGAATCTTTTAATGAGTTCGTTTATGCTCTGCACCAGAGATGTACAAGAGAAAGAGACACACCTTTCTTTGTGGAGTGCATAAAAGATAGCAGATGTATCCTATTGTCTAGGATTTGGGGTTAAATTTTGATTTGAGTGAACAAAAGAGGGCACTCACCATGGTTGACACACTCCAGTTTGTGGTGGTAACTAATACATGTTCTGGGTGCCTTGAAACCTTGGAGGATCCTCTTTTAGTACAATCCTGGGCAGTTGTCTGTTGTGATCCAGAGGGATCTCTTTAGCTAATTTTTGGAAGGAAACCACCAGGACCTGTTTTTGTAATATGTCTTAGTCTGAGAGTTCTGCTGAAGTCTGCCAATTACGGGTGACACAGCTGGCATATGAAATACTGGTGGCATCTCTTTCAACATCATGGCAGTAGAGCAGACAGAGAAGTGGTAGACACATCTCGAGGTAGGTGCTATGATTATACCCACTTGACTGATACAGAAATCAAACTCAAAATGGTTAAGTACTTTCCCAGTGAGACACAGTTAATAAGTGACAGACTAGAATCCTGACTGTGTATGTGACTATCCAAGGGGATACCCAAGAAAAACAGGAATTGTTCTTGACAGAGTGGTGCTTTCATAGTGCACATTTTTTTCCATTAGGCGAGCAAGCATCAACTTGTTCTGAGTTAGTGCACCCAGTGGCATTGCCTGGGAACAGTCTGTAGTCACAGTGAATTTTTTTTTAATTAAGCAGTTTCACTCAAACCTCATTTTTTGTAATGGCTGACTTAAAAGAACAGAGTACAGCTGTGAAATTTTGTTTCCTACTTGGGAAAAATGTCACAGAAACTGTTGTGATGTTGAACACAACTTACACGGACAGCACTCTAGGAAAGACTCAAGTATATGAGTCATGTTTGCATTTCAAAAAACATGAAATGTGGATTGATGACAAACTTTATTCTGAATGTCCGTCAGCTTCCTGACTGGATGATGAAAATGTCAACTTGTAGTACATGTGGAGTTTATTTCACTAGATCAGACTCTTAATCAAGCTTCCTAGTTAGAGGTTCTAAAGAGATTGAGTAACAGTGTGTGATAAAAAGGCATGATTTTTCCCCTGCCTCCCTCTGAGGCAAAGCATGTGGTTCTGGCACTGGTGTGATTAGCCACTGAGGTATGGAGGATGAACCTGTACATAAAACCACTGGCTGTCTCCACCCGAACAGTCATTTTGTCAATAGAAAACCCTGTAACTTTCCCTTGAAATAAAGAACAGACTTTTTAAAATAAGGCATGATTTGTGGCAGATGGGGGACTGGTTTTGCCACAACAATGCACCTGCTTACACAACCATCTCAGTGCACCAGTTTGGAGCAAAAAACAGCATCCCTCTCTTGCCCCACATACCTTACTCATCCAATCTTTCTCCATGTGACTTCTATTTGTTTCCATAAATGAAGAGGGACATGGAACTTAAAAGAAGTAAAGATTTAAAAAAAAACTGTGGGAGGTGCTGTCAGCTTTCAAACAAATGAGTTTGAAAAATGTTTCCAAGAATGGAATCATAGTTTTGACAAATGTATTAAGTGTAATGGAAAGTACTTTGAAGATGATAAGGTTGTTTTAAAAAGTGTTGACACATAGCTTTGCAGGTGATTTTAGGGGTATCCCTTCCTGTGACTATCTAGGTCAGATATAGAAATCCTGTTCCCTAGGTCAGATATAGAAATCCTGTTCCCTCTTTCCTAGAATCACCCATCAGGTCTCAATGAGAGGAAATGCCAAGGTTCCCAAATGGGGGTTACCTAGCAAGAAACTACTGCATTTAGATAACTCAAGAGAGTGAAAATCAAGAGTAGAAATGCAGTTTTGTGTATATAAAGGGGAGGAAAAAAACTAGATGGAGATAATATTTGGGGGAAATACTTAAAATTTGTTTTCCCCAAAAGTTGATTTTTCAGTAATGTCCTTCTTGTTGCAGAGGGAAAGCCTATGGCACACAGTAAGCCACACCCCACCCTGCTGTCACTGGGTCTGTTGTGACGCAGGATGGAGTAGCACTCCTCTTGAGCGTTGCAGAGATGAACTCTGCAGGAACAGCCACAGAGCAGCCGGAGGGTTTGAGAAACATGCTTCACAGTGAGCCGCCCACATTTAGCCCATAGTAGGGGCTCCGTTTCTGCACTTTAACATTTGCCACACATCTATTTTATAAACTGCAGAATAAGTGTCCCCTTCTTACCCTCTCCCATCCAGCAGCATCATCATGCTTTCTTTCTGAGTGCCCCCTCCTAAAAGTTACCCCCTTTATCCACGTTATGCCCAGTGCCTACCTCAGTGCTGTGTATGCAGAAAGTACAATGACAGACCCCGATGTGCAAGGAACCTAGAGAATACAGAGCGCCCGCTCTCTAAGGGGTTTGCAGTGCAATGGAGAAAACCCGTCTGTGCATAATTAATGAAGGAAGGAGTTGGGAGTAGGTCTGAAGGGGTAGTAGTCTACAGGATTGAGGACTTTTAAAGTTCTCAGTGAGAATTATGGTGTCAAAAGAGACTTTACGATATAAGGAAAGCACAAAGAACTTCAAAGACACCCAGGGTTGAATCTTAGTTGTGTCCAATAAGCTTTGTTACTTCCCAGCTCTGTGACTTTGATGAAGTGAGTTAATGTCTCTGTGCCTCTCTTTCCTCATCCCTAAAATAAGACACCTTTGGAATTAGGTCATAAATTTTCAAGTATAAAGCATAGATTCTAGTCCTGTGCTCAATAAATATGAGTTGCTCTTTAGATCCTATAAAGCCTGAAAGACTTTAAAATCACATTTGAATAGTCTGTGGGGCTTTGACATTGAAGATGTTAGAAATTCAGTGGAAAAAATGTTTCACAGGGGAGAGAGTGTAACTGTGATTTATATTCACATATGCTATTTAGAGAGGAAAAACGGGATTAAGGTGAAATGGATGTGGTGGTATTAGGTATTTCTGTTTTAACTTGTTGAAAAATGTAAATTTCAATTTTGTTATGCACTATAAAGAAAATTCATTATTTCTCACTTTAAGCTTATTTCTTCTTTATCTTTGAAACATTTTTGACAACTATAGACTTGTCTTCAAGAAACTAGAAACTAGATCCTTCTGTTCTTGCTCTTAGAAGATTACTTCTATCTCAGCTTTCCTTTTCAAAGAAGAGCACAGGAAGGGATTAGAACCTTTAAACGTGGGATAAATACTGGTTAAAGCAAGTGCTATAGAAATTATCCAGAGAGAAAATGTGTAGCCACCATAAAATATGATACCGAACAAGCTTTTCAAAAGCATGGCAGAAACCAATCATGGCGGGATCAAATCATGAGCCATAAACGAAGAAGACTACAATTCATTATAGATGCAAGTATTCAGTGAGTGTTGTAGCAGTAGACAGCTACAAGAGCCTGACAAAGTGCCCAAGTGTATATGGACTGAGTTCTGGAGAACAAATTATAACATATGACATGGCTTCAGTAGGCACAGAGATCACTCAGAGAACCATGAGCAGATCAGAGCAATTTGGAAGGGGCAGTGAGGTAGCCCAAAATAAAAGTAAAGTTTAACATAATTATTAGCCTTGGGTGACAAAAGATGTCCAAGAGGAGACATCTACTGTCTGTCTTCATTGAAAAATGCATAACCATAAAAATGGGCAGTCCCTTTATAATTGAGCTTATTTAATAATGCTGCCCACGCCATACCTCTTTCATTCTCAAATCATGTATTGCTCACTTCCTATCACATGTTTTCTGAGTATTGGACATCATGTTAACTCAAAAAACTAAATGCACTGCCATCAAGTTGATGCGACTAACTGTGTCCCTTTAGGACAGGATAGAGCTGCCCACTGTGGCTTCTAAAACTCTTTATGGGAAGAGAGAGCTCAGCCTTTCTCCTGAGGTCCTGAAATACTGACTTTGCAATTCACAGTATAATGTATAACAATTATGCCCCCAGGGCTTCTGGACCCTCTGTTAGGAACTTGGAATTCCATAGAGAATGCCATGTGCTTCTCCTCAGAGAACTCTGTTTAATCGGCAAGTTCAAGTTCCAAAGCAGTCAAACGAGCTTCAGGGACTTAAACTGAATTCATTATTAGCAGGACACTTAAAAGGTGAAGTTTTAGGTTATTTTTTTTTGCATTTTTTCCACAGATAGTGACTCCATCAAAGTTGCAAAAGGGTGTAGAAAAGCCGTGGGAAAGGAGAAATGAAAGAGGAACTCTCGAGTATTATTCAGTGTTTTCCTGTTTCATTCAAATCTTTTAAATGTGCATGGCTTGATTTTGTATGTTAAAAAGAATGGCAGCATGTGTACAAATATGCTTGATACAAATGATGTATTGAATGTTATAAGAGCTGTAAGAGCCCCCAATAAAGTCATTGAAAAAAAAAACAGAACAGAGGTGCTGTCCAGTGAAGCAGCGAGCACAGATTTTGCCTGGTGGCAGCAAGAAATGACCGTTGACATCGAGGAAGGCAAGAAAGTAAGACTTGCTTAAAATGATGGGAATCTGCGTGTGATAATATGTCGATGGTCGTGCATGAACGTTTTTCCTCTCAATGCTAAAATAAAATAAGCTACCTTACATTATAGACACTAGAGGTTAAATATGTATTCGGTTTATTTAATCATGTAGGATTTAACCATCCAAACCCAGGTTTAGAACAGGAAGTCTTCTAAAGCTAGTTAACATCAGCCTTTGCTTAGGCACCAGAAACTTCTAGCAAGCTATTATGGGTTTCTCTCATTAGTACTAAACTTTAAAAGTAGCTAATGATCTTTGTACTATTGAAGACCAAGATCAATTTTTTTTCTGTTGGAAGCTTCATCCCAGAGTTATCAATAGATGCTTAGTAAATTGAAATTAAATTTAATACTGTGGACTTTTGTAATACAGATTTTATATACTATAAGTAGATCATCTCTTATTACATTCATTAATCACTCTTGTTTTCTAGATAAGTTAATTGATTTGAAAATCAAATTGTATATTGAAATGCATTGAGGAGCTCTATTAAAATCTTTTATAATTCAATGTCATTTGTAATTTCAATTAACACTTTCAAATCTTTTTTTAAAATAAATTGAGCTTTTCATCTAATGTGTTTTCTTAAAGCAAGAGACTTTGTACCGAGGAGATAATAGAACAGTTATGGGCTTTTGATCAAGAGAAGCTTCAAGAACAAAAAAGGAGTAACTGAACTTCAAGGGTTATTTCTTTTTATATATGCTAATTATGTTCATGAGCATCTTGAACTTATTTGTGCTGGTTTAAATTTTATTATACTTACAAAAATATTTTCCATTAAAACTAGTATTAAAAAACTAGTATTTCCCATATTATTCAAATTTTTCATATAAGAGTGTTTCTAAAATATATTCCATGTACAAGTATTTCTTAATTCCTACTCTATTCATACAGAAATGTATTTCTGAGACTACATTAAAAAATCTTGTGCTTCAAAAAATCAATGTTCTGGGGCAGATATGTGGGCTTTTTATACTAAAGTTCAGTGGAAATTGTGAGATTCCAAGTAGTAAATTTAGAGGAATGCTCTAGTCCTCTCTCCCCTAACCCCCAGGCCAGCCCCCCAAACAAGTTTATGAAATCAAGTGACCTTCCCACACTCTTCATCACAAGTCACTCAAGCCTGGTTGGGCAAACCAGACATCTTGCCAACACCCCATCGAAATCACAAACCCAACTCTCGGCCCTTGAGTTGATGCCGACTCATCGCAACCCTATATGACAAGCTGTGAGTTTCTGAACGAATAACTCCTTTTTTCTCCCACAATAATGAGGGTTTATTAGGGAAGGTAACACCTTACTACAAGTCAGGACCATAAAACAGTAAGGACACAATCTTTGGTTGACAGCAGCATCTCTTCTCAGCCAGCAGCCAACTCTCCTTCTGGTCCTCATCCTCCCAGCCACATGGTTCCTGACCTCTCCCTTGTTCTCTGGGCCAGGAATCCAGCCCACTGTTCTAAGATCTGTTCTGGGGTCTCTGGTTTCAGCATGGCTTGACTTCTGCTGCCTCTGCCGCTGCAGGCAGGCATCGGTAAGGAAAGTGCTCTGCTCATGTCTCTTCATGGATGATCCTAGGAATTCTTTCCCTACCACTTCCACAGTGGGTGGATTTCTTTTTTTTTTTTTTCAGTGATTTTACTGGGGGCTCTTACAGCTCTTATAATGCTCAATACATCATTTGTATCAAGCACATCTGTACACATGCCGCCCTATTCATTTCCAAATATTTGGAACCAATAATGCTTTCATGGATGCTGAAAGCCTTATCTTTCTCCCTAACTGCCCAGAGCCTTGGGAATTTCCTGGCCTTTCTTGGACATGCCTCTTTTTAAAGCTAAACTTCCTATGGGTCACTGTGAGTCACAATCAACTGGATGGCAGAGTTTAATTCAGTTTGGGTTTAGATATGGAGCCCTGGGGGCACTGCGGTGCAGCCCTCCACTGCGAGCTCAAAGGTTAGTTATTTCAATCCACCAGTAGTTTCATGGAAGACAGGGCAGTCTGCTTCGGTGAAGGTGCAGCCTTGGAGACCAGGGACATTTCTACTCTGTCCTAGAAGTACAGTGTGAACCAGAATCAACTACAAGGCATGTTTGTTAAATTTTAGACAATTACAAATTCACATGTAGCCATAGGAATTCTGCAGATAGAGTCTGCATATCCTTTACAGTTTTGATAGCATCTTGCAAAACTATAGTAGAACCCCATCATAACAAGGATAGATTGACATGAATGCAATCCAGTGATTTTTTTTTCAGATTTTCCAAGCTCTCCTTGCACTGTGTGTGCTTATGTGTACTCAGTACTATCTCATGCAAGAACATTTGTGGGTCCATGTCTCTTTGAGCAGTCACAATTCATCACGTTTTCATCACCACCATCATTTCTGCTGGCGTGTGTTCTTAATCACAACTACTTCTGCCCTCATTGATTTTTCACATGTTTGGGATTAGGTACCGGTATGTTTTTTAGTTAAGTTTGGGGAAGTCGGTCATTTTTCCTTTTCCTATGATGAATGTCTGTGAATAACTCCAAGCAAGCCAACCCTTTGTGTTTTAGCCTTTGTGAGCTGTGCCTCTCCCTGTGGCTGCAGCAGAAGAACCAACAGCATCAGGGAAAAGGAGTTCTTTTGGCTGTGGAGGGTTTTTTATTTTGCGAAAGCATGGAACCAAATTTGCTACCTTTATTTTCATCCCAGATTACGCACGATTTGAGGCCAAAATCCATGACCTACGAGAGCAGATGATGAACTACAGCATGAGCTCCGGATCCGGATCCCTGCGAACCAATCAGAAGCGCTCCCTCTACGTCAGGTAGGCAATGAATATGTCTTATAAGTCATCTTGACTGCATGACTAAACCGGCTCGAGTAAACAAAGGCCTTGAAGCGGTAGGGTGCATGTTTTAATTAATCCATTGGTCACAATATGCCATGGTTTAAAAAAAAGGCTTAATCATTTTTAATTGATGCTTGAAATGTTATGCTACATTCATGAAAGGGCTTTGTTTTGAACAAGTTATGCCGTAGGTACGTTGTGATGCAGGATGGAGTTCTTTGTAATACAGTTTGCAGTGAAAGTAATGAGGAGAAATGTTTGTCTTCTGATAAATCTTAAATAGATTGACTCTATAGACCACTGACCTGGACATTTGCTCACAATCAGGGTGGGAAGGAAATATTCTTATATCAACTCCCCATCTCCTTTGCACTAGCCCTGGAATTCTCACTTGAAACCAGAGATATTTTGAGGATTAAATGTGTTTTCTAATAATTTGTGGTTTCCCATATGACTATTGAAAACCAGTGTTTTCTGTGTTATCTTGCTCACAATTATTTCCAGAGATGCAACATTGTCTGTCTATCACCTGACTGATCACATTTTTTTATCAGAAAAAGAATGATTGATTGAGTTTGAAATGTATGGCAGCCTTTGGTCTACTTCTTCATCTTGGCATTAGTGATTGGTATGTGACCTTTAATAATAGTCATATTAACTTGTTTTCCCTGTAAGCCTATGGATAGTATTGTATCCCTAACAGTGTTATACTTCTAGAAGGATCTTGAAATGTTCTTGTTAACAATGAATGGGATGCCATTCCTCGTCACTTTGTCATTCCTACCATAGTAGATCACATGATTGCTTGAATGAAAATGGCAAAGTCCAGTTCAGCTCAGCTGCCCAACACCTAGGTTATCAGTATTGAAGTGTTCTATCTTGTTTTTGACAACTTCTAATTTCTCTAGAGCTATTCTTCTGTGTTCTGATGGTAAATGGGTATTTGTACTTGTCTCTTCTCGTTTTGAGTTGTGCCTCATCAGCAAACGAAGGCCCTGAAAGCTGTAGTCTACTTTAATGTCATTCAGGTTGAGGAGACAGCTCTGCCCCAGTCATATTTTGAGTAACTTCCAAGGTGAGAGGAGCCATCTTCTGGAAGGATGCTAGACAATCTTCTTCTTTCCTAATAGGTTTCCATTAGAAGTAGATCGCCAGGTCCTTTTTCCTAATATTCTGGGGTGAGTAGGATAAAAGACCTACATTAAGATTTATTGAGATGTTTTCATTGGAACTTGAACAGGACAAAATGCAAAGGCAAAGAAATAAAAACCCTCCAAATGAGGGAGACTGTCAGCGTTTGATCCTGTAGTGTTTGAAGTAATTGTGACTATTTTATTTAGAACATGGAAATTGTCACAAAACCACACTTTGATGGCAGATCAACTCTTCACTGCTCCTGGAGGGAAATTACGCTCAGGACACAGACACTGTTGCAGACTAAACAAGTTTACAGCATTAGATCCAGGGCCCTCTGACCGTCTTGGTTGGAGTCTAACTCATAATGGTGACACCCAGACACCCCAGTTTCTATCGAGGGCTTGTTGAGGTGTGTTCCTGAGTGTGAATCTACCCCTCTCTATGCTGGCTTTGCAAATTTCAGCAAACACTGCTTGAGGGCAAGTCTTCTTACATAGCCGGTCAGTGGAGAAGCCTAACGACGGATGAATTTATGTGAAGAATAGCAATGGATTTAGGGCTCCAACCATACACTGGAGCCTTCTCCAAACAAAGTGCTCAAAATTTGAACTTAATACACTAGTCCATCTCATTCTTAATCTCCTTCCCCTCCAGCTTTTACCTCAATGAAAAGGCTTTGAGTCTCGTTGGATTCAAGGACTCTGTAGGACAGAGTACAGCTGTCCCTGTGGCTTTCGAAGAATAGACATCCTTACAGAAGTAGAAAGCCTCTTCTTGTCCTGAGGAGCAGTTACTGGTGTTGAACTGCTGCTGACCTTGTAAGCCAGCAGGTAGCCCAATACACCATCAGAGTTCTTCAGTTAGACTTCAGACCAGACCTCACTTGTGACCTGGGATTGCCTGTACTTCATTGTAATCTGTGATGAAAAAGAATGGTTGAGAACCATCATGGTGCCTGTAATAGCCTTACAAATAAGGTGGAAACTTAAGCTATTTATCATTATTTCTTTTCTCTTTTTTTGTTGGTCCTCATAGTACAAAAGATTTTCAAGTTTTGAAATGTTTTACTTTAGGGCAGAATATTAAGAAAGGCCAATGTGTGGGGCTGGCTTGACTAGATAAAAAAATCCCAATATACACATGTATGTGTAAGAGAGAGCTTTATATCGAAGAGCAGTTATATATTGAAAACATGTCTCAATCCAGACCACATCAAGTGCGAAAGTCTGATATTAACCCATAAATCCCATAAGTCCATAAATTTCTCTTCAGACTCACACCACACAGGCGATGATACAAAATGCAGGAAGATCAGAGGCCAGTGGGTGCAAAGTCTTGTGGATCCAGTGCCAGTGGAAACACCGCAGTGCTGATATAAGTCTCCACATTGGCCCCTCCAGCTGAGTGTTGCTTCCCAATAGATAGGTGAGGCAGAGTGAGGAAGTTCCCATAATTATCATGAGAAGGCCATGCCCACAAGGAGACATCATCAGGCTGTAACCTGGTTGACAGGCTAGCCTTCACCTCTACCCTTATTTATCAACTTGATATGAAATTATGTAACTACCACAGCCAATTTTGCTAGTGCAATAAATGATTAAATTTGTGTGATAGGGTGAAATTTGAAGAAAGATCTACCAAATTATTGGTTGCTTATTAATGAATAGAGCATACCAGCATTGTTATTAATATACTAGAAATTTGCTGAGAGTGTATTCATCATGGCTTAGTTCTTTTATTTAAAGATGATTAGACAAATTAAGGGGAATGATAATATATAAAGTTAATAGGTTTCATTATAAAGAGTAGTGCTACTCAGAATCTAAAATGTTAAATGAAATTTTAATATATGAAAGAGATGAGGGAAGCTAATTATCTTGTTAGTATTTTAGTAGAGGTTATATTAGAAATGAGACTCAAAATTAGCTGACACTTAGGAAATTCTCAGAAATAATTTCTTTTCAGTGAACAAATATGTATGGGGCTACCAAGTGCTAAGTCATGAATGCTCAGTTTAGTACCTAGAGGGATGATTTAATCATTTTATGGCCCTTAAAAGCATGATCTTAGAAAAAATGGACCGTACATTGGTAAATTGAGGGGACAGCAAAAAGAGGATGACCCTTGACACAGTAGCTGCACAGTGGGCTCAGATATTACAACTGGGTGGGCTGGCACAGGACCAGCCAGAGCTGCCTTCTGCACACAGGGCTGATGAGTGGGCACCCAACAACACACAGTGTATAATTAGAGAGGAAGAACTTATGAGTCCAAACCGTATTCCCGTGTATGTGATCAGGCAAACAAAACGCATGAAATGGAATAGCAAGTCCTAAAGCGAACCCATGTCAAAAGGATTTGACAGGTTTTTACCTTTCTCGGATTTTTTTGACACCAAATTGGTTCCAAGAGTCTCAGGCAGTCGCTTGCTCTATCTAGCGCTTTTGAATAGGACAGGTGTCAGTGGGTTGTGCTTATTTTAGAGAGGCAACCACTTGCTCTCTCAAAATAGTACTAGGGTTTCTTGGCTATATAAATATAATATGACGAACATGCCTCTTTCATCTGAAAATGGCATCATGTGGCAGTATTCTCTTATTTTTCTCAAAATTGGGTAATTCACAGGCTGGAAGAAATTTTAGCAATCACCAGATCTATTGTTTAATTTGTAAAAGTGGAAACTAAGGCCCCAGGAAGGAAGAGTCATGTCCAGGATCCCACCACAATTTAATGACAAAGGCAGATTGCCTACCTGACAATCCCATACTCCTTCCCAAATCACTTTGTTTCCATACAAATTGCCTTAAGGTTGTCAATTGTTGAACGTTCTTAAACTGCCCACTAGACTTCCATAGGCCAAGCGCAAAGACAGACTCCAAGGGGTAGTGTAGCTGAGAGGAGAAATTCAAGCACACACCTCTTAGTGCCAAAGAACATGTGAGGTTTCTTTGGTAGTCATACTTCTGCATCATGCCAAAATCTCGATTTGAAAATAAGCAAGCCTCTTTGTTCTGTGATGAACAATTTTGCTGACTCAGAACCTACAATGCAAAATCAGCACTCCCCTTACAGTACCACTGATTTTCTACACAACACATATATTTACATTCTCTCTCTCTCTCTCTCTCTCTCTCTCTCTCTCTCTCTCTCTCTCTCCTATTCTGAGACAGAGACACACATCACCACCACCACTACCCACTAACCACGCCACTACCCACTAACCCTAGATGTCTTGCTCTCTGTGTACCAAAGAAGATACACTTTTTCAAAATCTTCCAACAAGCTAGCTAGCCTCTTCTCCTTACTAGATTTTTTTTGCCTAAAAATATTGAAGGGAATGATGGAAGGAACCAATGCTGCCTGAGCCAGGTCACACTTTGTTGTTTCAGTTGGAACCAACCCTCTCTAGCTGTCATAGCTGTCCTTGCTATCTCTCATGGAAGGCGTTTGAAGTGCTTTGGTGCTGAACACGCAGAGCTGCATGTGTCCTATGGAAATGATTTGGATATGTTTGATGTAATGTGATGTTTGCACTGCACATTTCTTGCATTGTGAACCATCGATATAGTTATAAGTAAATAGATGTTAAAATATGCAACTAATTTTTTTAATGTTCCATAAGTGCATTGGTAGTTCTTTGAGCGTCACTGCTCTTAACCACCAGGATGGTGCATTCTGTTGCATGATTTTGAGGCTCCCCCGATGGACAGAGGGCTTAGGTGATAAAGAACTCATTGGCATCAAGCCCATTCTGACTCAGAGTGACCCCTAAAGGACAGTGTAGCACTACAGTATAGTTTTCTGAGGCTGTAAGTCTTTAGAGGAGTAAAAAGTCTCACATTTCTCCTACAGAACTACTAATGGTTTCAAACTGTGGTAAACAACCCCCCTTGTAATCTGCTATACCACCAGAGCCCCCCTGAGACATTAAGCTAATTAATGCCTTGGTGTCATGAATTTAAGGAGTCACAAAGCACTACCAGAACCCTGCTGGGATAGTGAATTACAGCATAGTGGCTAACCACAGATCAACAGTGTGAAATCACCAGCCACTCCATGGAATAAAGACAAAGCTTTCTAGTCTCATAAAGAGTTAGAGTCTTGGAAACTCACAGAAGCTACCCCGTGAGTTTCTTCCCAGTCCTATAGGATTGCTATGCATGCGTAGGCATCAATTGATACCAGTGAGTAAATTTGTTTTTGTGTTGGTAGCAGTGGAGGTTAAGCTCAAACTCACCAACTGCAACTAAGAAAGAAAGTTGAGGTTTTCTGTTCTCATAAAGAATTACAGTCTCAGATCAGTTATCAGGGTTTAAGAACTAAAAACCAACCATAACATTGTATGCTCGCTTTCCCGATATGATCACTGATGACAAATGTGTGCATAAGCAAATGTGGTGAAGAAACTGATGGTGCTTGGCTATGAAAAGATATAGTGTCTGGGATCTTAAAGGCATGAGTAAACAAGTGGCCATTCAGCTCAGAAGCAACAAAGCCCACATGGAAGAAGCACATCAGCCTGCGTGACCACAAGGTGTTAAAGGGATCCAGTGTCAGGCATCAAAGAACTAAAATTATATCATTATAAAAAGGGGGGAGTACAGGTTGGTGACCCAAAGCCCATCAATAGGTGAAGCTACATCCTCTTACAGAGGGCTTGCAGGGAGGAGATGAGCCAGTTAAAGTACAGTGTAGTAACAAAATATACATCTTTCCTTTAGTTCTCAAATGCTTCCTCACACCCACTATCATGCTCCCGGTTCTACCAGACAAGTCCGACTAGAACAGGGATGTACACTGGAGTCAGAAACATGGGGAATTTAGGATAGATATTCCCTCAGGATGAGTGATGGGAATGGTGATACGGGGAGGGTGGAGGAATGGTGGAGTAGAAAAGGGGAACTAATTTCAGGGATCTACATATAACCTCCTCTCTGGGGCATGGCCAATAGGGAAGTGAGTGAAGGGACACACTGGACAGTGTACGATATGAAATAGCAATTTGTAAATTATTAAAGGTTTATGGTGGGGTGGAAGGAAGGGAAATAGGGGAAGGTGGAACTGGGGCCTTAGTGAAGGGAGGATGTGAGAGTGATGATGGCAACAAGTGTGCAAATGAGATCTGCATACAATTGATGTATGTATGGATTGTGAGGGGAGGTGTATGAGTAGCCAATAAAATGATTCATTTAAAAAAGGGGGAGGAGGGGAAAGAGGAGCTTTTTTTTTTTAAGAGGAGCTTATACCAAGGACTCAAGTTGAAAATGTTTGGAAATGTATGTGGCAACATGTGTGCAAATGTGCTTGATACAGATGATGTATTGAATGTTTTAACAGCTGCAAGAGCCCCCAATAAAATTATTTAAAAATGATAGTAACAAATAAAAGCAAAAAAAAAAGAATTATAGTCTCATAAACCCTACATAATGTCACTCTGACTTGGAAGGGACTTGATGGCAATGGATGTGATTTTGGGTGCTGAGTTGATGATGGTTCAAACTGACCAGCTTTATAAGGGTCTCATCTCCTTTCAAAGGTCTACAGTCCACTGATTCCAGTGAGGTTGGTTTGCATGTCTTCCAATCTCTAAAATATGCCCTCCTCGTCTTATCTATTAGTGGGTGATAGCATTCTTAATAGCGAACTTAAGGATAGACCTTTATATTCAAAAGGTAACAAAGATCAGAAATATCGACACTCAAAGTTACATAATATAAATGACTGCCGAAGATCCCCCCCCTTTTTTTTTTTTGAAAAGAGAGAGTGAACACCCTAGATGGAGGGAAAATGGGGAGAGGAAAGAAAAACAAATCAATGTTCATCAGAAAAGAGTACAAAGATTTGAAGGAAAAAAGTTAGAAAAGAAAGTTGGCTCACGGCCACTTGTTAGTGTGCTTTATCTGTGAAGAAAGGAATAGCAACAGATGATCATGGTGTAACTGGTGGCTCAGTGGGTTAAGTACTAGCATGCTAATCATGAGGTTGACAGTTCAAACTCAAGGTCCACTCCATGGGAGAAAGTTGATGCTGGCTGCTTCCATCTCAGAACTCCTGGGGAGCAGTCCTACCCTGCCTGCAGGATCTCTGAGTCAGAATCAACTCACAGGCAGTGAGTTTGTATTTTGTTTTGGTCTAAGTGCAAGGAAGATTTGAGGCCTTTCTGATGATGGAAAAGTAGCATGTGCAGCAAGGGAAGGTGATTGTGACAGAAAATTTGTTTCAAGCACAAGTAGAGGGTTATTGTTGAGTCATTTCAATGTTAGGACAGTTTATTTACATAATCTCAAGGAGTAAGAGTTGTCAAAAAGTTAAAAGTTAAAAGTCAAAAAGTTTGTAACTTGGGAGTTTTCTGTATCTCATATGTATTTGGTGCCTTGTATTTGCTGTCCTGTTTTATCTTTCACGGCATCTACTTAGCTCTACTTTTGTAAAGTGTTACAGTCTTGCAAAGCCTGAGACCCGGATTTCCAGAAACATCTGTCACTGCCAGGCCTTTCAAACAGCATCACTTGTCTGCTGAGCTCAGTAACCCTTCAGATGGGAACCTAATAGAATAAAAAAGCGAACATTCACACCCAACCCTAGTCCCTGTAAGAAAGAGGTCTTGAAGTTGGGAGGTCGAATTTGATGACCTTTTCTGATTTGGAGCTAGCTCACTGGTTCACCAGAAGTGACTGCTGCTTTCCGAAACATGACTTTCTTTTTTAACCATTAAAATGAACGGATCTGGAGGAGAGCTCCAGAGCCAGCATGCTAAAGTCCACAGCAAACCACATAACCCTACATACTGCCAAGGAGAACCGGTGGCACTGTGAGATAGGCCCATCCTTGCAAGATAAGCTTAACTCCACCAGTTGCTCCATGGAAGAACCATGTAGGCATCTGCTCCTCTAAAGTCGGAATCCACCGAGTGGCAGTGGGTTTGTTTGTTTTTAACTCACCCTTTCAGTTTAGAAAACTAATGCTTAGAAAGCTTAAATAACATCTCCAAAGTTCTCATTAGTAGTATAACCAGGAGAATCTCCAAAAAGTATGATTTTTTTGTGTGTATGGGCATCACTGCCTCTGGTGGTTGTGGGCACTGCCCAGTGCGGCTCCTGAGAGCCGCTGCTGGATTTGAACTGCCAAGCACGTGGGCCGCAGTCCAGCACTCAACCACTTACGCCACCGGGCTCAGCCCAAGTATGATTTTTTTCTAAGCAAATCAAACCAGTTGCTATCAAACATATTCCAACTCATGGTAACCCCATATGGAATTTAATTTTATTCTCATCGTTTTGGATCTATAAAGGTTTTGTAGTGTACCTACGCTACTTTTATTAAAAGAGAATTTGACACCGGATAAAAATGCATATAAAAGAATATATAAATATAAGAATATTTATAAGAATAAATATATATTCTTTTGTAAGAATAAAAGAATATATAAATATAAGAATATAAAAAGAAACTACAAAAAATTGCTCCCAAAAAAGAGAAGAAGAGGCTGAGTCCTTGGTGGCCTCGTGGTTGTGTGCAGGACTGCGGCCCACAGGGTTGACAGTTCAAATCCAGCAGCAGTTCTCCAGGAGCAAGACTGGGTTCCCTACTCCCACCAGGGCAGTGATGCCACAAAAACAATTAAAAAAAAGAGAGAGAGAGAGAGAAGAAAAGAGAAAGGAAGGTGAATCTAGAAGCATATATACAATAAACATGAAGCATGAAATTTGACATAATTGCTATAGTTTATAGATATATTTGACTGATTTGCCAACTTATAAACTTAGTAATATCAGTTACATTTGCCATGTTCATAAGATTAAGACAACCTGTTTCTTATGACTGCAAATACATGTTTGATATCCAAGCATGATGCATATTTTAAGTGATAACTATTGGGGGAGGTGGAAGCTTTGAGCTCTCATAAGGAATCCTGGTGATGCTGTCAGTTAGGGGTTGAACAGCTAACTATAAGGCCGGTGGTTCAAATGCACCAGCCACCGAAATGGGAGAAAGAAGAGGCTTGCTATACCAACACAGGCCGACAGTCTACAAAACCCTGTGCAGTGTGGCTGTGAGGAGCCCTGGTAGCTTAATGGTTAGGAGATGGACTGCTAGCCACTGAGCCAGCACCTCAAAACCACTAGCAACTCTTCAGGAGAAAAAGGGGGTTTTCTACTCCCATAAGGAACAACTATCTTGGAAAGGCACAAGAACACTTTTATCCTGTCCTGTAGGATTACTGTGTATCAGGACGGACTCAAGGCCAGTGAATTGGGTTTGGTTTGAGAGGAGCTATAAGTTGAAATCAACTCAACGGCAGTGGATTTGAACCATCAGATCATGCTCAGTTACTAACAAAAGGTTCAAAGTTTGAGTCCACCCAGAAGAATCTCAGAAAAAAAGTGTGTTGATAACTTCTGAAATGTCAGCCACTGAAAATCCTGTGGCGCACAGTCCTTCTGTGACACACGTGGGGAAGCCGTAAGTGGACGGCATGGCAGCTGCTGGTTGGACCCTGATTATCGCTGGAGGACTGCTACTCTGGGTAGACTAGAGAAACAAATTCATAAATGCACATATGTATATAAGGGAGAGGTTTCTATAGAAGAGCAATTAGACTTTGAGAAAAACATCCCAGCCCAGTGCAAATTAAGTTCATAAGTCTGATATTAGCCCATATGTCCGACAGCAATCTACAAAGTCCTCTTCAGACTCATGAAACACATGCAGTGACACTAAATGCAAGATGATCACAAGCCAGATGGGTAGAATGCCTTTGGACCCAGTGGTGTTGTAAACACTTCAGTGCTGGCAGGGGTCTCCAAGTGGCTTCTCCGGCTTCAGAGGTCTGGTTCCATCAGGGTAGGTCCATGTGGCTTCTCCTCAGGGATGTCCCACAGGGAGTCAGCCTTGTGTCTTGACAGTAGTGGGCATCTCCAAAGGACTGAGTGCTGTCAGTGGAAAGTCTCCAAGGAACTGAACCGAGAAAGATGGTGTCTCTGCCTCCAAGAAGGAATGACCACCTCTCCCAGAATTCTCAGGATTAGGCCAGGCCCACACAGAGGTCTCATTGGCTATCTCCAAATTGGCCAACTAGACTCAGTCCCTACATTCTTAATCCAAAAATTGACAGCAGATTAGGTGACTGCCACACTGTCCATCATTGTGTGCAAATCAGTACTTACAAAATCTGACTTTATGGCATCGACTAATGCATTCATTTGTAGCAAATTAAACTTTTTAAAAGTTTAATATTCATTAACCATTCATTATAAGCTAGCCATCATATGGATTTAACCCACAGAAAAGTTCCAAGGGTTAGATTGTTATTATCTATTATGTAGTAACTACTGCTTCTTTCAAAGATGGGGAAACTGAGACCAGTGTCATAGGATTCTATAGATATATGGCCTGCACTGTCGGTTCAAGTTGTTACCATTAGATAGACAAAAAGCCAAACTCATAGCCATTACATTGCTTCTGACTCAGTTACTCTAAAGGACAGGGTAGAACTGCTACTCGGAGTTTCCATGACTGTAACTCTTTTTGAGAGAAGGAAGCCTCATCTTTATCAAACAGAACATACGGAGCTTTGAACTGCTGACCTTGCAGTTAGCGGCCCAACTCATAACACACGACACCACAAGGTTAGATAGATACCTTTTGTTAAAAAGCATATTGGTGGGTGAAGAAACAACGAAACTTCCTGGACCCAATCTGGACTTGGGAAAGGGAAATAGAAGTGAAGAAGCATTGTGTGCTGGTATGGGCAACCGGGGTCCCATGATGAAGGTCCAGAGAATTTATGTCAGTGTTTTACATCTGGCTTCATTTCACCCCTACTAGAGTATCATGACAGAGGTATAGAATTATCCCCATTCTATAGACAAGGAACCTGTCTATAAACTCAGTTTAAAAATCACCTCACAAGGACATCCAGGTACTCTGCTAACAAGTCTGAGCCAAGCATGTCTCCTGCTTACTCTGCACCAGGACATTGAGCATAATCCTGTGGGGTCACCTGGAAAACTAACATTGCCAAGGGTTTTGTTTGGTTTACATATCACACAGACTGGTGTTGCATAGTCCTGACTTCTAGTCCAGAGCTCACAGTTTCCCTGTTGCTAAAATTCAGTTTAATTAACTGTATCCTGGGTGTAAAATGCCGCTCATGAAGTTGCCGCTAGCCTTCATTTCCATTCCCGTGGCTTCTGCCGATCCTCGGAGCTTCCTCCTAACCCAGAGCCGCTTGAAGGCGGAGCAGCTTACTTTTCTACATTTATGCTCTGTGATTCATTAGCATTAGGCTCACTCTTCCAAACACTTGCATTTTAATTGTGTTTTTAATTGTGGAATCCAAGTCTTTATTCAAGTGGCTAATTTTATGCCTGAAATAGAAAGGAGGAGGAGCCATTGGTAGCTGAGAGAAATGTCCCCCTTCTCCTGAAATCAAAGGTGGATTCTGATTTTACCAAACTTTTTAATTCTTAGATTTGAGTAGGAAGAAGGATTAAAGTGGCCTAGATTCACTTTTTGCTGACCATCAAGTTTTCCCTTCCTTATTAACTCTTAAGTTCTAGGATCCAAATCATCTTTAAATTGACCCAACATACATTCATTCATCCAGAAAAAAAATTTTCTGAGCTGTAATCCTCTAGGATATGCCTTACTGTGTGGTCATGATGACATATTGTATGTCTTCAACAAGTTCAAGAGTTAAATTCTACTGAGCTGGACCCTTTCCCCTCACGTACTTCTGTGGTAAATATATGTCAAGAAAAGTGGTGGTCAGATGGCATGCAAACCCACAGGAGCCTCCTGACCTCATAACCCAGAGATCCAATTTTCTAGAGAAGGGGACAGAACCATGCTGGTGAAACACAGGATTCACATAGGAAAAGAGAGCTCAGAGGTGAGTATAAGAAACCCTCTTCTTAAGTCCAGAAAATTAAATTAGGAGCAAGGGAATGGATCGAATCCAGATGTCCATCCTTCCTTTTAGCTTTTGAAATAATAACACATAACATAATAGGAGTTATTTAATACCTATTGAATAAGCTTTGAGAGTAGTAATTAAAGATCGTAAAACAGGAAATCAGGGAAATTGTTAGCTATGTATTGATTTTAAGGAACCAAGAAAAGAAAAAGAGGTAGACTACAGAAATCCTGTGTGTAGAGCAGCTTTGTTGATGGCACTCTTGGCTAGGAAAGATGTAAACCTGATGCTGATCCTCCCTGCTTTTCTAAAGACATCTCTGTTCTTGATCTTCTCCAGACTAACAAGTACATGCTCCTCTGGGCGGCTCTGCGCCACCTCCTTTTTTATCTGCCAACCTTCACACCTACTCCCTTCTCTGCGTCTTGACTCACCTGTGCTGCTCACCTGTGACAGAACTGTGTGCACTGCAAAGAAGAAGCTTCTGTCTTGTTCAAAGCTTATAGTAACCCTACCATTGGAAAGGACCCCACGCTAGGAAAGATTTGATTACAGCAACACGTTTGCAAGTGTGTAGGTGTGTGATTTATTTCAACAAACACTTGTTTCTCCATGAAACAGCTAAGCAATAAGAGAGAGGGAGGGGCCAGCAAGTTGGGTGAGTAGTTTGTTGGGATAACATGGGACCCGCAGGAGGATCAGGGGGAGTGAACTTTTTGAAGGTCTTAGAATGGAGAGGGGAAAAGGTCTACTGTGTTGTTGTACACTTTCTTAAATCTATGACTTGAAAGTGGTTCCCTGTCCAACAAAGCTTCTTGTCCAACCAAGTCATTGTTAATTTAATGAATAAGTCATTTCATTCAACAGTGGCAATCACTTCAGGACTATTGTTGTTGTACTCATTTAGCTAAGCAAATGCCTTATTTAATAGGGACTCAATTTCAAATCCACTTTTCTTATTACAAATTAATAATAATGGACAACATTCCTGATCAATTTTTCAAGTACTAAGTAATTAGTGGTTACATCCTACTCTGTTCCAAATATCTTGCTAAGTACTTACACGAATTTCCTCTAGTCCACACACAAAACCTTTCTGTGATAGAAGCCACTATTGTCCCCATCATATAAAAGAGAATCAAAGTCAGGGTTCAATCTTACTCATCAAAAGCTAAATTGGGACTCAAACAAATGCATGTCTAATATACATATTCCTTCTATACATCTACCTACTGCACTACAGGACATTATTTTAAAGTTCTCATATGTTTTGCCCTATTTAATATCATGTTTATGAAGCAGATAATTTTTCCACAGTTTTATGTGCACAATCTGAACAGTTTTACAAGCTCCACTCTTTTCTTCAAATAAAGTACAGTGCCAAGACCTAAACTGCCATACTTCTTAATATATCAGCATGCACATCCTTTTCTAGCCGTGTCTTATGTTTCATTTACCCATGGTCCATGAGTAACAGTTACTCACTGGTGAATGAGCGGTTCAAAGCATCCTACTGACCTTAGATTCTATAATACTCTAATTTGAAGATGCCCACAGCAGGTGGGTTTTTGTCCAACATCAACAAATTGTCATTTAACTGTAACCATCACAGCTGTTTAAATATAAACAAAGTCCTTGCCTCTCTTTTGCCAAGCCCTACTTGTACCACTGCTGGGAGAGCCCAATCGAGGAAAACCAGAAAGCAAGCACATTTCATTCAGCCACTTCTAAAGCCCATTTCTGAAGCCACCCTATAGGACAAAGCACAGCTGCTCCCGGGGGGTTGCCAAGTCTGTACCAGTTTAACATGGGAGCTGCTTTAAAAATAAATAAAGAATAAATAAAAGAGCACTTCATTCAAGCCATATGGTTTTTTCTTTGTAATATGTAGAAGTGTGATATTTCAGCTGTCATTGTGCTTCAGAAATCTTCTAAATTGCTACTTAAAAAATACATTTATTGGAGCTCTTCCATCTCTTATCACCATCCATACATCCCTCCAGTGTGTCAATCACATTTGCACACATGCCGCCATTATCATTTCAAAGCATCCTCTTCCCACTTGAGCCCCTGATATCCGCTCCCCCTATCTTCCCCCTCCCTCCCCAGCCCAGCCCCACTAGGCATCCTAGGACTCATGCAGCAGTTTTGATCAGTGCAATATTTGAACTCTTGACTGCTGCTTCCATGAGCATGCATGCGGATCCAAGCAAGATGAAATCCTGGACCACTGCTGTCTTTGGTCTCTCATGATGCTGTCTGTGGGTCCAGGTGCCAGGACTCTGGTTTTCTTGACACTGAGTTGCAATCCACGGAAGGGCTGCCTTCAACCTTCATCCACAAGTATGTCAAGTCCGCCTGGTTGGTCTGCATATTGCAGGTGGTTAAGATGCCTTCCTCTGATCCCATGTGGGTTGTTATATCTCCCTTTAAGGGAGAATTACCTATTCCACCTTACTGTTGAGTATTTGTGATGGCCAAATTATATCATTCTAAAATTATGAATCTTTCCGTCTGTGTGATTTCACTGCAGTAATTTGAAAACCCTTGGACTGATGTTTTCACCAAGAAAGCCATCTTTTCCATCTCTGGTCCTCCATCTGAACTGCTTTCTTCTTCTCATACGCCACTTTGTCAGAGTAGAGAACCCAGACCTCTCTCCCTATGCTAAGCTGATGCTTCGCCCGCGATGCTAATGAAGTCATTTTGCCACCATGAAATTTGTTTTTCATTATTTTTAACAGTGTGATTTCCTTTCATTTTCAATTATGTTGTTCGACCCACATCTTAAAAACAGACATTTAGACACCCCCTCCCCCCCATCCCAGGATGGTTCAGAAGGTTAAGTGCTCCCATAGGAACCAAAAGGTTGGCAATGGAGACCCTGACACCCTGTTTCAGGGGCATCTCGGATGTCAGATTGGCAGTCTGCTCCTGCAAGGTCACTGCCTGGTGAACCCCACCACGCAGGCAGTGCTCCCTGCACACTGCGAGCATCAGCAAGACATGGACGCAATGACAGTCAGCGGTAGCAGCATCGCAGGGAACATCTACAATTCTTCGGAAGAAGAGAAAACACACTGAGTTCGTTCCATATCACATCACTTACTTACTTCATGTACTTTTCTCCCCTTTTAAATTTTCTGTAAAACAATATTTAGTTCAGGTATAGGTTCCTAGACTATCATTACCAAAAAAAAAAGGGGGGGGTGAAAGGTGATCTACTACCATGGGTAAACAATGAGAAAATGCACTGCAAGCGGAAGAGAACGGTAACAGAGTTTGGGGTTGAGTTGGGCCAGTACCCCCAACATCAGCAGTTCACAACCACCAGCTGCTGCCACCTTTCTGTTCGTGCATTTGTGAGCTCAGAAACTCCCCGAGGTGGTTGTGTTCTCTCTCTCCTAGGAGGTCATGGTGAGGTGAGATGGACACAGTGGCAGTGAGGAGACCAGAAGGGTGGGGGAGCAGTGAGGTAAGCATGGGACTGCTAACTGCAGGGCAGGGGGTTGAACCCACCCGTTGTTCATGAAGGAAAGGTGAGGATGACTCCTTTGGATTCACAGCTGTGGAAACCCAAAGAGGCATCTGTACGCTGTCCTGAGGGATCACTGTGAGTCGGAGGCAACTCGAGGGCAGTGAGTTTGGTTTGGTTTGGTGTTTAGGGGATCCTCACACATCTACAAGGTAGGAGGGCCACACCACCCCTGGTTTTGTGGCAGGCTGCCTGCTCTGCTAAAATTACATTGCCTTGGAAACTCCATAGAAGGAGGGTGGCAGCAGGTCTGACTTTGGTCTTTCGTGAGCTTCATTATGTAAAAAAATTAAATCCCCAGAATTCTAAAATTATCTTTTTTAGTATAGTTTCTAGACCTCTTAAACCAGTGGCTGCTGCTTCTGGACTCCTATCAGCATCCTTTCTTCGAGGCTGAGCCTGTGCTCCTTGTCAGGAAGGGACTGGTGGTGCCTTCGGGAGCTGTGTGTCTAGGTCGGTAGCAAGTTCCCCAAGCTCCAAGGATGCTTCTCATCTCTGGCTCTTCACAGAACAGTGACTTTTTTCTCTTTCCAAAAGTGTGTTCCCACCTTATTAAATTGGTGCCCTCTACTCTTCTTAACCTCTTAACACACTGAAATCTTCTCACGAGTCCTGGATTATGAAGCAGACGCAGGCCTCCTGAGGACATGAGGATGGTGATGATAATTTAATTCTCATAATAGATGGGAGGTAAGGTTATTATTAACCTTGTGATAATTATTGAAACCAGATTAGAGAGCTTATGTTAGTACCCAAAGTGAACATGGCGAAGAACAAAGATAAAACCTCAATCTTGGCCTCAGCTGCTTCGCTGCTTTTAGCCTTCAAGTGACAGGTAATAGGCATGGCCGAAGCCTCTGGAAATACCCTTCCCAGAGATCTTTTATTCCATATAAGCACCTGCCTTTCTATCCCCGGAATATTGGAATCCCTGGAGACAATACTGTGTCTTCTCAATGCCACCATATTGAGCGCATCTCATCATGTCTCTATGTAGCATTTCCAAGACTCCGTCTGTGTGGAGTAAGCCAGCCTCACCTATAGCAAAGCCTATACACAGTATTCTGGAAGATGTGTTGTTGTTGGGGACCACTGGATCTGTCCTGACCCCGAGAGACCTTTTCTGCACAACAGCACAACTGTACTCACCATTGCATCCACTGTACCAGTCCATTAGGTCTGGGGCCTTTCTCTGGTTTGCCACCCTTTGACTTCACCAAACCTGATTTCCTTCTCCAGACACTTCTCTTCTGTCATGTGGAAAGCATGTAAGACGTCTCAACTTAAATAATAAAAAAGGAAGAATGGGGGGGGGGGGAGGAAGGATGGAAACATAGTCATTCACAGGTGAGTGTGTCTCCGTTAGCAATGAAAGGAGCCCTGGTGCTGCTGTAGGCTAGGTTTCGTGCTCCTAACCTGAAGGTTTCTGGTTCAAATCCACCAGCAACTCCAAGAGAGAAAGATGAGGCTAGCTGTTCCTGAAAAGATTTAGCGTTTTGGGAACCTTATATAGGTTGAAACTATCTCAGTGACCTAGGGTGATGATTGGCAATAAATGGAGACCTGAACCATAGAACCCTTATGGATCCAGCCTTTTCCTTCTGGCTAGAGAGCTGGCATGCAGTTGTGTTGGCTCAGATTTGAACCGGAGATGCTGGCTTCCCACTGGCCATAGATTCCAGCAAAGCATCATAAGGTTTTCTGATTTAGGACTCAGCATGAAAGATGGGTGATTGTACGACTCTCTAAGAATAGGGAAGACATAGCAAAAAGGGAAGGGCTTATGCTTTTCTCGAGTGATTTGTGATAAATAACCATATAGGGTGTTGCCAGGGCTGAAAAGATGGGTCAAACATGGCCTCGAGTAGCCAGCTAGCACTTACTGGGGAGAGAAAGAGGAAAATCACGAACCAGATCTGTGGTTAGACTATAGGGAAGATTCGAAAGGCCAAGTATGATGGAGTATCACAAACATAGACAAATGCGTCAGGGGAAGAGAGTAAGGGTCCAGAAACAAAACTACCCACACACAATCTCTCAATTGTACGAGATGTGCAAACTTGCAGTATATTAGGTAAAGAACTGGCTTGTTAGTGAATGGTGCTCAATAAATTGGTTATCTCTATTAAAAGGAAATCAATCTTGATCCTTGCATCAACACTGTACATAAATTATTCCACATGGATTATTGATCAAAATATAACAGATTTAAAAGATAATAAAGCATATAGATAATAGGGCAACCTCATAATTTCAGGGTAAAGTTTCTTAAATAGGCACAAAAATGCAGTTGCCAAAAAGGATATTAAGCTATTTTAACATGGAAACTTCTGTTCATTAAAAGGTATTGTTGGACAAAGTAAAATGGCAAGGCTTAAGAAAATATACCGATGATACAGATATCTGACAAAAGAATTGTATTCAGAATATACAGAGAAAGTAAACTTCCACATGCCTTTTTTAAAGGTATAAACCAGGTAAAAGACATGAACGGGCTACTTATAAATGTAGTACAAATGATAGACAGAGTACACATAGAGTGAACCACAATGCTTCTGTCTCTGCTAGAATGGGTACAACATAGACTGTTCATACTAAATGTCAGTAAGGCTATAGAGACTTTCACACATTGCCCATGGGGATGAATGTGCACAACCAGGTGGAAAACTCTTATGACCTACAACAGGAAAACAAATTATTCCTTATGAGAGAGAACGTCCACTTCTTTGTGGAGGTGGTGGTGGTTGTAGCACCATCAAGATCATTTGTGGCTCACAGTGACCCAAAGTTGCAGGGTGGAACTGTTTTCTAGTCTGTAGTCTCTATGGGAGAAGTTCACCATGCTTTCCTCCCCTGAAACCACTGAGTAGGTTTGAACTGCCAACCTTTCAGTTAGCAACTGAACACTTAATCATTGCACAAGTAAGACTCCTTTCTCTGTACAGACCCAGTAGATAGATGTCCATGTGTTCAACACAGGATCAAAATGTTCATAACACTATTTCAATAATCCAAACATAGAAAGAACCCAAATTTCTGTCAAAAAACAGAATACATTATATAATAATCTAAGGGTATATAGTACAGCAATGAAAATGAATTAATGGAATCAGCACATATAAATAATATGAAGTGGAAAAAGGCAGATAGGACTATGACTGTATGTTGCTTAAACAGATCACCACAAATGTAGTATCTTAGAAAAAAATTATCAGCAATGCTGTAGGTCCAACATACATTATAGGTTTCTGCAGACTGCATTCAAGGGACCATGATTTTGTGTTGTTTCCTCTATGCACTTGTGGAAGAATACATTTCCTGATCATTCAGGTGGTTGGTAGAGATCAGTTATTTGCACGTGAGGACCAAGGTTCCTGTTTTCTTCATGGTTGTGACTGAGAGCTGTGCCTTCACTGGGCCCAATGATAATCCAGAATTATCTCCCCATTTCAAAGTCTGTACTCTTAGCCAGATCTGCAAATCACCTTTCGCCGTGTAAAGTAACATTCACATCTTAGACTATGGACACTTTTGGAGGGGTGGCATGCTCACCACAAGAATTTCATTCATATAACATTTAAAAATAAACAACACTAACCTATGGTGATCAAAGGCCAAAGTGGTTACCCTCTAGGGGGAAATGAGCAGGTAGTGACTGGGAGGATACATGCGAGACATTCTGCATGTGCTAGCAATGCTCTATTTCCTGATATAGGTGGTGATTACATGGGTGGCGTTTAACTTTGTATGGGTGTATCGAGGCATATAAATTATGAATTTTGTATGTATATTTTCCTCCAGTTAAAAAAAATAATTCTGGGAGTTTTGTTTGTTTGCTTTAAAGAATGAAGCACAATACCTGGCACACAAAAAGAACTCAACAAATGGTAGAGTTTAGCGTTATCCTCATCATCATCCTCATCTCTGTCACGGCCCTCAATTTCCTCCTCCTTGTAATCCTTCTTCCCCTTGACCTCCCTGACACCTCTGACCACTTTTACTCCTACAGAGAATGGACCATCTGACCAAATGGGTACAGCATCGTTCTGCTGCATCTGTTTTGTTTTGTTTTTTCACATTTCCTTTTATCATTTATTGATTAACTACAGTTTTGGGGGAAAGCATGCATATTATTATAATTTTTACTGAAAGTATTTTAGTCTCAACCCTCAATTTTATTATATGAGAACCCTAAATTGATAGAGATTTTATATCATTAATGGAAATTATTTTAAATATAGAATTACATAATTTGCATTATATAAAACTTATCAGCATTTTCTCTTCTCTTAAATCAGTTTTAATTTTTGTGGAGTGGTTACACAAGCTTTTAAAACACTGTGAGTTTAAATGATGATTCCATCAATTTAAACTGTAATTGTATGTGGAAAGTAATATTTATAATTGTTAAAAGAATAAACTCAAGAGAAAAATGAAATTGAAACCATTAATATAACAGTCATAAATCTTAAACTGAAAACTTCTGATTTTACTTAGAGATTTTTTTTAATAATGTTATTGGGGGCTCTTACAGCTCTTAGAACATCCAACACATCATTTGTATCAAGCATATTTATACACTTGTCACCAACTTCATTTCCAAATATTTTGTACTTGAGCCCTTGGTATAAGCTACTCTTTCCCCCTCCTTTTTTTTAGAAAATCATTCCATTGGGGGCCCACACAACTCCCATCACGATAACACACATCAACTGAATGCATACCATACCTGCACACCCGTTGCTGTCATCCCCAAAACATCCTCCACTCAGGCCCCCACTACCCGCTCCCCATATTTCCCCTTCATTGCTGCATCTGTTTTACCATCTCAAAGACTCGGGGAAAAAAAAGAAAAAGTGTTTGTAGTGGGTGATGCCCTGGACTGCTAGCCACAAGGTGAGTAATTGGAACTACCCGCTGCTCTTCAGAAGAAAGAGGAAGCTTCCCCAAACCCACAAGGACAGGCCCTCCCCCCCCCCCGTGGGGTCACTGTGCACGGATATCTGCACAGTGACGGGGAGGCGGAGTGTTTGCATTTTATGATATATCGCCCTCACAGCCATCAAGCCGGTTCCCATTTGGGTTATTGAGATTCACTCTTCAGGAGAGTCCACAGTCTCATCTTCATGGTTTCCTGATCTCATTTGTCCAGTATGTAGTGAACTCTTCTGTGTGAAAGTGTCCCAACAATGGCTTGATTTGTCGCTCCGTTTTCTGCCTCTCATTACCTTTTGCTCCTGGAACAGAATCGTTGACATTGTTGCTGGTCCAAGTTTCTATTGCTTTCATCCACAGTCTCCATTTACTTTACAATAAAAATAACAACCAGTTTCTGAGAACTAGTGAGAAAGTGAGATCATTTGGGGGGACTCCCCTACAGAAAGAGGATGATGCAAATCCTGTGGTTTTAAAGGTATCCACAAGCAACCTCATATCCCAGAGTTTAGTTCTTGCTTGTTGTGTCCACTGGTGTAGAATAGAATGAATTTTTCCCTGGATTGCTGCAAGTCTTCATCAAACGAAATGTTAATTGGCTCAGAAAGTGTCAGCCCCAAAGTGGTGGTGACAGTTCCATTGTAGTTGTTTCAGACTCATCAGAACACATTCTTTTACTGTTTCCTTCTCTGTCTCTGGCAAGTTCATTTCCCCTGTAAAAGTGCTGCACCCATGACTTTTGATGCATGCTACGGTATCTATGATCAAATCCCCAAACCATAGAGAGTTAGAATATCCATCGAGTTGATTTTAACTCTTAACAAACCCTACAGGATGGGGAGGAACTGCTCTTGTAAATCACAATAGAATCAGACCACTTCACCTTTCATCCACAGAGGTTGTGCTGTGTTCAAATCATCAACTATGGCCCATCAGTCAAGCCTAGAGCGCATTTTTCCATCAGTGCTTCTCAAGTGCGCCTATTAATGAAAATCCTCCTGAAATCAGGTTTGAAGCGTGAAACCAGGCTGGGTTTTAAGCAAGTTTGAGAAGCCTTAGTGCTCTTTGACACGTTTTTTATTGGAAAATGCAAGTGCCAAACAACTTCCTTTCAGAACCATTCAAGACACTTTTAAAATCCCCACACCACCATCAGTCGTGTGATACCAAAAAAAAAAAAAAATAATGCAGGGATTTCTTAAAATGTTAATCACTGATCAACTGAGGGCCAGCAGTGAATGTTTCAGACTTAATCTTTGCTGAAAGGACCAGACGGTGACTCTCAAGAGTTTCAGCAGAAAGAATTTCCATACATACTTGTTCAATTCAATTTCATTGAAATGACCAAGAGCATCTGTTTTGTGTTTCAACTCATTTCCCTTAAAGCATGCTGTGGTTGCTGTCATGGCTCCTTGGATGTGCATATAAAGAATTCTTGTGAAAATTTGGTCTCTCAAATGTTCATTTCTCAGCCTTGTACCTCCAACTTTTTCATTCATTCATTTTATCATTAACTGTTGCTAACCTGCATGACAGAAACTCCGATAGGTTTAAGGTAATGGTGAAACTGTATGTGCCTGGTGTTAGTTTACAGGTATGCCAGGGAGGCTGACAGTAAAAAAGATGTCTCAATCTAATGTTCATATATTAACTTGTCTTTCTAAAACATTTTTATTACTCATGTTATTGGGTGGCTCTGACAATTCTTATCGCAATCCATCATTCTGTTGTATTATGCACACTTGTACATATGTTGTCATCAACATTTCCAAAACATTTTCTTTCTACGTGAACCCTTGGTATCAGCTTCTCTTTTTTTCCCCTCCCACCCCCATGAATCATTGATCCATTATATATTATTGTTGTTATCTTATGTCTTACATGATCCATTGTCTCTCTTCACTCACATTTCTGTGACTTGTCCCCCTGGGGGGTGGGCTATATACATCCATCCTTGGAAAGGTTCCTCCTTTCTCCTACTACTATTCCTGAGAGTCTTACCCGTCCTGGATTCCATGTGTTGAGACCTCTTCTCTGTACCAATATGTGTACTCCTGTCTAGACAGATTTGTAAATTAGAACTTGGCCATAGTAGTTGTGGGGGTCAGGGGGGTATTCAGGGACTAGAGGAATGGTGTGTGTCTCATTGGTGATACAGCACTCTGATCCCTTCTTTATAACACTTCTGTGGGGGGATTGTCAAATTGTCTACAGATGGGCTTTCGGTCTCCACTCCAACACCTCTCTTTCACATCAGTATAACTGTTTGTTTGAATCTTTTTATACCTGACACCTGATCTCATCGACACTTGTACATGCTTTTGTGCTTCTTCCAAGTGGGCTTATTTGCTTCCCTGATACATGACAGCTTGCTTAACTTCAAGCCTTTAAGACCTGAGATGCTATATCTTTTGATAGCTGAGCACCATCCACTTTCTTCACATTTGCTTATGCACCCATTTTGTCTTCAGTGATCATGTCAAGATGGTGATTATCAAAGAGTACCAGGTTATTGTGTCTAGGGAGCCCTTGAGTAGAGGCACAAAGTCCATCTGCTATCTTAATACACAACATATAAATATATGTATTTTGGCCTCCACTCCTTTATTATATATTAGTATATTTACATATATACATGCCTAGACCTATACCTTTATAAATAGCTTTTGCCTCCTACTTCTTTCCTCAATTTAATTTCACCTTCTCCCTGTCAGAGATCATGTTCACCCTCCATTTGGCTCTCAGTAATCATTGCACTTAATCAAACACCACCAGACTTAATACACCCTCCTCATCATCAATTTTAGGTCCCTCCCTGCACCTTCTTTTCCTGTCCTCCTAGAATCACTGATCTTGTTGTTTTCTCCTTGGGATTATTTGTCCTGCCTATCTTATATAGATAGACATATATATGCTAACTTTTCATTGGGCTGCCTTGACTAGTGATGTCGCAGGCATAAGAATCCCTTCGAGGGACATTGCATCCTAAGCCTCTTTTCTACCACATCCAGACCACACTGGCTCTTTCTTTTGGGAACAACTGAAAGGAGTCTTCAAAGTAGCCTAAGGATTCCAGGTGGCCCCATTGGGTAAGCTTTGTGCTGTCAACCACAACATGGGCAGGTCAAACTCACCAGTCATTTTGTGAGAGAAAGATGAAGCTTTCTGTATCCTTAAAGATTTGTGGTTTCAAAACCATACATAGGTTACTATGGGGTAAAACCATTGGATGCCAGTGGGCTTATTTTTTATTAATTTATTTATTTTGCAGAGGGAAGGAGTTACCTACCTACCTACCTGCTGCTACTTGCTTCCGTCTCAGGGTTTCTTGATCTTGGTTGCATGTTAAAATTATCTGGAGAGCTCTTAAAAATCCTGATGATCAAGCCCAATGATTCTAATGGGCAGCCAACTTGGGGAACCACTGCTTTTTCATTTTCTTTTTCTTCTCACCTCCCTGTCTTTCTCTCAGGCTACTTTCCTGACAGTCTCTTTAGGACAAACTTGCAGCTCATAAACAGGCAGCTCAATCCTTGGGTGGTTTCCATTCTTGATCCTGTTCAGAGTTAGTTGCTGTATAATTTGGCAACCAACCTTGAACTTGAAAGCTACACTTTTGCCAACGCTTTTGCAAAAACAAAATTTCCTCACCCAAGACTAAGTAACTCTGGAAAGCAGCTGGAAAGACTGGAAGTATTTCTTGAGAATCAGAGAATTCTAGCATTCCTAATTTGATTTCCAGTGAATGAACTGATTAGAAGCCATTAAATTACATGAGGTATCTTTGAAAATGTTCAGAGTACAGATGAGCTCAAAGGACTGGTTTGAATGATGCTGGTGCAGGTGGGTGTGTGCCAGTGACCAGGCGTGCAATGCGTTCAGATACAATTATGTCTTTCCAGCCCGCCCGCCCTGTTTCCTGCTGCTGCCCCCCCCCCTTTTAAAGAGCACTATCTATCCAGCCCATCTGCCTCCCTCAGTTTGAACTTGGCCTTGCCCAGGTACTCTCTTCACCAGCACCACTCCTCTCCTCAGGGTTTAGCCCACCCCCAGCCTTTGCAATCCGTTGGCATGGAAACTCTAGAAGAGGCAGCCTGGTAGGAGGGATGTTCTGCTTCCAAGTGAAAATGGAAAAGATTCAAGTGTGATTCACTTCCAGCCATTTTAAGGGCTGAGTTAACTCTTGCATCTACCCATCTACTTAAAATATATCCATGGCTCCTGAGTACCCACTGGAGAAAAGACATTCTTTAAATCAGTCTCTGTCTGCCTTCCTCTGCCATTCCCTTAAATTGTCCTGGAGACTTACGGAATGCCATCGATTTCACTTCTCCCTGCCTTCTCATTGGCCTTTGTCAAATCTGAATCTTGTCTCCTCCTTTCCCTTCTAGTTGGTACCCAGTTCAGATGCCACCTCTTCCTAGACCCTTCCCCGCTCTCTCTTCTCATTCATCTCAACTGCAAACACCATACATGTCTCTGAATATCCCCTCTGTAGACTGAATGGATTAAAGAAGCCTGCTACTGTGGGGAGCCTCATTGTTTCTCATCCCCACTGGGCTTGGCTCCCTCACTTACTAGACTTGACTCCTTGAACTATTCACTTCCACTGACTAAAAGTGGAAATAGTAGTACCTAGCATGCCTATACTATGAAGTGGGCTGTGCCCTGTGTTGTTAGTTTCAAGGTCAGTGCTTTGGACCTACCTACCAGCCTCTGCTTCCCTGCAGATTTAGGCACTCAGAAATCCACAGGGCAGTTCTGCTTGGCCATGCAAGGTAACTATGAATCAGAATTGACTGGACCACAATGAGTTTTTGGTAATCTGCCCACTTACTCTTGGGTGCTAGGCCAGGTGTATCATTTATTCCTCACTCTAGTAGATAGATAGCCCCATTGCCACAAGTCAATTTTAACTCCTCAAGAACCAATCCTCTGTAGACTTTCCAAAACTATAAGGTTACAGAGTGACTGGTGGATTTGAACCACTGACCTTGCAGTTAGCAATCCAACTTAGCACTCCCAGTTCTCCTTAATGTAGTAGATGAGTTGGCAGTGCCACTCACCCCCTTTTCATAATAAATAAATCTCAGAGTTAAGAACCCTGCCTCAGATCATACAACACCTAAAGAGCAGAACCTGCCTTCAGGCCAAAGATCCCTGGTGACACAGTAGGCAGCGACACACTGAGCTCCTAACCACAGGCTCGATGACGAGAACCTACCAGCTGCTTCCCAGGATAAAGATGACACTGGCTTCTCTAGAGATTTAAAGACTCAGAAACCCTGAGGGGCAATTCTACTCTATCTTGTAAGGTCACTGTAAATTGGACTCAACCCCATGGCAGTGAGTTTTGTTTTTTTCCTTCTGATGTACTTTGTATGTATGCCTGTCAGGCACCTACCTGGTGCTCACCTTTAAGGATAGGAGGCAGTGGGTGAAGGACGGGTAGACAGTAAAACTCCATGGAAAGAGCATGATCTTTTGCTCCTTGTGCCGTCCCAATGGCAAACTGGAATCCACCGTCCTGTGGTGTCAGCTGAGAATGCAGCATCACTGTGTTACTCCAAAAAATATGATTCCTTTTTTCTAGAAACACCCTTTTTCTTCCAAAAGAGATGAAGTTAGGTGTGGCTCCTTGAGAACTGGGAAGCAGGAAAAATAGCCTCTGGGTTGTCATGAATTCATGTTGACAACTCCAAGAGGTTCTGATAGCACAGACAATCGAGCAATTGGTGATTAATGAAAAGTGTGATGACATGAACCCACCCGCTGCTTTGTGGGAGAGAGATGAGGAGGCCCCCCGCTTCTGTGAGGATCGTCAGCCATGGAAACTCAATGGGGCAGTTCCTCTCTGTCCCATTAGGTTGTTACGGATGCAGAATAGACTGAATGGCAAGGAGTTTGGTCGCAGGACACATTCAGTGAGTGGGTATGGTTTGCTTTGCTAACCAGGAATGTAGCAGGGAGGGGAGGGATGATCTTATTCAAGCATTTCTATTTTTGAGATACAGATTAATGTAAGACTGTCTTTCAATGGAAGGAACTGGCAATGTACTTGAGTATGTGTAAATACTGTCTTGGATTTCAAAAGAGTAGAACAAAGCTTGTCAGGATGTCTGGGAAGAGCCATCACCCGATGTTTCTTTTTTATAGCATGTTTCAGTCACAGACTTTGTTACCAGGGCTATTGATTTTAAAATTAGAGTGCTGGAAGTATTAAACAGTGTGGTCTCTCTCTCTCCTACAGAATCCTGGAAGCAGTGACTCAGTAGTGTTTCCTTCCCTCACAGTCTCACTCATTTATTCAGACACACTCAAAGTTCATGGATTGAAGCAGTGAAATTTTTCTGTGTATTTTTAAGATCCCATCACACACACACACACACACACACACACACACACACACGCATGCACACATTAAATCCAGGTGCCTCTTTGCACCAAGTAGCTGCAAAAAATTGCATCCCAGTTTTGAAATGTTTTTTTTCTTTTTAATAAGACATGACTAATCCAGAGTTCAATATAACGCCAACCTTATGATTTATTTCGGTTTACAACATAATGAGACAGTTATACTATTCTTTGTTCAACAATAACTTTGGGGATCTAGCTTACAATTTTGAGGAAAAATTGTTTAAAGACTAGGAGTATTGCTAAAAACAATGCCTTTTGAAAGGTGGTCACATTTGAGCGCCGGAGAGAGAGACACTTAAAAGCTTGAATTCTGTAATCAGATCTAGGTTTTAATTTTGCTCCTCCACTTAGCAGTTGTGTGACCTTAGACATGTTTTTTCACACTAAGTCTGTTTGTGCACCATTGGACTACAGATAACCACAGTATCAGGGCCGTGCTCATGGCATTGAATCAATAGTTAGATAAAAATGGCCAGTAAATTGTAACTAGCAAGTATTATTATTGTTTTCAGTACCTCATTGGGAAGATTAAAGGAGATAGTGCAGTCCATAACATACTTCTATGTAGAGATAAAGAACTTAGCAGACATGAGTCATCACTCTGTTTCCCACTGCGAGGTTCTCCGATAACTAATGTGGAACCCACAGCCATCCCACAGCCATCAAGTCAACTCGGGCTTCCAGCTACCCTGCAGAGGACAGAGGACACCTGCTCCTTAGGGCTTCTGAGTCAGTAAATCATTGGGGAGAAAGCAGCCTCATCTTCCTCCCAAGGAGCCCTTGGTGCACACAGGTGCTGGCCTCCTAGCAGCACAGTGCATAGCCCACAAAGCCCTCCAGACTCCTTGACTATTCCATAGGTGGTAGCCTTAGAAGTTATTTCCCCAAATCCTCCTCTTCTTCTGTTGCTGTATTTATTTCTGTGGCAAACAGATAGTAGGACTCCATGAAAGTGTTAAGGACCTTGTCATTTTCCTTTGGCTCCATTTCTAATCATGGGTAGAGACATTCCATTTCCTCTTTTGATCAAGGTCCACAAAGTCTGGGAAAACTGAGAAGAAAACTTAGATGTGACTAGCAGCACCAGCCTTGTTAGCTGTATGACCTGTGGCTCTCTGATTTTTTTTAGCATGTAAACCAAAGGCGTAAAACAAGATCATCTCTGAAGTCCCTTCTCATCTGTCATTCATTAACAGTAAGAATTCATTTAAATCACTGGTCTAGGGAGATTAGCAGACTAATGGCACAGAACTTAGAGGCTGGCTTATTTTCAGTGAATGTACGAATTAGACATGAGAATGGGAGACTGAACTATATCCTTAGATCATTTTTTAAATCAAGTATGATATCTGAGGAATATTGGGACTCTAAAATGTATAGTGAGAGAAAGATGAGGCTTTCTAGTCCTATAAGAAGGTGCCCTCTCAGAAACCTACCAGGGTAGTTCTAATCGTCCTATGGGTTTACTGTGAATCAGAATCTATTGATGGTAGTGAGTGTTTGAGTGAGAGCATTTATGTTGTCAAAATGTGGTAGCGTGACAGTAAGCCCCACCTTTGCCCGAAGAAAAAAGCCTAAGAACCAAGTATTTAAAATTTGATCGTACGGTATCTGGCTATTAGAAGGTACAGCATCTGGGGTCATAAAGGCTTCACCTTAAACAAGCAGACATCTAGCAAGGAAGCAACAACACCCATATGGAAAAAGCACACCAGCCTGTGTGATCATGAGATGTTGACAGAATCAGGTATCAGGCATCAGAAGATCCAAAACAACTAGTTAAATTGATGTAAATGAAGGAGGTCAGCGTGGAGACCCAAAGCCTGTCTATAGAAAATTGGACATCCTCTCACAGACGGGTCTCAAAGAAGAGACGAGCCAACCAGGGTGCAGCATAGCACAACGAAACACACAACCTTCGTCTAGTTCTTTAATGCTTCCTCCCCGCCCACCACCTTATTGTGACCCCAGTTCTTCCTGACAAATCTGGCTAGACTAGAGCAGAGCATGTACACTGGTACAGATAAGATCTCTTAACACGCAGAATCCAGGACAGGTAACCTCCTCAAGAACAATATTGGAAGTAGTGATAGATGAAGGTAGGGGAGAGAAAGGAAGAATGATCGATGTACATTCTCTACCCCATGCCCTCCCCGGAGGATGGACAACAGAAACCCGGGTGAAAAGAGATAGCAGATTGTGTAAGATATGAAAACAATAATAATTTATAATTTATCAAGGGCCATAAGAGTAGGAGAGGGTGGGAGGGAGGGTAAAAAGGAGCTGATACCAAGGACTCAAGTAGAACAAAAAAAATTTGAAAATGATGACAGCAACGTATATCCAAATATGCTTGATACAATTGAACTATGGATCATTATAGGAGCTGTAAGAGCCTCCAATGAGGTGAATAACAAACAACAACTTTATCACATATCCACCAGAGAATGGTATGAGTGAGTGGTGTCCAACTGGTGTGCCCTGTGATATTTTTGTCCTGGAGAAGACTGTTGCTGAGGAAGAGACATTGAGACTTCCTAGGAAAATCAAGTAGAAAACCTGGGCTCTGATATGACTACCTTCTAAGCAACCTTTTTCTAAGGTTCCTTAGCCTCATAGAGAGAGGCTGTACTCAGTGAGTTTGCAAGCTCTGATAATTTTGTTGCAAGGGTGGGTCTAGGGAGTGAGGATAGGCAGTGAAGACAAGGGAAAGTGCACACAATTTTGTCAATGATGAGAAACATACTTTCATTTGTGGCTTGAAAATCCTTGTTAGATAGTTCCCTGACTCTGATTCTCCTGTTTTGTTACATGGTGTGGCTATAAAAATCAAGCGAGCTTAATGGGAAATTTCAAACTTCTGCCTTCTGTAGTTCCCAGGGTTCCTCCATCTGCCCTAGCTGTGCTTGCAGCCAGAGAGGAACACGGAGCCAGATTTCTCATTAGCAGCAAACCTGTTGGACTATGAGGCTGAGGGCAGATGGAGCCCGGCTTAAGCATCTTGAGTGCAAGGCAAGAAATGATCATCTCAGGGTTCTTGGCTTTTACAAAGACTTTGTGTTGGAGAAGAAGGATGTGTCTGCCTTGAGAGATTTCCTGGCTCAGGAGACTTTGTATGTTCATTCTTATAGATTATTTGGGTCCATGTTGGGATAAATGAACAAGGAGAGCACTCTTATTCTCACCAGCCCCCCTTTTAATCACATTCATCTCTAAATTATTTCATCTTATGACTTGTAAATATTAGTAAAAACCAAATGGAATTTCCAGTATGGTCCAACTTAACATTTTACTCTAAAAGAAAGCTTCCCTTTGAATAGGCTGGCTGGGAGATAACACTCTATTGGCAAGAAAGGAGGTTCTTAGGAGCAGTTCAAAATGGGAATATGTACCAATGTGCAATTTCACAGTTTACACAATGAGACATGATACTGGAGATGTTAACAGCTTTCAGTACTTCATATGGATCAATCCAGAGATCCCAGATTATACTCTATTCTATTATGGTCCACTGAATTTTTAATGATAATAATAGAAGTATAAGTGAAAGAAAACATTTCATCTATTAGCTTACCACTAACAAACAGCATAGCCTTTTCTTTTAGCTTTTGTGTTGGAAACATGGATCTAGAGTCTATAATCTTTGTTTCTTCAGAACAATTTTTTATGGGTGAAGTGTGCATTCTAATAGTTTTGTTGACATATGATTCCATATAATAAAATTCAATGTTTAAAACATATTAAACAGTTGTACAATCATCACAACAATTTTAGAACTTTTTCTTTCTTTTTTTTTCTTTTTCTTCTTTCATATGCAGTTGCTGTCTTTAGATTGACTGATTCTGAATTTCACGTAAAGAAAAGTTTACTGAACAAAACCCAACAGCAGTTGAAAAGCTAACAGAAAAACATAAATTTTGACATAACTACACCTGTATTAACCTACTTTGCAATGCTGTGTGATAGCAAAACTCTTTACACCCCTAGGCAATAGTCAGGGAGGATTCACAAGGCTTAATCCATGTGAGAGCCCTGCAAGTGGATTTTGGGCTTTCACTGTCATTTGTTGCCTTCTGCAAACTGGGTGTTGAGATTTTAACCTCTAATACTTGTCACTTATCCAGTCTTGGATTTTATTCATTACCATCCTTGGATCACACAGGTTGGTGCAAGCACTATGGTTTTAAGATTTTTCCCTATTCTTTTCTTTTTAATTTCAATAGCCTGTTACATTTTTATCATTTACATAGCATTTCATTGCATGAATTATACCACCATGTGCTTATCCATTCTTCTGTGAAAGGGCATTTCATCTGTCTGGGGGCAATTCTGAATAAAGTGCAGCAAACATCCTTCTACAAGTCTTCCTAAGGTTTTATTTACTCATTTCTCTGGGCAATGTATGCACATATGAGCACCCTTGTTGAAGTAGTAGTTGCTCTTTGGGCTGCGATCTGCAAGATCAGTAGTCCAAAACCACCAGGACCTCCTTGGGAAAAAGGCAGTGCTTGCCACCCCCATAAGGAGTTACCGTCTCAAAAACCCACAAAGATAGTTCTACCCAGTCCTATAAGATGGCTAAGAGTTGGCATGGACTTGTGGTGGTATATTGAGTTGAGTGTATAGATAAAAGGAGGCTTCAAAAGTTTGAGGGAAATGAAAGTGAAAAGCAATGGATTTTTTCCTATAAACTTTGAAAGCCCCCTTGTACAGGTACACATGCATGCATATATCCTTCCAGCAGTAAAATTACAAAGTCAGGGAATAGACAAACAGAGTAGCTAAGTTTAAATAGAGTATTAAACCATCTTCTTGGTTTTTTTATAAATCATTTTATTGGGGGCTCATACAACTCCCATCATGATCAATACATACGTCAATTGTATGCAGACCACATTTGCACACTTGTTGCCATCATGACTCTCAAAACATCCTCCCTCCACTTAGGCCCCCAGTACCAGCTTCCCACCTTCAGTGCAGGAAATGTAGCCTTTAGGTACTTTATTTGGGTGGTTATGCACTAAACTTGATGTTGGATGGTGGCTATCATGTTACTGAAAGGAAAGAAGAGAAGAATGGATATTGGGGGACAATTCGCTAGCTTCAACATAGGACTTACAACTATGTTTATAAACACATTAACTGAGATAGCACCATCTGTGATTTTTTTTTTAAAGTATGAAATTCAAACACTGGTTTTTATTTTCCAGTAGCAGTAGACTGTTTCATGAAATAACAATAAAATCCATAGGGAATGACATTCCTAAAGGTCACTTAAATGGTCCCTTTAATATAACAGAAAATTAGGAGATATGACATGTTACTGATAATACTAAAGTCTTTCCAAGGAACCCCCTCCCCCACCAATCATTTGCTTTGATATGGCTATTGTTCAAACTAATGACTTCACTTATCTACATAATGCCCCTGCTTTGTGAGAGTTTACAGGTTTGTATAGGAATGTGGCTTAGTGAATGGTGAGATTATGGACTTTACATGTACACTATGCAGAATGCGCCAGCTTGTACTTGAAAGAACTCTTGGGTATATTGTTCCGTAATTCATTCACTAGACTAGTTTCTCTTCTCCTTTAGGAGGTGGTTGCTGACATTGAGAGTAAAAATAGCTAGAGCAGCCAAGGGAAATCTTCCAACACCTAGAGGGACTCCACCTTTAACTGGCTTCACGACCTTGAACAAATCTGTAAACTCTGAGCCTCAGTCTCTTCATCGCTGAAAGGACCATAACCACCGTTCTTAGCCCTCAGGGTTATGCCTCACCTCACTGCCACCAAATCAATTCTGACTTGAGTGACTTTGTAGGACGAGGTAGAGCTGCCCCCAGGGCTTGCCAAGACTGTAACACTTGATGGGAACTTGCTCTGCCAGGTAACCCTTTAGACTATTGCCTGGAGCCGCACAGTAAGCCATCACTGACTTCTTTCCTGTTGTCCTTTCTCTGAGGCCATTGCTTTGACGACAAGGCAGGATGCTCACGACCACTTGCATGCTTCTCCCTCTTCCCTCCCCCACACCCCCCCACACACATTGTGCAATACCACTCCTGAGTGAGTCTTTAAAAACTCACTTCTCAACGTTTGAATGCATTCTTCAGTTCTGAGAACATTTGCTTTGGAGGAAAGCAGGTGGTGTTATTCAGTTCCTCAAACCTGATGATAAGTTGGCTAAAAATATGACCCAAGAGAATTATATTAAAGAAAACAATCGCTCTCTAAAATTTTGCTCCGGGACTATATTTTGAAATTCAATAGTAAACCTGTTAATGCTTGCCTGTGCGGGGAAGGTGATAAATACACTTGAAATAGAAGTTCTTTTGAGTGAAAGAAAATGTTTGAAGTGGTTTGATTGTGAATATAGCACTAAGCTAAAGAAAAATGTTTAGTGCATTTAGAATTTTGGCATGAAAATCTTTAACACAGTTAGGCCTTTTTATTTTTAATTTAGTTTAAAACACGTTTCAAACATTTTCTGAAAGCCTGAGCAAATATATTCATGAACGTATCTCTGCTAAACCAGAGTAATGAATAATTTATTTTGAAATATCTATATTTTAGCTATTGATACTAGCCATTTCAGAGAAATGAAAACCTTAGAATCATATATCTGAGTTTTTAGAGAAAACAATGTGATATAAACAGAAAATGAAATAACACAATTTTGAAAAACATGGCAGCATATAGCACACATAAACACAAATAAACAGACATGTGATTGTATGTACACAAAAGCCAATAGTTCCTAGGAAAATCGACTTAGGAAACAAAGCATGTATTAACATTTAAAACACAAAGAACATATTAATATGACAAGATAAGTAAAACCATTAGTAATCACAGAATTGCAAAATTAAACTGCAATAAGGCATTATTTTACATCCACCAAATTGACAGAAATTTAAAAGCAGATTCAATTCTACCTTCTAGAAAGAATACAGAAGAACTCTTGGGATTCTCATTCATTTTGTCAACTGGAACAACTGCTTTGGAAAACAGTTTTAGTAAAGTTGAAAATATGACCCAGAAACTCATCTCTTAGATATTTGCCCTAGGGAAATTCTTATACATATGCATAAGACTCACATATAAATATATTTCTACTAATATTCTTAAAATCTAAAAATAACCCAATGTTTTTCAGCAGAATAGATATAGAAATTATGTGACATCTATACAATGAGTAAACAAGGAGAATGCATGAACTGCTACATACATTTGCATGAATGACCCAAAACATTGTACACAGCTTTAAGAAGGAAATAATAGGAACTGATAGACAATGTGATTTTGTATCCACGTGTGTGAAAAAAGAACAGATATCTGGGTGGCCTGGCAGGGACTCCAATTCAAAGGGGCCTGGCGTGACAGAGGAGAGCTGCCCCTCAGGCTTCGAGACTGAAATCTTGCTGGAGGTTGATTTCCAGGCCTTTTCTCATCTGGCACAGCTAGTGGCTTTGAACCTCTGACCTTTTAGCTGACAGCCGTTCACTTAACCATTATGCTACCAGGGCTAGAGGTAACTGACCTGAAATTCAGAAAAGTTACCCACGGAAAGCAAGTGGTTAGGGGGACATGTTAGCAATAAAGGCACCATAAGTATTTTAATTGCTGTTAGTATTTGTTTGGCCACAGGGACTATAAGCCTGGAGGAAATAAGAGAATAGGATTTCAGATATAATCTTACTGCCACAATTTGTCTTCTTGAAAGTTGCTATGTATATGCCAACATTTATTAAGCATATACTAAATTTTCTTCTTCTTTGCAGCAACAGTGTGAGGTACCCAAATGTACAACCACGCACACTGACTCAGAAAGCTGAAAGATTTCTCCAAGTCATAAGACCAAAAAGTGACCAATGGGCACCTTGAAATTCCAATTCAATGTGTCTCCAGGCCCTGTTCTCTCCACTCCACCCTTCGTCGTCGTCGTCTAACATTTTTCTGTGTAGAAAGCAGTGTTGGAGCTGAAGATTTTCTTAATCTGAGTCTTAAGACAATGTGTGTGTGTGTGTGTGTGTGTGTGGAGTTTTCCCCACCCCCTGCCAGCATGGTGCTGTGTTTACAGGAAAGTAATGGCGCCAAGCGCTGCTGAATATTAAGATGCCTGCACTTTGCAAAGTGGTGTGCTAGAGAATGACTCAAATCATTGAAGTTTTCCAGAGCCACAAGATTGTTATATGAGAATATGTTAAATAATTGACAACAACAGAAAATTCTAGGGAGAGGGGGTTGTAAAAAGGAGGGGGAAAAAACCCTAATCTCAAAAACCTAAAGACTCAATCATGTACAGAAATAGTATCTGAAATCCAGAAACATGCATATTTATTTTTTCATCACTGCCTCACTGCCCCTTGATTGGTCTGTCTCCTCCCTGTGACTCCCCTGTAAAGGGGTGACCAATTACCCACCAGTGAGCCTTGTGTCTCCACCCTGCTCTCCCCCTCATTTGTAATGATGTGATTCTTGCTCTTTGATGCTCGATACCTGCTCCCTTCAGCCCCTCTTGATCACACAGGCTGGTGTGCTTCTTCCATGTGTGCTTTCCTGCTTCTGCGCTGAACAGCAACTTGTTTATCTTCAAGTCTTTGAGACTCCAAACACTTAATCATTTGGTAGCTGGGCACCAGCTGTTTCTTCACTCTGTTTGCTTCTGTATTCATTTGTCTTCAGCGATTGTATCTGGAGTCAATTGATCCATTGATTTTGATTTTTGTTCTTTGCTGCCTGTTACCTGGTTGTTTCAGCACCTCATGATCGCACAGGCAAGTGAGCTTCTTTTATGGTGGGCTTTGTTGTTTCTGAGGTAGATGGCTGTTTGTTACAACATTCCTCTAGTTCCTGAAGGCTTCCTCCCCCCAAATATCATGGTCCCAACTGTACCTTACAAATCCAGCTGGACTGGAGAAGGTACACTGTTAGAGAGGGGCACTGGAGATATGGAGAACCCAGGACAGAGGAGCCTTTTGGGGCCAGTGGTGAGACTGGAACTACTGGATAGGTGGAGAGAAGGTGGGGTAGAGAGACAGAACCAACTGCAAGGATATACACATAACCTCCTATGTGGAGGACAGACACCAAAGGAGTGAGCTGGTAGAGAGGTCGGGCAGTATAAGATATGACAGAACAATAATCATTTATAAAGTATTGAGGGTTGGTGGGGAAGGGAGAGCAGGGGGAGAGGGGAGAGGATGGAAAGCTGATATCAAGGGCTCAAGTGGAAAAGTGGGTATTGAGAGAATGATAGCAGCAGACGTGTGAAGGTGCTTGGCACAGTATATTTATCTATGTATTATGAAAAACGATGCATGAGCCCCCAATAAAATTATTTTTAATTAAAAAAATTAAATACTTTTATTGGGGGCACTTACAACTCTTATCACAATCCATACATTCATCCATTGTCTCAAGCACGTTTGTACATATGTTGCCATCATCATTTTCAAAGCATTTTCTTTCTACTTGAATCCTTAATATAAACTCCTCATTTGGGCTGAGCCCCAGTGGCGCAGTGGTTGTGTGCGGGACTGCGCCCCACAGGGTTGGTGGTTCCAATCCAGCTCCTTGCTCTCCAGGAGCAAGGCTGGGCTTCCTACTCTCACCAGGGCAGTGATGCAAAAGAAAGAAAAAAAATGATAAACTCCTCATTTTCCCTCCTTCCCCTTCCTCATGAACTCTTGATAAATTATAGATTGTTATTCTCATGTCTGATGTCTCCCTTTGCCCACTTTTCTGTTGTTCATCCCCCAGGGAGGGGGATAGTTATTGATCCTATGATGTATCCCCCTTTCTCCCCCAACCTTCCCCTTATCCTCCTGGGATCTCTGTTCTCCTGAAGGATTTAACTATCCTGGATACCCTGTGTGGTAAGCTCTGATCTGTAGCAGTGTACATGTTCTGGTCTAGTCAGGTTTGTATGGTAGAATTGAGGTCATGCTAGTGGGGGGAGCAGTGGGGGAAGCATTAAGGAATTAGAGAAAAGTTGTATGTTTTACCAGTACTATCCTGCACCCTGACTGGCTCATCTCTTCCTTGTGACATTTCTGTAAGGGGACGTCCATGTGTCTACATATGGCCTTTGGGTCTCCACTTCGAGTCCCACTCCCCATCACATTGGTATGATTTTGTTCGGGGTCTTAGAAGCCTGATATCTGATCCCATTGATACGTCATGATCACACAGGCTGGTGTGCTTCGTCCCTGTGGACTTTGTTGCTTCTTAGATACGCACTTGTTTATCTTCAAGTCTTTAAAATCCCAGACGTGGTATCTTTTGACAGGTGGACACCATCAGATTTCTTCACACTTGCTTACGCACCCATTTTGCCTTCAGCAATCCTGCTAGGTAGATAAAGATGCTGGATTATTAGAGAAAAATGTTCTTGTGCTGAGGTCCAATGTCCTTCTGTTACCTTAATACTTAACATATAGACATAAGTACAAATATCTATTTCCCTATCATTGTATATAAATATATTTACATATGTACACTCCTGTATTTTCCTATCATTGTGCATAAATATATTTACATATGTACACTCCTCTATAAATGCCCTTTTCTTCCTAGTTCATTTCCCTATTTCCTTTCACTCTCCTGTTGTCCCACTATCATATTTGTCCTTCATTCAGGTTCACTAGTTCCTCTCTGCTATATTGCCCTTGATTAAGCACCACTAAGGCTCCCGACCCTTCTTGCCATTGATTTTAGTGCACTTGTTATTCCCTTGTCCCTGCACTAGTTGACACTTCCGATTCCTTTCTCCCGCTTCCCTTTCTCCTGTTCCGTTGATTTCTTCTCTGAATTGTTTATTCCACCTATCTTTCCTAGATAGTCATGCGGAGACATTAATATTGCAGATCTGTGTTTTGACCTTTAGGAGTGTTTTCCAATTGAGTCTGATGGGGTGCCACACACTGTCCCCAAAGTCTATTATTGGTATTCCCCCAGGGACTTTATTGCTTTGTTCCCCTTGCTGATCCATTGCATGCCCTTAGAGTTCTGCCCTGTATAATGGAGTCAGATAAGGCAAAATTCCTGCACTGTGTCTCCACTGTTGTCCCCCTGACACTCTGGTTCAGTGAGGGACATACTGTCTTATGGTTGATCTGGCCCTATGGTCCTCGCTGTGTGTTGTCTACTCTGAGCAGCAATATCGTCCATGGGGCTTGGCAGGCCAGGATATGCTCCACTTGCTCTCCTTCCCCCTTGGTTTCTCCTGTGCACTTTGATCAGATGTGCCCCTCTCCCTCAACTGTAGCTTCAGTGCTGTCCTCTGAGATGCATTCTTCTGGAAGGGTGGTTCACGTAGTTGAGATTGGGGCCAGCCCTGCCAATCTCTGTTGGTTCCCTGCTACATGCTACTATGTTGTGTTCATGTCTTGATGCACCGTGTCGAAGTCTGGTCTCTCTCTCCTGCTCCTGTGGAGATATAAACAATATCCTCCCTTGGATGGGTTACTGCCCTGCTCCACCCCCACACCCCTACCCGTGTCTTTATTTTCCTCTTTCTTTCCCCCTCCTATTTAGTTGACTATCCTATGTATCCCTAAATTGGTTTTGGCACCAAGCATGCAGTTTATTTCTTTTCTTCACCTGTGATTCATTCTCATTGCAGCATATTACCCTCTCCACTATTTTGCAAATATTATGCTCACTCCTCACATTTCTTGCAAAGCCCTTTGGAATCTTCAGTCTGTCTCACCTGGAGAAGGCCCAGATGGTCAGAGTCTTTGCAAATACTACCAGGCCCCATGAGGCAGCAGGAATTGGAGTGTGGGGATTTTGAAACAAAACTCAGTGAACTGAGCAACTCCATTGGAACCACACTGGTTTGTAGCTATAGTTCCCCAACCTAGCTGGTCACACAAGTTGCTTGATAACTAACAAGGGGTTAAAAACAAGAATCTTTAGCTCCCTTGCAAACTTGTCACATCAAAACCTCACAGATTAAGGCCAGGGAATCCATATTTTACGAAGCACAATAGGTAACTCAGCAACTAAATTTGAGAACAATTGGCTCTTAGCATTATACCCTCGACCCTCTGGTATGACATTCAGGTCCCTTTCCAAAGTGAAGTCACAGTACCTCATTTTCCTCTAGCTCTGCCACACACACACGTAACTCCACCCTTCTTCCAAAATAAGATGGCAGAAGTTTATATGAGTTCCTCAGTAAGCATTCACAGAGAAGCTCCCACGAGCCAGATGCATCATATATAATAGGTAAGATCTTATTCTACCATTGAACACATTCAGTCCAGTTCACAAAATGAGACCAACTTCTAAAACATAGGTTTCCAAGCTTATTTACCCTACCACTTCCTTTTTAGGGAAGAAAATTATGTAATATATAAATCATTTTATTGGGGGCTCATACAACTCTTATCACAATCCATCCATACATTCATAGTGTCAAGCACATTTGTACATTTGTTGCCATGTTTAAATAAATATATATTTATATATTCAGCACCCCCTGACAGTTAAAAGCTTTTGTACTTCAGCCCATAATCTAGGATGAAGTGAAGATACCTACTTTTGCACACACACACCCCCAATCATTCTAGTGCCTCCCTGGGGGTAGTATCACCCACTTTGGGAGAGATTGTTCTAAGGTTGCCAATTATACAAAATAAAAATGAAAACCAGTACAAAGGGTGCTAAATATAGACACATGTTTTGTTTTGTTTTGTTTTGTTTTGGGGGGGCATCACTGCCTCTGGTGGTCATGGGGGCTACCCAGTGCCGCTCCTGAGAGCCACCACTGGATTTGAACCGCCAAGCCCGTGGGCTGCAGTCCCCCCACTCAACCACTTACACCACTGGGGCTCAGCCCAGACATATGTTTTTCTCAACCTTAGCACAGACATTCTTTCCACTGAGTCTGAAGGCATCTTCAGAATCCTTCTCAGTAGTCATTATCACCCTACTTTGACATTCAAGACAAAGGCTGTTTGCTGTCTCTACAGTAGACTCCTTTGAGAAGCCTGACCTTACACTCCCTCCAATTTTGTCATAGAGGTTCGTGCTCTCATGCTCAGCTGTAGAAACTGAAGAAGGTTTCAGAGGAAGCCATCACCTCTCCTCCTAGCAGAGGTCAGACATTTGTTGGATTGGGGTCAAAAATGGCTCTGACAAGAAGACTCTACCTTTTCCTGTCTGCCCCGAGAATTGTCTTTCAAGCACCAGGCAATGAAAACTCCATTGGTCATAATGGTCTGAGCAGTACTCGGTGGTGGTGATGGACAGCATTTTGATCTTTCGTGCATGGAGTCGTCATTGCCAGGGGTGGGAGGTCGGACAGGGAAGTCGGCAGCTGCTAACAAGACTCTGGTTCCTTAATAAACATTTAGTGAGCGCTTTTCTAAGGAGCTTGAAAAATTAAGTGTTTTGTGTGCAAGAAGTATAAAATCTAGTGGAAACACAAGGTGGATGGGGGCGGTCCCTTCTACCGCTAATGAAGTTAGAGGTGGAAAGGAGCAGTGAGATTGCACAAAGCCTAAAAGGCTGTAAGTATCTTTGGAAGCATCAGTGAGTGTTTATCAGAACATCCAGGATAGAAAGGGGGAAGTGTTCATTTTTCAATTAGAGGCAACAACAAGGGCAAAGACAGGAAAGTGTGAGATGAACTGACAATGCCCTCACGAGAACTCGTGTAGAACAAGACCCAGCTCAGCATGATTGGAGCTGAAGTTGGATGCAGTTCAAGAGAAGAATTAAAACTATAGAAGTGGATAAAGGCTACTCTCAGAACCATTTATGATATCAATCTTGCCGAATGTGAATTTTAGTCAGGAAGAACCATTAAAGGTCTCTAGTTTTTTTCTAAGAAATATTACTCTTGCTGAGTGCAGAGGATGGGTATCAGGGGATTACAAAAGGAGAAACGGGCAACTAGTTAGGCTGTTGCAGTACTCAATACTAAAATCCTGAGACCTTAAACTGACTGTGAAGGCCAAGAGCTGGAGACAATGAAGCCCATTAAGGGAGGTAATGCAACAGGATTTCAATGTGTAGCAGATTTAGGGGACACAAAGATGGATTTATGTACCCCAGGAACCTTGAAAATACCTTTGTATTATGCATTGTGCCTCAAAATGGTGTGTGTAGCGATAGCTGTGAGTCATCAAGAGAGTTTTGTTAAAGCAGATGTGAGGAAAGTGGATGGTGCCCTGCTATCAAAAGATATAGTATCTGGGGTGTGAAAGGCTTGAAGTCAAGCAAGTGGCCCTCTAGTAGAGAAGCAACAGGAGCATGTGGAGGAAGCACACCAGCTGGTGCGATCATGAGGTGTCACCGGGACTGGAGAACAGGCATGAAAAGACCCAAAACAAGCAAAATATATGCTGTTGAGAAAGAGGGGGGGTTGGAACAGAGATGCAAAGCCCATCTGTGGACAATGGGACCTTGCAGAGGGGTCACAGGGATGGGATGAGTCAATCGGGGTGCAGTAAAGCACTGATGAAGCACATAATACTCCTCTAGTTCCTTAAGGTTTCCTTACTCCCTCATTATCATCACCCCGGTACTACCTTTCACTGCGGGCTAGACTGGAGCATGTGCACAGGTACAGCTAAGAGATAAGAGTCCATAACACAAGGAATCCAGGAGCAGGAATGGGAGTAGCAATACCAGAAGAGTAGGTGAAAGGTGAAAAGTGAAGGGGAGAAAGGGAAACCAATGTGATGATCCACATATAATCACTTACATACTCCCTCCAGCAGGACAAACAACAGAAACCATTCGGGAAGGGAAATAGCAGTGAGTGTAAGATACAAAAATAGTAATAATTTGTACTTTATCAAGGGGTCATGAGGGTGGGGATGGGGAAGGAGGAGAAAAAGAAGAGGTAATATCATATGCTCAATAGAAAGTAAATGTCTAGAAAATAATGATGTCAACATATGTACAAATATGCTTGATACAATTAATGTATGAATTGTTATAAGAACTTAATCCTCAGAATAGCCCACTGCTAGAAATGTTAGGATCCTTTTCACTGCAAACATTAGACTCTGTCTACTGCGCTGTCACATGATTTGCCAAAGGGCCATCACAAACATATACTGATTAAAAGGAGAAATTACTACATATCATACATTTTTTAATTGTGGTTAGAATTTGTCATCTTATCTTTCACTGTAAGATAGTGCCTAGGGGTTTCTAAATAGTTTTATCAAATAAAAATAAGTAGACAATGATGGCTTTTCCCTGAAAGAACCGCACATGTGTACAGTTGAGAAAAATCATCACAATAGCGGTTGATCTTTTATCTCATAAATACAGCAATAAACAGGTACCATCTTGCCCACGCAAAGCAGATATTCTTTGGAATGAATTTGAGATGTAAGTTAATTCCAAGCTGGGTGAAAATATCAAATCATTGCAGGCAGCAAGACCCTCTAGAGAGTTCAAGGAAGCAGCATCAGTCCTACTCTATCAAGCCCTTGACCATCTTTTTAAATTTAGGCAAGCCACTTAACTGCTCTGTGCTTTGCTCTCTGTAGATGCAAAAGAAAAACTATGATACTTGCCTTTTTGAGGCCATTATAGAGAAAAGCATAAGAAATATCAGTGTGTAGAAAGGTCAAATAGTTCTGTAAAAGACAGAGTTGTTTTTTATTGTAGTCTTCGTCCCTCTGTCAGCATTCTAGATACAGTTAGGAATGGGAAAATTTATCTTATTACTTTCATTTTCTTCAGCAAACATTGCACATGATGTGTTCAGGTGGAAGGGAGGGCCCAGAGATTAGTTAGGTGTGTCTCACTCTAAGAGAACATGATCCTAGTGACATCGATAACATGTGACACTTCTGTGTAATACTTGCATTAATTCTTTGCAGTAGTCATTTGTCTATTCCCCTTTTGCAGATGTGATTGTTGAACTTGGGAAGGCACTCCAGTGGGACTACATACAGATATTCCCATTCACCAGGTCCTAGGTTCTTTCCATCAGCTTCAAAATTGCCTCACTTCTGTAGTGGTAGTGGAGAAAGAAGGTATATTCACAAAGAGCCTGAGTACAATCTAATGACATTGAGGATGTTATGACAATCTGATGACATTAAGGCATGATCTAATTGCTTTGGCTCATTAGAGAGGTGGGAACTCAGTTTTCAATGAGGTCCACTTTGTGTGTGTTCTCCAAGAATAAACCTGTGACACAGAATAGGGAGAATAGTCAAAACAGAAAAAGAAAGATATTCCATCAAATTAGCACAAAAGCATGAACAAAAATGTGGAGCAGGACAACCGAATGTTTTATAACTGTATGTAGATGGAAGTTTTTTAAATACTGAAGGCTGGACTCAGGCACAAAGGATCTTTGATGTCATGTTAAATAATTGTAGATTCACTGTGTCAACAAGGAAGCATGGAAGGTGTGTTTGTTTTTGAGCGGAAGAGTGATGTTATCACATCTGGGATTTAAGAGTGGTCTTCGCTGCAGTAGCAAAGATGGAGTACGGGAAACCGAAGTCAAGTAGGATCAGAAGCTGAGGAATAGGTTGGGAACTATTGTGGAACTTCAAAGAGACTGAGATGAAAGCTGAGACAATGAGAACTGCTGAAGAAAACCAAACCAACATTTGTAGATTCAGCAATAACAACATTTTGGAATTAAAGGAAAGACAAAGGTCAACAGTGAATCCAAGTCTCGGTTTTGGACGATTTAAATAGTGGTCCCATTAACTGGGAGACGGAATAGAGAATACCACAATGATTTTTAAAGTTCTAGAAACTGTCACCATTTTCTGGTGGAGTTAGTAGGGGAAGTGCCATCCTCGGGTCATATCAGATCATTGAAGTCTCATTTGGGAAGTGATGTGGTGACTGATGAGTCAGACCTACATTCCTCCAAAGTCTTGCTATTATTCTGCATATTTTACTTGACTAGGTTATATAGTTTAAGCTCATCTTAGAAGATTCTTATAAGAGATATTACATTGTCAGACTTTCATGTAGCATGTATTCTTAATATGTAAAACAATGGAATAATTGTGTTTTCCATTTCAAAAAATGACAACATTAATACCTGTATGTTGCATTCCACCCCAATAATGTTCTGATGATTCTCTGACTGCAGTGACATTGACCCTCATCAAGAGTATAGCCCTACAATTAAGGGCCAGCAAATTGGGAATGGCAGTTTGTCCCCCACCCTCACCCCAAGCTCTTGTCACTCAATTATTTCTTTGTTTGGTTGCTTTTCTTTAAGTGTGTGTGTGTGTGTGTGTGTATGTGTGTGTGGGTAAAGGTACCAAGATCTTACAGCTGTACTGTTCAACATACACAAGCACACATTTGCAGATAACATCTCCTATAGGCAGGAGAATCAGACAGAGATGGCGGCGGGGGGGTGGGGGGGGATGGTGTGTGCTGGAGAACAGCTTGAGACCACAATAATGATAGCATTGCCTATTTCCCTGCAAAGTCCCCAGTAAATCACACTAAACCCTTCAATTTAGTTATAGTCACATAGCTACCAGGATAGTAGTAACAGTAGTTAAAATGCATAGTCAAACCTTTCATTTGGATCCTTACATGGCTTCCCCCCCCCCTTTCTAATTGTAGAGGAATACATGCATAACAACGCACTTGCCACAGCTACAGCTGTCATTACTGGGGTCTCTGGAGTCAGAGCAACCGCACATGACACAATGCACTGCCTCAATGAGGGTATGGTCTGTTGTCTGTACAGAAAGCAACTGGTTTGTCTTTCTTCTACAGAGCTGCTATGTAGAATCTGCCAACTTTTCACTCAGGAGTTCAACATTTAACGATGACGCCATCAGGGACTAACCAACTCCAACCTTGATAGGTGTCCAATTCAGTAATTTCAATGATGTTCTCTATGTCATGCCACTTTCTCTATGTCATGCCACTCTATGTCATGCCATGTTCTCAGTGCCATCGCCACTGTCCCTTTTCAAAAGTCTTGATCACTCTGAACAGAAACCAGAAGGGCCACAGTGGTGAAAGCCCCCCTCTGGTAACAGAGAGGTCAGGGACTTGGTCTTTCTGGCTGCTCCCATGGAGGAAGATGTGGCGATCAGAGCCCAAAGAAAGATAGCCTTGGAATCCTGATGGAGCTGCTCTGCTCTGTGCTCCGGGGCTCTGAATCAAAATTAATTTGAGAGCAACTGGTCTTTTGTTTTTGTTTTTTAATAGCAACTTGATGTTGCCTAAGTAATAACTTCCTCCAGGCAATCACTACTAAATTGTGCTCTCTATTGCATTTGCCTGTTTTAATATTTCAGTTAAGTGGTATCATGCAATATTTGTCATTTGCTTTCTTACTTTTTACTCAGCATAAAAGTTCTTGTAGTATATATCAGTATCTGCATTAGTTCCGAAGGCTAGAGAAACAAATTCATTATGTGTATAGGAAAGAGTCTTATATATAAGAGCAAACAAACATTTAGAAAATATCACAGTCCAGCCCAGGTCAAGTCCATAAGTCTGATATTAGCCCATATGTCTGATACCAGTCTATAAAGTCCTCTTCAGACTCATGAAACACGGGCAAGGACACTGAATACAGGGTGATCACAGGCCAGTGGGTGGAAAGCCTTGTGCATTCTGTGGTGGTATAAGCATCTCAGCACTGGCAGGGCTCTCCACGTGGCTCCTCCATCTCAGGGCACTAGCATAGTTCCATGTGTCTTGTCAGCTGCATTGTCTCCCAGGAAGTGAGCAGAGAGAGTGTGTGTCTCCTGCCTCTATGGAGGAAGACAGGAGTTCTCAGAATCCTCAAGGAGAATGCCAAGCCCACCAAGAGGCCTCATTGGCTATCACCTGATTGACAGGCTAGACTTCACCTCTTCACTCTTAATCCTGTCACATGAACAAATGATTATATAATAGCCACAGCATATATCTCTTTATGACTTACAATATTCCACATACTACTTTTTGTTTATCCTTTCATCTCTTAATGGATATTTGGGTTGTTTATCATCTGGTCATGGTCAATAATGCTGTAGTTGACATTGGTGTATAAAACAGATGCATTTTTAAAGATTAAAAGAAAATGAAGGAGACCTGTTCACCTCACGTACTTTCTGGAACACAGTAGATTATTAGCATAGCCTTTAAACTTTAGTCCTTGCTATCAATTGACTGTTTCTTGTTTTGTTTTGTTTTGGGTTTTTTTTTGGGGGGGGGCATCACTGCCCTCTGGTGGTGGGAATAGGAGGCCCAGCCTTTGCTCCTATGGAGCTGGAATTGAAACTCCATCCCAGTGGGCCGCAGTCCCGCGCACAACCACTATGCCACCGGGGCTCAGCCCCCCAATTGACTGTTATTTGAGTACTTTGTCAGTTGGAACACTTCCATGCATTGGTAATATTGAGGCAAATGGTAAAAAGCTATATTAGGTTGCTTATCTAAACACTATGAACCACACTACAAAGAAACCACATTCACTGCCGTGGAGTCAATCCTGATTCATGACAACCTGATAGGGCAAGGCAGCACTGCTTGCTGGGTTTCCTAAATGTCAGTCTTTGTGGGTCTCAAAAAGCTTCCTTTCTCTCAGAGAAGCTGGTAGCTTCAAACTGTTTACCTCAAGATTAGCAGCCCAACATGCAACCAACTACACCTAGTATAGGTTAATAATACATATTAATAAAAAATCTCTTTATACTGGATTACTACAACAAAGTTTATCCTCACATAACATCCATACCTTATGGACTTCTGCTCCATGTAGTCACTTAGTACCCAGGACAAGGCACCAAGACCTTGTCGCTCTACTATCAGAAAGAATTTCCTTGATAGCAGTGTCAGGAGAAGAGAAGGAGGTGAAGACTGATGAAATCACTGTCATTGACTGAGCAGACCACTGGGCCCCATGTAACTACAAGGCTTTGAAAAGATGGGAAGTACATAGATATTTAGTGGATATAACTCTCTTTCACAGTAGTTTATATCTAGGTGAAGCCAATATAGAGTCTTGCATTTTTTTATGTTTCTCATTTTTAATCCTTTAATTAGAGTTCTTGTTTTCTGTCTTTAATCTTGATTTATAAATATGTGCACCCCATTTTGTTTACTAGACTCTCAATCAGGATTTCTCAACATCATATGTAGAATGAGAACATTTCAAGTTTATATAAATTGAATGTCAATACTATTTTATTGTTTCTTTTTCATATGATAGGCATACTATAATGGGTTGGGTTTTTTTCTCATAAAGAAGCAATTTAATGATTGTGCTTTTACACATACTCTGTACTTGCCAGTACTGGATTCTTATTCTCTGTGGACTATGAATTCTAATTTATGATCTCTTCTTAAAAAGCAGAAAACTTAATGTACAAGCTGGGAAACAGTGCTGTAAATGGCTGCTGACAGGTAAGAGAGAAGAAAATGGACACTGTGGTTTTTTTTTAAGCAAAGCATAATTGCAGCTGCATTTTAGAAATACTGTTATATGTTAAACACCATACAGAAATCATTGTGTGTCTTCGTCCCAGCACTGTGTGTGTATGTGTGTGTGTGAGAGAGAGAGAGAGAGAGAAATATTCAGTAATCACATAGCTAGAAGTAGAAGGGTCAGAATTTCATATCAGAGTAAAGCCAAATATCATAAGGCCAAAGAAAATAGTTTCTGAGGACGTCACTGTCTCTCCATGTTTGTTGTTCCCAACTCTGGCATTCATTACAATAGTGACCATGGAATAGAGAAGCAGCTATGAAGACTGACTTTGTTACCCTTTGGCCTCAATGCGAGTCTTCATTCATTGGTTCCCTGGCTGTGGGACATTCGGCAAACTGCCTTAGTAACTTCTTTGTGCCTCCAAGTTGGTGAGGGGAAAAAATTCATTATCTTTTTATTCCACTTTTCCACGAATTTTTGAAGTCCCTCATCTTGACGGTTCTTTTTAAAACATGGAAAGAGTGCCAATAAATTTGCAATCACAAAGTACCCGGAATTAAGTTTAGGACTAATGGCACCATATACCAAGAGGTTGGCAAAACCAGTTTCTCTTCTCCTAAGCCTGCCTGTGGTCCTGGCTTAGACAGTGGCAGCAAGCCACTCTTGTCTGCGGTGGGAGGGCTTTCATCGCCCAGGCTCTCCTCTTGTCTTGAAGCACCTCTTAACGATTCGTTCCCCGCCCTAAGCCCGAGCACTGATGGTCCACCTTTGGTTCACTGGCTTGCCCTCTCTCAAAGTCCATTTCTTGACAATCCCACTCTCAACCTCTGTTGATGAAAGGAGCCACTCCGCTCTTACTAGGGACTAGGGAGTCAGCCTTAATGGACTCCGTGTCCTTTCTCATTGCCCCGTCTTCTATGGTGTCGCCTTTTTCTTCAGGCCTTTCCAGTCTTCCACAGACCTGTCTCCACAGTACGTAATTATACCACAGTCACAAGCTATATTTTTTCCTTAGGTTATGGAATCTTAAATGCTGACTTTTCTGTTTCTCCTCATGTGATTTAAAAGTTCTAATCAAAGCTCTGGGTGTGTAAAAGCATAGCAAATTATACATACTCACTCTCTAATTGTAGGGTCAGAGAGAGTGGGTCACCATTTATACTTGCTGTCCATGTAATGTTTGAATTCTAAAAGTATTTAAATAATATCCAAGTATCCTTTAATTTTTTTATTTAATTGGACTGTCATCCCAGCTCCATGTTAAGAGTAATAATTCATAAAATGAGCAATCAACAGAAATGAGGGCCTACCAGCCTACAGGGTGACACTAGTTTAACCAGCAGGGATAGAGAGAGAAGATCAAAGTATATGATGACTTCTAGGCACAAGAGTAGACTTAAGCTGAAATGCCTATCTGATTGCAAATAGCCTGTGTGAGTCCAGGTAGACTAGAGAAACAAATTCATAAGCATGAATATGGATATAAGGAAAGATTTATATACAAGAGAAATGGAACAATGAGAAAGTATCTCAACCCAGTCCAGTCCAATGTCCTTAGTCTGATATTAGCCCATATGTCCAATTCCAGTCTATAAAGTCTCCTTCCAATTCACAAAGCATGTGTAATGACACCAGCACAATCACAGGCCAATGCGTGCAGAGTCTTGTGTGTCCAGTGGCAGTGGAAGCATCTCAGTGCTGGCAGGGGTCTCCCCATGGTTTCTCATTTCCAGAGTTCAGGGTCCAGCAGTAGTATCCATTGGCAGTAGAAGCATCTCAGTGCTGGCAGGGGTCTCTCTGTGGCTTTTCCAACCCCAGAGGTCTGATTGCATCAGGGCAAGCCCATGTGGCTTCTCCTCTAGCTCCTCCAGGTTCCAGGATTCAGGATCTCTCAGCATGCCACCATCTTCTCTTGTCAGTAGACCGACTTTCAGCATGCCACCATCTTCTCTTGTCGGTAGACCGACTCCAAGAGGCTGAATCAGGTCTCTCTTCTCCAATTGGGAAATAGCGTGAGATTTCCCAGAATTCTCAGGAGAAAGCCATGTCCACACAGAGGCCTCATTGTGGCCAGATTGACAGGCTAGACCCACCCCTAGACTTCCACTCATGAAATTGACACACGAGTACATGACTTCCACAGAGCCCAAGAGGGAGTGCCTGTGGTTCTGATGGTCCCTCCCCTCACTTTGACCACAAGGTCCTAGTTTCACTGTAAGGCTGCCACCCTGTTAGGAAATCAGCTTTAAGCACTAGTGTTTTAAAAGCTTGTTTTATTATTTCTATTACCTTTTAAATGTTTACACTCAGTTTTTCACAACTACCCTTGCCATAGTGGTCATAGACTTTTATATTTCCTTATGTTACGATTTTAAGACGCATCTTTTTTTTTACTGTTAAAGCATGTAGGGCAGAGTCAGATATGAATTTTTCGAGTTCAAAAAAATGTGAAGCGCAGGAGGAATTGCACAATTGGCTTATTGTTCCATCCTGAGAAATGGAGACGCCACTTTAGTCTAAGGTAATTGGAGGTAAATTGTCATACTTATATGTCACTTCTTGCAACACCTGTCATTATGCTCAACACCCATCACTGCCTGAATAAAAATAATCAATTATTTTAACTGGATGCTTGACTGAACTACTGACTTTGAGGCTGTAGCGTCCCCTCTGTGCCTCTGTACTCAAACCTTCTTCCCCATAGTGGTTCATCCTAGAACAGCCAGTCTCTGGGAGGCCTCAGATTGAAGACTGTCTCATCTCACAGCTTCCTTTCTATGCAGGCAATCTCCCATCTCCAGAGTTTTATTTCTAGCATGTCTAACTTTTGCTTCCATTTACAACTGAGTTCTGTTGATTTTTGTACAACTCTCGGTTATTTGTTTTCAAATTTCATCTGACTGAGAAGATTATTTCAGTTTGGTGGCGCCCCTTCCCCTGAGTAACCTCCCAATATAGATAGCTCGATATCTGGCCAACTTCACTACCACAGAGTTACTACTTCACCTCTAATGTATTTCTTTTTTTTTGGGGGGGGGGGGCATCACTGCCCTCAGGTGGTGGGAGTAAGAGGCCCAGCCTTTGCTCCGTGGAGCTGGAATTGAACCTCCATCCCAGTGGGCCACAGTCCAGTGCACAACCACTACGCCACCGAGGCTCAGCCCTCTAATGTATTTCTTTAGGATTAACATTCTTGTGATGGAATTCACTAGCTTCAGTTGGCTTCTCATGTTCATGGATTAGGGGACCAACTCCTCTGCTCATCTAATAGACAATTGAAAACATTGTTGCCAAGGCCATTCTGATTCAGAAGAACTCTCTAGGACCAAGTAGAATTGCCCTCTAGGCTTTCCAACCATTTTTGGAAGTAGACTGCCATGTGGTACTCTTCAGGAGTCGCTCATGGGCTTGAACCGTCAGCCTGTCAGTTTAGCAGCTGAATACTCACCTACTGTCCTAACAGGGGTTTTCTAATATAGCACAGAACACAGCCATTCTTAAAGCAGTAGAAGTTCAATTTTGCAACTAGGCACGCATTCATAGGTTAAGTCATTCAACAAATGTTTTCTATGTGCTACAACCTACCGAACTCTGTGTGACTGTGCTAGGGAGGCAGATGGACTCAAATTCCCCTTCCCATCAATGATCCAAATGTACTCATTGTGATTCTGACCCATGATCTGCCAGTCTAGTGGTTCAGAGCACTCACTGAAGATTGGAAGAAGCAACTGAGACCTTGTTGTGTCATGTTTCTCAGGAGCAAGTGCTTGGACGCGATCCTTCATAAACATTCTGAAAAACTGCCATCAAACACAAAAATAACCCTGGCATTTCTTGAGGAATACTTCTTGTCGCTGTAGAGAAATACAGAACTTTTCCTGTTGCATAGAATTCTAGTCTGTTACAATTCTGTAATTCTTGAAGTAGATCCAGAAGGAAATGTGCCCAAACACTTGCGACACTGCAGAACTGGATCCTGCATTTGAAGTCATAGTCATTTTTGTTTAGTATTACAGTTCACTTCTTTATTAATAAAAGATATCAAATGAAAACATAATCACATGATCAATATTTTCAAAGGTGCTGCTAGAGGATTATCAGGCATACTTGGAGGCTTCAAAAATCTCTGTGGGAGAAAAAAATGGACTTAAAGATGAGGGAATTTTCCCAAAACTTTTTTTTAATTTTCTTTCTTTTTTTAATCACTTTATTGGGGTTCTTACAACTCTTATCACAATCTGTACATTCATTCATTGTATGCAAAACACATTTCTACATTTGTTGCCATCATCCTTCTCAAAACATTTTCTACTTAAGCCCTGGCATTAGCTCCTCTTTTCCCACTCTCTCCCTGTTCCCCCCTCCTTCATGGGTCCCTGACAATTTATAAGCTATTATTATTTTGTCATATTGTACCCTGTCCGATGTCTCCCCGTGCCCATTTCCCTGCTGTCCGTACCCCAGGAAGGAGGTTATATGTCGATCCTTTTTATCAGTTCCCCCTTTCTAATCCAGCTCTCCTCCACCTCCTGGTATCACCCCTCTCACCACTGGTCCTAAGGGGATCATCTGTCCTGTATTCCCTGGCCCCCTAAACTTTCTGAAGCCCTCTTGCCATTGGTTCTTGTCCTCAAGCAACTGACCATGCAGAAGATGAACTAAGTGTTGTGTTTGAAATCCTTATAAATAACGCAGTGGCAGCTGGCTTACTTAAGGTCCATTTTCAACCCCAGAAGAAGACTGAGACATGTTGTGGTGGCAAAGTTATCTTAGTGAAAAGACACTCCCAAACTTCCATTGTATGGAATGTGCATGATTGAAGAATTAATCCCAGGCCCCAGAAGCTAAGAGGCAGGGTGGATTTCAAATGTATTTCTCAGGTTCAAAGTTAGTATTCTTCTTCACTGTGCCATAATTCTCTGCTAATAAAGTGAATTGGAAGTGCAATGAATGGCACCACCCAAACTTGCCTTCCTTTGAACCGAAGCTTTGAAATGTGTGCATGAGAGAACGTTTATAGAATGTGAATAGGGCCAGGACTGCCCCCTCTAAGGGAGATCTGGGTGGTTTGGCAGGAGGAAAGACTAAAGAGTTGACTTTTTCTGACTTCTTCCCTTTTAAGATTCATCCTTCAGAGACACCAAAGACAGGATCCTCACACAGTAGTTGGAGAAAATAGAGGATTTTATCCTTATTTAATTGGAGTGCTTTTGCTAAGTGAAATTTGCAAATGAGGGATCATGCACATTTGATTTGCTGCTGTGTCTAATACACCTGCACTGAAGGGGCATGGGCAAGAGCTATGGAGTAGGCACCCTTTGGGCTGGTATGAGGCCTGCTGTGTACCATCCATCCATAAGGTGTAAACAAGTCATTTGGCCTCTCTGGGAGCCTTGGTTTCTTCTCAAATGAAAATAATAGCAACTTCCATTGATGGACTATTATGAGGGTTAGTAATAGCAATAACTCCACACCTCTTTGCCAATCTGAGTGTTTCCCCCACATTCTTTCTCTTAGTTATCAGTATGTAGAAGAGTGCTTGGCACTAAAGAATATGATAGACTTCCCTGTTTCTTTCATTACTATGTTTTGTTGGAAAAACAGAAACTTACTTACCAAGTTAGAGCAGATTTAACGCATCCCTGTTGGCATAGTGGTTACAAACTGGGCTTCTGGTGACAAAGTCAGCAGTTCAAAATCACCAGTAGCTCCACAAAAGAAAGGTGGGACTTTCTACTCCCATAAAAAGTCACCCTTGGAAACTCAGGGCAGTTCTCCTCTGTCCTATAGGGACACTGTGAGCTGGCATTGACTCAATGGCAGTGAGAGTTAAGGAGTCCCTGGGCTGCTGGCTGGAAGGTTGATGTTTGAAAGCAACCCTGATGCTCCTCTGAAGACAGGCCTGGAGATCTGCTTCCAAGTAAACACTATGGAGCAGTCTGCTCCGACCACATGGGCTGCTTTAGTGAGAATTGACTCGATGGCAGATTTAAAAATCAATTCAGTACAATATTGAGAGTAAGAGAGGTCCTCTTGGGCGATTGCCAGTTGCCTGTGCATTCCCTGTTGAGCAGTGAATATCCTTTTTTTCTTCTTCTGAGAGGATATTAAAGACAGTGACTAGGTCTTAAAACCTTATTGCATCTTCAGGAGCAAGCCTAGACCCTAGCTAGAGCATGATAGGAGTTCAGCAAATACATCCAGATTTGAGTTGAAAGTTTTCTTTTTGTGGGGCTGGAGGGGTCTATACAATTAGAGTTAGACTCCTTTATCTAGAGAAACAAAACCAGTGACATATGCATAAGAAAGAACTTTATATTAGGAAGCATCTCAGCTCAGTCCAATTGCAGTCCGCAGGTCCAGTGCTACCTGGAGGTCAGTGATGCAGAAAGGTGAAGCGGAAAGCAGGAAGATCACAGGCTGGTTCAGAGCACACAGCTCTTAGGTTGGCTCCCAGGGTCAGAAACCCATGCAGGGAAGCCCCTAGAAGCAGACCCAGGATCCCAGCAAGCAGGGAGAGTAAAGGGTCCGAGAGAGGTCATTTCTCACTGTCTAATAAAATGGTCACAGCCGAAAAGCGGCATCATCAGACCACCACCTGATTGACAGGCCGCGCTCCACCACTCCCTCCTCACTGGTACCGTGAAGTAGGCCTAAAATCTAACCACCCCATCTCCATTTCTGACCTGGGAAAGGTTGGGTTCTAACTGCTGATACTCTGATGATCGGGGAAGTCTTATACACAAGACACAATTACCAGATGTCTCTGGTCAGTGCCGCCGTAGGTGGTCAGGTACACAGTCGAAAACCAGGCACACACCTCAGTGAGGACGGGAAGGGAGAAGGGAGCTCCTAGAGTATGATACTTTCTAAACCCAGGCCCACTTACTGCTCTCTTAGGGTTTCTCTGTCCTGCCAGCAGCCTTAGTGAAGTTCATGCTGGGAGCAGTCAATCAATAGACCCACTTGGAAGAGACAGTAGTTGCTTCTTTGATATCCCTTTAATTCTGATTAATGGAATCTTATTACTTATATCATTAAGGAAGCTCAGGAGCTAAGCATTTGGCTGCTAGCCCACAAGGCGGCAGCAAAGCTGTCAGCTGCTCTGTGGGGGAAAGATGTGGCGGTCAGAAAGATTGGCAGCCTTGGAACCCCTGTGGGTAGTTCTTGTTCTTCTCTGTCCTGCAGAGTCGCTGTGTGAGGCTGGGTAGACTCGGGAAACAAATCCATAGAAACACTTGTGTGTATAAGAGAGGGTTTTATATCAAGGGTAAATGTACATTAAGAACACCCCAGCCCAGTCCAGATCAAGTCCTTTCATCCAATGTTAGCCCATCTATCTGATATCAATCTAGAAAGTCCTCTTCAGACTCACGAAGCATATGTAATGTCACCAAATGCAGAAAGATCACAGGCTAGTGAGTTGGAAGTCTTCTAAGGCCAGTGGCATTATAAGCCATTTCAGCGCTGGCAGGGGTCTCTACATGACTTCTCTGGGTCTAGGGTTCTGGCTGCATCAGGGTAAGTCCATGTGGATTCTCCAACTCCCAGGGTGTAGCACCATGTGTCTTGTCAGTAGAGGGTCTCCAAGGAATTGAGCAGAGAGAGAAAGTGTCTCTGCCTTTAAGGGGAAAATACTAGAGTTTTTCCAGAATCCCCAGGGAAAGGTCATGCCCATAAAGGTCTCATTGACTATGACCCAATTGACAGAATAGATTCCATCCTTTCGTGTTTAATCCTCACAAGTCCCAAATTGACACCAGATTATGTAACTACCACAGTTGCTGTGGATTGAAATGCACAGTAGTGGATTTTTTTTAGTGGGTATTCATAATATTTCGGCCTTTTCCAGAGTCATCCTTATAAATCTTAACGCTTTCAACATAAGGCATAGTTTGGGTTTGCTTTCCATTTGAATTGGGGATAAGATTTTCTGCTTAAGGGAGCAGGAAAATCTTTCTCCAGAATCTTACCTTCATGTGTGGTAACAAATCAAGTAACTTTATCTGATAAATGAACATATAATTTCAAATGTGAGGTATCTCCGTTTTCTTGCAACGATGTAGTTTTTTTAACAGAAATAGTATTCTTCTGCACATTAGTTTTAAGGTGATTCTTCATCATAATAAAGAAGATCTTAGTCATAAAATTATGCAACTTTCTGCTTAATTGTATAGTTTTCCCCCCATCTTTAACACAAACCTTTCCAACTGAGAAAGGGGGGTTCTCACTAAGACAGCAATTCTCATTTGGACTCTCAGAATACACTGATAGGGTCTCTCCACCCTCCCCTTTCTGGTAAGTGACTTAAAAACAAAAGTTTTTGTTTAAGCAGAAAGAAGGAAAACTGTTTTCAGGACTGGTGACCAGGAGCGTAAATCAGGTCTCAGAGTGCCATCCAGAGTCTCTGCATCTGCTTCTCTCCAATGCGGGTTGGATTTCTGTAGCTTTTGAATGTGTTCTCCCTTAGAGATCCCAAGTTGTATTTTGGGACCATCCTCCCACAAAAGAAATGCTGCCAGCTTCTCTCTCTGATCCCGACATGCAGCACACACCGAGAAATGAGCCAAAAGCCGGGACTTTGTTCTCTTTGGCCTGGGTCAGGCATCTTTCCCACAATTTACTAGGATGCAGGCTTGTGGTGGGAAGGGGGAGAAGTAATGGTTCTGAGTAGACAGTGAAGCAACTTTTGCAGATTTTCTTCGTCTTTATAAATTGGATCTGATTTTAAATTGCTCTTTTGTGCATAGCATTCCCCCATGGCTGAGGAAAGCAAATCTAGAGAGAGTTTGGCAGCACTTTATTGAACCCGAGTCTGATTTCTTCTGAGCAGGGTCCAGATCTGCCTTTTTGAGCATTTGTGCTTAGCAGAGAGCAGAACTTAATAAATGTTTGTTGAATGAATTATAAATATGATTTTTATGCTTTAGTCTATATGGAGTAGTTTGTCCTAATAACAGTGGCATTTATTATTTGAGAGATTGTATGTTATAGTTTTTGCCATAACTTACATTTTAACTATGGACATACATTTTTAAAAAGTATGAGGCGAGGTATAGGGAAAATGTGAAGAGTCAGGTTCTACCTACTTCAAATCGGAGCACAGTGATATTGCTAATATTTCTAGCAGTTATGACAAAACAAAGAATGGCAAATAAATGTCAATAATAATGCAAATACAATGTGCTGTTAAGGGTCTCTGAGCAAATAATGAGATGTTCTGGAATGGCATTTCATGCGTTTGTGAGTGTTGCTATTTCTCCTTCAACATTTGCCACATTTTCATCTATTTTAGTTTCCCTTGCAAGATGACCATTTTTCAATATTTATGCATCTGCTTTCACATTACTTTTGTGAACAAAAAGAAAATCTGCATATATTTTGCTTTATTTTTTTTCTCTTTGGGTAAAAATCTAGGTACAGTCATAGGCATATAGCATGCTCTTGGATATCACCCATGATGCTACTTTTGAAAATAAAGCAATATTGCTCAACTATACAATCTAAAGTGTAGACGAAATGAAGAACAGCTGCTTTTATAAACATCAAATAGCAAATGAGTAAAACTTGATAGAGCACACATATTATGTAATGACATCAGCATTTGTCCTCCTAAGCACCCACGTGCCTTATGTGAAAAATGTATATACTGCAGTACATTGTTTCAGTTGACTGATCATGAAGGCATGTTTATTTATTTTGGCTATTTTCTAAAGGAGGAATGCAGTTGCTTCTTCCCTACCAGATAGCTGGGATAGTTGAGGCAAGCAAAGAAGTTATGAGAGTGACTACAGGAAGAGGAAGGAGAATTGAGAACACAAGTCCACATCTGTCCAAGGACAATCCCCGGAGTGGAGAAGCCAAACCAGCCTCCTCCAACATTCTGTGCTGACACCATCACCCCCCTCCCCCAGCATTCTACTTCTCTGCTGGGTTCAAAACACAAAAATGTGTTTTGATGGCCAAAGAGAATTCACACCCCATATTCACAATGATAGGACAGTGAGTACATTCCAAGTTAGTGTCAGAAATGCTAAAAGATACAGTTCTTTTGTCCACAGCACCTTTTCTCAGTTGTGCCTGCAGGCATGTCTGTCTCTCTCGTCCTCAGACCCGTGGCCTCTCTGACATACTTGGCCCAGATTTGCAAAGTTTGCAAAGCTTTCATGGTACAAGTCAGCTCGCTACCACAGTTATTCATTGTTATTCATTGAGTGGGCCAAGGAGTCAACCCCTCTGTCTCATGGTATCTGTGCTACTCTACTGCTGTAGTCTCAGTCACCACTGCCACCTCTCTGCACAGGCATCCCAGACTTTCAAAGAAATGACACTTCCTTCCTGCTGGTCATGAGATTTCCACTCTTGTTTCTGAGGGAACCCTCTTTATACCCAGGGGAATGGCAAAATTACAACATTGCCTCAGAGTCCCATTTACTCCCAAATGCACAGTCATTTGGTTTATGTACAAAGACTAAGAATAGAAGAACCCAACTAAATAATGCCGCATCCCCACAGCCCACTCTCTGGCTCTTCGAGCTATTGTCACTTCCATAGATGGAGCATTAGCTTCCTCCTCTTTCAGTTACATTGTGTATAATAACAGTGTTTACAATCACAACCCAGTTAACAATATCTCACAACTGAAGCATATAATCTTATCAGCACCAGGCCCCACCTCTCTTCCCCAGGCTCATAAGGAAACAAGGAAACAATTTAATGGGGATGCTCCTTGTCTCCCTCATTCTGAAACTAAGCATACCCATGAACATGTGTAGGCAGTCATTTTGTGCCTTTGAAGCCCAAGAAGAGGAAAAACAGGAAGGAGACAACCCAGGAGTAAGCATGATGGAAAGAAGAGATTTGAGGACATGACAGACTTGGCAGAAGGCCTGACTCTACCACTAACTTGTAGTGTCGTCAGATGATGTTCTGAACATCACTGGAATTTGGAGACCTGAATCTCAACGTGATGTGTTTCTCTGGTTATGACCTAGAAAGTGGTCTTGGTAGAAGTTTCTTGTGCTCTTGAAAGGAATATACTCTGTCATTGTTGTGTGTGTACCTAAATGTCATTTAGGCCAAGTGGGTAAATACTTGTTCCAGATTTTTGTGTCAATTTTTGATAATAGTACATGCACATTTATTCAGGATTTCTGTGTTAGCAACACACCCATAAGTTTTGCAATCACAAAAGTTAGGTTTGAAGGGTAAAGTAAATTGACAGTCCCTTGATTAGCTACAACAATATAGAGTTTGGAGATCACCTGAAAATAGGCTCGTACATTGGTCATTGAAGAAACTATCAGATCAAAGCAAATATAAGCAGGAAAAAAACTTATTAAAAAGTAAAAAATAACTGTACTTCCTGCCTTTAAGCATGTGTTTATGAAGTACAAACACTACTCTTTTAGGCAATATTTGAACTTTTGTGATGAACCGTAGTATACGTTTAGTGTCTATTCATACAATAATATCTGTGTTTTATATTGCCTACAAAGGAAATTGAAAGTGCTTGAAATATATCCAAATTGTCCTTAAAGTCAACATATACTGATAAAATAGCTGTATTTGCAAGATACAGGTGCCTTCTTTTGAGTTTCCTTTTTGGCTTCAAAGGACTCTCTGTTTTCCCTTCTCTGGTGTTTCATAACCTTGTATCGGAAAAAATGATGCAATAAACTGAGGGCTGGCGTTTCCTAGTCTAAGTTCACTTGTGAAATATAAATAAGGGAGGAAATGTATGTACATTAAGCTTTTTAAAGTCTAGGCTCTATATTAACTTATTCATCTAAACTGTAAATTATTTAATATTATTTTACATATGAAGTATTGAGATGCAACAGTTTCTATAACAATACAAGTCAAACCAAATCTACTTATTTTAAGTTCCTTTCATTTTGTTTACTTCTTCCAAGCATTCTTGTAAAGTGAATTGTGCTTTCCCATGGCAGAAGCGATCTAATATTGAAAGGCAAACTTCCATCCATTGTCCATTCCAAGTCTCTCCATAATATATACTACCAGATCACTGTTTGATGCAAATAAAAGCTCCCTGCAATTTCACAAAGGTGATGTTTTGAAATGTGAAGTTTAAAATAAATAATGTGCCCGCTTATTGATGATCATCTTTTACCAACAAGATGTTGCCTTCATTAAACTAGATTTTCCAAAGTTTTTCATACTTTGAGCAAAGATACTAGCATTTTGTATCTTGGAAGGGTGTAGGATGTTGTGAGTCTATTATGTGAAAGAATAAGATTGTGTTAGGCATCAGTAAAACTTTAGTAGTCAATAAATTTTGGTATGAAAAATAGGCATTCTGCTATTCTTAAATTTATGCAAAGCATACAATTCTGCGATTTTGTTAACAAGTTCATTATTAAGACACTTGTACTCACATCTCGTATTAGTGTAAATTTGGGCATTTACAAAACCTGTCAGGATGAGACAGAGATGCCTAAAATCTGAATCCATGAATGGAAAATACCATCAGTATTTTGAAATCTGCTTTCTGTAATCACTTTGATGGGGTGAATCACAAGAACCTAATTTTAATCAGAAATGTACTCTTAACAATGTGATGACATGTTCAGAACCTTAAAGTAAACAAACACAGAAGAGATAGATTTGGGGGGATTTGACCAATCAATCAATGAGCTGGCAAGAAGAGTTAAAAAGCAAACCATTGCTAACTCTTATGAAGTATTAAATGACTAGGGAGCATCTTACACATTTCCTCCAGCCAAAGAAGTTGAGTACACCAGAAAGTCTTGATGATGCCACAGAGCGAGGGGGAGAGAGCAGGTATGAATTTGTCTGTTGAGATGGGAAGAGTCCAGTTCAAGCTTTCAGTATCAATACTGTGAAGCACTTACAGCACTTTCAGGCAGGGGAGAGAGTCGACTTACTCTCGGTGACTGGAATTAGGACATTTTGGCTTAGGCTAAGTATTATTTGATTTTAGCAGTATTCTTTGACACAGTCAGTCAGGAATTGAACTGCCTCAAATAGGAGGAAGCTGCCTCTTCATCTCCACAAGTGCTCCAACAGAAGTGACACGGCCAGCGTCATACATGAGTGGAGACCCAGTGTTGGATCATAGAACTGAAGTTACAAAGACCATCTGATTCTGAGTGGGTATGCATGCCTAGAGTAAGGAGAAATAGTTATGTTATTCATCTGCACCACTTTTGTTTTTCTTCTTGGAGGGGCCTAAGAGATTGGATCTTGTCTTTCATACTTGGTCCTGCCATTTCAGCACTCTTCTCAAACCCTGGAGTTACGCAGATGGTGCTTTGTCTCTCGTCTCTGGCACTCGGAATTTGCCTCCTGTACACTAACTTCCTCAGAGCCCTGATTTCTGCTTGCTGCCTTCGTCCCCCAAGGAGGGTGTCTGTTATAGATGATCTGAAGGCCGAGGGCCCAAGCTTTTCAAATGCTGAGCAAAAGCATACAAAAAGAGCATCTTACAAGTTTGAGAGAACTTCTAAGATTCCTTATTGTAAGTTAATCTTTTTCTAAACACAACAATGTTCCTAAAAAGATTTTGCAATTGTTTGTATTAAAAGTACGTGCATATGTTCATACAAACACACAAGATGTGGACCAGGATCCCTGGATCCTTAAACTACAGCCCATGGGCCACATGCTGCCTGCCGGGGACATTTATCCTGCCCACCGGGTGTTTTTGCTTCCGCTGCTGTCCTGCTTAGCAACCGACTCATCCCCGGCACATAGTGAATTTGTTCATAGTTTGTTTTGTTTTGTTTTTAACTATCGTCTAGCCCTCCAGTAGGCTGAGGGACAGTTAATTGGCCCCCTGTTTAAAAAGTTTGATAACATTGTAGACAATAGAAATTAAGTGATTCAGAAGAGGAATCCACTATTAAAGTCCCTTCCTTTTGGAATCTGGATTTAAAAATTATCGTAAATGCAATTAGATAATGCAGGGATTCCTTGCCCCTCATTTTAGTGTGTCTACTATTTGTATAAATGTAAAACTAGTGTAAACAGCTAGAATAATATCTAATCAAGTGATTTTGCACAAAATTGCAATATCTCTGTGGTATAAACCAAAAGTTATTTGTTCATACTTTGTACATATTCTGTGTTTAATTCTAATCGCACCTTTGTGATGTGTATTTACATGCAGTGTGCAGAAAATGTTTGTGAGATCTGGCTTTCAATTCTAGGTGACGTATGAGGGCATTGCTTGGCAACACTCTTTGCTTGTGAAAATGTGAGGGTACACGCAAATGCTACTAGTGTTTGTGATTTCCAAGAAGCTATCTAAAGTATTAATCCCTTTCCCTTCCTGTGTAGTACTTTCTAAACCACTTCTTTTTCAGTATTTAGGCATTTGCATCAAATTGCTGAACAAGATTAATAGCCACCTCTAACAGTTTTAAAAGACCATTTGCGGAGGGTTGGGTATGTAATTTTTAGCTCTACTTACATCCCTAAGTAGAAAGATTATATTTACTAGAGCTATTCAAAGAATCTACTTTTCTTTATTGTAATAACAGGACAGCAAAATAAATCTAAGGAATATAATAATTTATATTCTGTAAAAAAATGCTTACTATATAAAGAAGAAAGCAAAATTCATCCATGATTCTGCCACTCAATAGGAAGAATTATTCTTTATTTGCATACGCTACATGTATACATATATCTACACACACATACAAATACACTCAGGGGAACTTCAAAATGTTGTGGAAAAATGGAATTGAGAGATAATGTAGTTTTCCCACCAACTCTTTGAAACCCCTTTGTGTGTCAAAAAATGTATATTGCTAATAGAAAATGCCAGAAACATTCATTAATCAAAAATATCTAAATAAGAAGTTAGTGTTTGCAACAAATCGTCTATCTAGGTCTACACTCCTCAAGGCAATATTTTCATTAGTTTTTATTTAATATTTTCATTAGTTTTTATTTATTTGTAAAATCATTTGATTGGGGGCTCATACAACTATTATCACAATCCATACATAAATTCATGTGTCAAGAACCTTTGTATATTTGTTGCCATTATCATCCTCAGAACATTTGCTTTCTGCTTAAGCCCTTGGTATTAGCTCCTCATTTTCTCCTATCATAAACCCTTGATCATTTATAAATTATTATTATGTCATATCATACACTGTCTGGTGTCTCCTTTCACCCACTTCCATCTTGGCTGTACCACAGGGAGGAGGTTATATGAAGAAACTTGTAATTGGTTTCCCTTTTCTACCCCACCTTCCCTCTCTACCCTCCCGGTATCACCACTCTCACCACTGGTCCTGAAAGGATCATCTGTTCTGGCTTTCCTATGTTTCAGGTTCCTATTTATACCAATGTATATCCTCTGGTCTAGCTGGATTTATAAAGTAGAATTTTGAACATGACAGTGGAGGAAGCATTGAAGAGCTAGAGGAAAATCATATGTTTCATCACCTTAACTGACTTGTCTCCTCCCTGGGACCCTTCTGTCAGGGAATGTTCCATTCCCTACAGATGGGCTTTGGGTCCCCAATCTGTACTCCTCCTCATTCACAATGATATAGTCTTTAGTTCTTTGATGCTTGATCCCTTTGACACCTCAAGATCACAAAGGCTGGTATCCTTTTTCCATAGGGGCTTTGTTGCTTCTGAGCTTCTGATGGCCGCTTGCTTACCTTCAAGCCTTTAAGATCCCAGACACTAGATCTTTTGATAGCCAGACACCATCAGCTGTATTTTCATTTCTTTAACTCTTCCCTCCCTCAAAGAATTCACCATTCTTCAGTGTTCACCACAGCACAATTACTTTGGACCTGCTTGTGGAAGTCCAATCATATCCCTTTCCACTGTCTTTGAGTTTCTGGACTAATAAGTCAAAAGAGTAAGATCTGGGATTGCACAGTGGACGAGATAAGATTTCCCGGCAACGTAGACACAGAGTGGCACCCTTGGTGCCTTTGATGGATGAGCAGAGATACGGTCATGACCGAAAAGAATTCCTTAGCACAGCTTCCCTGACCTTTTTCTCACTAATGAAGCTTTCAATTTTCTTGAATCTTCTTCACAGTAAACCCTTGGGACATTTTTTTCCTGGGGGGCAGGGCAGGGAATCTATTAATATAACCTCTTTAGCCCCCCCCCCAATGGTCATCATAATCCTCTAAATTAACTTTACTACCTTAAGTGTAACTGGCCCTTGAAAGCCACTTCTTTGAGCGGACCTCACACACACCTTTTTTTTTAATCATTTTATTGGGGGCTCATACATCGTTTTCACAATACATAAATAACCATACTGTGCCAGGCACCCTCACATGTCCACTTCTATTATCGTTCTTCAATCGTCTGCCTTTTCCCACGAGCCCCTAGTATCGGCTTTTCCACCCCTTCCCCTCTTCCCCTGCTCTCTCCTCCCCACCAACCCTCAATACTTTATACGTTGTTATTGTTTTGTCATATCATACACTGCCCGACCTCTCCCCCAACCTACTTCATTGATGCCCGTCCTTCAAATAGGAGCTTGTGTGTATATCCTTGCAGTTGGTTCCGTCTCTCTAACCCACCTTCTCTCTACCCTTCCAGCATCTCCAATCTAAGCATCTTGGTTTTCCCATATCTCTAGCTCCCCTCTATAATAGTTTTCTCCAGTCTGTCTAGATTTATAAGGTAGAGTTGAAGGCAACCTAGTATGATGACAACAAGCATAACTGAGGAAATTGTCTGCTACCACCCATTGATTCCACGGGCAGGTTTAAACTCATTTTGTTTGGAATAAATCCATGCATGTATCACCTGAAACCTGGCAGCAATTGTTAATGCACTCTTCCGTATATGTAAAGCAAAATTATAATCATACCATGATGATTTCTGCAGACTCCTTTTATTAACTCACCACTACATGGTGGTAATTTCTCCAGATTATTCATGTTTTAAAAATTATTTTTCACATGGATATGTAACACTCCAAAAAATGTCAAGCCAACAATATGAGTAAATTCCCACAAGCACATTGCAAACCATACCCATGGCAACTCCGTAGTACAGAGAGGAACTGCTCGTGAGGGTTTCTGAGGCTGGAAGTCTTTGGGGGAACGTACACCCCCATCTTCTGGAGCTGCAGTTGGGTTTGCATTACCATCCCCTTCTGATTGCATATCGATCTCTCAGCACCGTCTGACCACAATCGGATCTCCAGTCAGACATTGCTCTGGAAAGAGAATGCAACAAGCAGCCTTAGTCCACTCATCACTTACGTTTCTTAATGTGCACATACCTCCGTACTGACAACACCTTATATTCGTATGTGTTTTAATTTTTCTGGGTCACCAACAGCGTGGCGGGGAGGCTATTCGTGTTGTTTTCAAGCATAATTCAACCTTAACCAATTTTCAAAGATTAGGCAGAGTGATGTGGCATTCTGTTACAAAGTTGAGGAAAAAGAGACTCAGGAAGTTAGGACATTCACACCAGTTAATGTTTTATTTTGTTTCCAAATTCTAATGCTCATAGCCATCACGCTGTAGTGTCTTGCATGCTATCTTTGCTTAGTAAACAAAAACAAAATCGTTTTATTAAAAATATAAATGAAACTAAGTGTTTATCTAAATATAAGTCATCTTTCATTTAACTTAAACACAGGTTTCCCTACCATTTTCCCTCATTACTGTTACTATTAAAAGATTGTCATCAGTATAAAATGATTAGGGAAATATTTCTAAACCACTGATAAATTTTTCAATGATAACATGTGTCTTCCAAGTATTTTGGAAAGCATCAGAAGCAATAATGATAGCAGCAATGATGCTCTCTCACATTTGAGTGATCATTTATCATTTACAAAGCATTATCTTTGTAGGCACATCACATCCTTCCTAGGAATCAGGAGACGTTCTTATCCCCATTTTGTAGGTTAATAACTTTACCAGACGTTGGATTCTTTAATTGATGTTGGATGTCAACTTCTCATTCCTTCCAGGAGATTCTTGTAATTGACATGATTTGGGGCATTCTCTTGAAATAGATATCAGTATGAGAATAACAGTAGAAAGTGAGTATTAAGCAGTTACCATGTACCAAGCTCAGGGAAAACAGGGGAAACTCTCCATGAGGTGAATTGAGAGATAGGTACAGGAGATGGCACTGGACCGGACAACATCAGAATGACTCATCAGGTCCCCATGAGTCAGAGCTAAATTGATGGCAACCAAGAACAAAGCAGACAGGCCCCAAACATTGCTAAGCAATTGAACAAAAGGCCACATGAAATGAGCAGCCAGAGATTTAAATGATCTCCTGTCGACCAAGAAAAATAAACACAGCTCCTCCACTCCTTTCATGAAGAAATGTGATGGCCACAACCTGGATTTCATTTAGTATATTCTCATGATCTGTTCACACTGGACTGTCCTTTTTAAATGGATACACACACACTGAATTTCTCTGGTTTGGCTGGGTCCCTCCCAATGGCCGCCACTTCAGTAGAGATCCCCCAATCATTCTGCTTTGTAGAGCCTGGCCCCTCTCTAGGTGAGAGTTTGTTGGGTGACATGCTTTCTAATCACTCCAGATACCCAATCTTCCAATGTCCATGCCCTGCACTTGAAGATGAATGGCAGTGTTCCTGGATTCAACCTTCTCTGCCACACACACGGCTTCTATAATGGACAAACCATTATACTTGCATAACGGCGGACTGAGTTTGCATCTCAGATCGGTGGCCTGACCAGAGGTTCTTATTGTATGAATTGCCTCATTCATACAAAGATGATAAGATAGTTGAAGGAATAAAATAAAAGAAACTGGCACACAGAAAAAACTCAGCAAGATGTAGCTGTCATTATGGAAATGTTTTTGTTCAGATTCCTAAGGAGAATTTCCACTATTTCTCGCAATTCTGCCTGTCACACACTCCCCATATGAGATTTCTCAAATAAGGTACCAGAAAGAAAAAGGACTGTGGTTTATAATGTGCACATGGGACTATTATGAGACTTTAGATTAACTTCATTCTTTTAAAAAATCCAATTTTCAAAAAAGGGGTAGAAATAGGTTAAGTGGCATAAACTATATTGCTATAGTTGAAGCAGATATTTTTAGAATATTTTAGGGATAAGGAGTTTCTGTAGTTTTGCTCATTTCTGTATTATTCCTTATGGCTTAGCCATACTAATTTAAATCAGCCTTTAATTTGGTAAGATATTTTATACCATTATTTTTTTACTGGAAGCAGATTTTTGAAATGAGTTTATTATAGCCCTAACTGCTATAACTGATTTGAGAACCCCCGCTTTTTTTTTCCTTTGTGACACTACCAAGTACTCTGGCACTTTCTGGTTCTATTTTTTTTCTTTAATTAAGCATTAAAAATAGTTGGTGATAGAAGCTGAGGCCATGCTCAAACCTCTTAATTTGGGGGGATGGAGAAACTGTCTAGTTGGGCCAGCAACAATGAGATCATAATGGTGCCCTTCTTCACTAAGCGTTTTCTCTCCATGACCTCATCTGAACATATTCCAGCCCTCCGAGGGAGCCCAAAGAGATCATTATCCTGAGGGCATTCCTGGGACCTTCACTCCCTGGGCTTCTCTCAGCTATCACCGCTTGCCACATTCTCTCTGTGCCACCTGCATCCTCAGCATTTCCCCCTTGCCTGCTCTCTCCTTTGTATTGCTTTGGCTGGTTCATCATCTGCCTTCCTTTAGCATGTTGTTCTTTGCTTGACTTCTTTCTCGGGTGCCTCTCTCTGAACAATCTCATGCACTGACTTCAGTTAGCTCCCGTCCACATCCATGCCTCTACGGCAACTCTCACGTTCCCAGCCCCACTGGAACTGCCTGGCTTCTGATGCCTCATTTCCTACCTCGTAGCAGCTTCCTCACAGTATGCCTTACTTTGGGTCCTGCCACCTACCATGCTAATTATAGAGCAGTCAGAATGATCTTTGAAAATGTTCTCTGGCCATATCCTACTCCTGACATGTCTATTTTAGTCATCCTTCATTACCTGTAGCAAGACACAAAGCACTCTCTAATTCAGTCCTTAATCACTTCTCTGCAGCTCTTCAATCTTGCCACGCTCAACTCCATTGTTATATTTTGCTTATCCAGTCCAATCTAGCAGGGTTGAATTTCTCGTAACTCTCATGCTTGCTATGGACTCTGAATGAGTGTGGGTGTACTAGAGAAACAAATTCATAGATACTCATATGTGTATTGAAACAGCTTTATATAAAAGAGCAATTGTATTTTAAGAAAAATCCCAGCCCAGATCAAGTTGATAAGACCAATATTCACCCATATGTCTAATACCAATCTATAAATTCCTCAGACTCACACAACACATCCAATGACACCAAGTACAAGAAGATCACAGGCCAGACGGTGGAAAGTCTTGTGGATTTAGTGGCAGTGGAGCATCTCAGCTCTGGCGGGGGTCTCCATGAGACTTCTCCAGTTCCAGGACTCTAGCGTAGCTCCAATGTGTCTTAGCAACAGGACTGTCTTGCAGGGAGTATATGGGTGTGTCTCGCTTCCAGCAAATTATTGATCTCTGTAGCATCAGGTAAATGAGGTCATCAAGCTGCAACCTGATTGGCAGACTAGACTCCACCTCTCCACAAGTTGACACCAGACTATGTATGTAACTACCACAGAGTCTTAGGTCTCCCTAATATGTAATGCAAGCCATTATGCCTGCAACTTTCATCTTTACTGGGCTTGTCACAATCTGTCCTGCCAGGCAGCATTCTGCGCCCTAAGGGAAATGTCTTCAAAATTCTTCCTTACCATTCTTAGCTCTGGTCCCATATAGCATGGCCTGCCTTCAGCAATAGCCGAATTAAACTATCACTTGACTTTTTTGTCTTGTCCCTGAGACTCTTATTTTCCAATGCCCAGCACTTGACTGCTTAGTAAAGCGAGTAGTTAATGGTAATTAAACAAAATACTATATTGCACTTGAGAAATCAAGATGCCTCAGAGCCCCAAATCATCGCAGTAGAGGGAGAAAAACGTCATTTGTCTTCCAGCACTTCCTCCAATATCCTTTTTACTGTGCTCTATTTCTGCAAGACAGTCGTCTCAAACAATAGGTAATAAAGCACTTTCATCTTTATGTCCACAGCGTCACTAGAGTAAAAAGTCAATGAATGAGTGAAGCCAAGAAAACATTTTACTTTTAATGTTTTTCAGTTTTACTCTGAATTCCACATAAAAGTGACTCATACCTTGTACCATCCTGCTGAGGTTGTAGATGTTGAGGGTTTTTTCATACTTGTTTACCCCTGGCTCACAATGAGTCACCCAACAGCTAACACTCTCCTTCCTGTTGATGTCTCCCTGTGTCCTTTTCAAAGTAGTGATAGTTTTCATTTGATTAGCTGCTCTGGGGAAAACTGTGACTAGGCTTTAAGACAGAGTTCTTCCCAGCACAATAATAGGATAAACTCATACACTTTGTAGTGATGAGGATGACGATACCTATTGAGTTGTTGCTGTAATATTTTGAAAATTTTGCCTAGTATTATTTACTTGCATATAAGCGTTGCCATAACGTAAAATAAACCACAAATACATACAGCGAGATGTTCAGCATGTACTACATCATAAAAAAAAATCTCAAACAAAAACTAAACCTTCTGCCACTAAATCAGTTCTAACCCCTTACCAACCCTATAGAAGAGAATAGAATTGCCTGTTGGGATTCCCAAGGTGCTAACTGGTCCTGAAACACACACTCATGTCTTTTGCTCATGGTTCAGCTGGAGGGTTCCAACCAGTGGCTTCTGATTAGCTGGCAAGCAGTGAACCACTGTGCCCCCCAAGTGTCTGTTTAGTAACTATGAGGCATTTAATACATTTGTATTTTAATAAATGCTCCTAGAGTTATAGAAAGTTAAATGAAAGAGACATGTGATATGATCTCTGCTTTTACCTCTTAGTCTAGTCAGGTTGGTTTAAGGGACATTTAGAGGGTAAGGTCGCTGATTTACTTATACACTCACACACACAGTACAGAAGTGTTAAACTCCTCAAAGGAACTCCATGCTATTTTTTGAGATGATCAGATAGAGGCAGATCTAGAAGCTAAGCCTAGTCAGCTTGGTTCTCCTAATGACCTTACGTGGTATTTCAGGCAACTGGGATCAATAAATTCCTTAGTTTGCCTGCTATGTCCACATAGTTAATGGGCCATGAGGGAAGAAATCATACTGAATCCCAGAGTAAATGAGGGAAGATGGGGGAGGGAGAGTAAAATAGTCAGAAAGAGATTTATGGGGGAAAATTAGACACTTTAGATCTTGAAGGTCTATGACAAGTTGGACAGAAAAGAAGGAATGATGGATAGGTCAACTACCATGCAGGTTTTATAACAAATATTCATTGCCCAGAGACTGCTGACATCTTTGGCAAAGTACCAGAAAGAAAATGGACCATATTCCTCTAGCCTCTGTCCTCCTTCATCATTATACCTGTCTCTCCCACACACACCTCAGTGTTTCTGATCAACACGTGAGCATTCATAATGCTGTGACATAATGCCTGAAAGATGAACTAAGTTTTACTTCTCTGTGTGCCTTCCACGGGGAGACTGTATCTAGGAAAGTCACTTTACAGTACGCATCATATCTCAATGCTTGTAATGAAAGAACCATTGCTCATTGGTTGAATGTGCAGAACTTTGTGAAGCATAAGGGATGATGATGATCCCTCTAAAAACCTTCCTTTCCGCTGGGAAGGACCTGCAGCATGACACAGCAGCAACAGCAGAGCGCTTCAAACAGAAAATCAGACCATGGAAATTCAGGCCTGGTTGTACACTACTACAGTTGGATATTTTTAAACAGGTTTCCTTACCTTGCCGAATCTCTCAGCAGTATTCCTACCTGCAACTTGCCCACGTTAGAGTAAAGTAGTGTTACCCAGGATGTATTTTTTCAAATCATGGGTTGCAAACAGCTGTGAAACCATTCCATATCATGTATTCTTTTTGTTGATTCCCAATTCAGACAAACCTATCCAATATTGTCTAATCTAGCATTGAGAGTGTTACTCTGACAGAACACACTCTGGGAAATGAGCCACTGTGTCCCCTGCATTGGTCAGAAATCTTTACCAGTTCCAACCAAATTCAGTTTGCTTTAAGATATGCTGTATAGGTTGCCTCTCTCATATTCTCAACCCAAGTTACTGAACTCGTAAAATTGCACAAGACTTCTTTAAAGCCCCAGCTATATTACACTCTCTGTCCTTTTCTCCTCAATTTTTTGGATGGAAATCAAAACGCTTTACATAACGCTAAAGGCAGTGAGGTAAGAAGAATAGGAGATGCAATGTTTTTCAGTTTGCTTGCTGAGTATACAATTTGAGAGGTGAGTTAAGGATGCAGATACCAACCCTTTTGAAGGTTTCATAGTGGAATCTAAAATGATTCCTCAGCACAATAATAGTAATATAATGCCTGAGAGTGCTGAAAGTGACCCTTGAGTTTTTAATCTCAGCATCACAAAATAGCCATTACTAGAAATGGTCCACTTAGTTATCCTGCCAGGGACGACAACTGTGTTGGATCACTGGCTGTCCTGTTGCCATGATAATGGTTCCCTGTCACCTAGGACTTCACAGTCTGATGGGGGAGACACATCATTCACTACATAATTAAAACACAGGTAAACCACGTGGACCAACTTAGTATGAAAGACACTGGGAACTTGGTCCCTGAGTCTATGAGGGAAGAATAATTTCAGAACTCTTCTCCTGGTCCACTTAGTTTGAGGAAAATAAATGGCACTATGGCCATGAACCTTTCTACATTAATGAGATTTCAGCAGTGATAGAGAAAAAGAAGAGTTGTTATAGAAGTGGAACTTGCTCCTTTTAACAATTTCTATTGGAAAATTAACCACTCTTGACAAAACCTACAGCCCATTAACAATTAATAGGAGCAATCACTAACATTTTCCCCCAAATATTTTATCAGTGGGTCAGTAGCTAAAGCCCTCAGTCAGTGAGAAAGTCCAGCTACCTGCCATCTTTCTTTTCTACCCCTTAGCAAAAGCACCCAAATTTTCTCCAAGAGATTTGGGTTCATTGTGTCCAGTTAAAGAAAAGGGAATGTACCCCATGGCGTCGGACTTTGTAAAGTCACAAGTGAAAGCCAAGAGAAGCAGAGGAAGGAGGAGTGCTTTGCGTCAGGACTAGCAGCTCCTCAGAGAGCTAGGATCTGGAACTTTACTCCAGGCTGTAATGTGTCAAGACCCTGTGGCTGTTGATAATTTTCATACTTTTCATCCAATGAGTTTCATATTTTGCTAAAAGAAACAATCTGGCAGAAATTCAAAAGAACCCCAGACTAACACCTAATATGGTCACCAGGGGATTTTCTCATTTTGATATTTACTGTACCAATATGGGCATATCTGTTGATATAACTTCAAAACAGGGCTGAGCCCCGGTGGCGAAGTGGTTGTATGTGGAACTGCGGCCCACTGGGTTGGCAGTTCAAATCCAGCAGCAGCTGTCCAGGAGCAAGGCTGGGCATCCTACTCCCACCAGAGGGCAGTGATGCCCCCCTCAAAAAAAAACACTTCGAAACATATTTGTAGTTGTTGGTAGGTGCTTCCTTGTTCACTGTCCAACTCTCACACACATATGAGGGCACTGAGAAGAACATGGTTTGGGTCAGGTGCACCTTAGTCCTCAAAATAACATCCATACTTTTCAAAACTCTAAAGAGGGTTGGTGCAGCAAGTTTACCCAATGAAATGTGGGTGACAGCAGTCAGTTAGCTCTTGACTGCTGGTTTCAGTCATATTGATTGTGGATCCAAGCAAGATTAAATCCTTGACAATTTCAGTCCTTTCTGTGCCTCACCCCCCTTCATTTATTATTATATTGCCTACTGGTCCAGTTGTGAGGACTTGAGTTTTCTTTACATTGAGTTGTAATCCACACTGAAGACTGTAGTCCCTGATCTTCATCAGCAAGAGCTTCAAGTCCTGCTCACTTTCAACAAGCAAGATTGTGTCATCACTGTATCAAAGCGTATTAATAAGTATAGTGAGGGAAAACAACCCTGGCACATAGTCACTCAAAAATATTCAAACTCACTGCCATTGGGTCAATTTTGACACACAACTCAACTCTGAAGGACAGGGTAGCAGTACCACTGTGTGTCTGATAACTGATACATCTTGCATATAGCAGTCCAGTGCAGAAACACTGCCCTACCAGGGCATGGTCACAAGTAGTTTTATTAATTTAAAAGGAATTTCCAAATTTTTTCTGGAATGGGGCAATGGTGAACCACCAACCTTTAGCCAACACACCACTGATCTGGTATTTCGTAAATGACATCATAACAGTGGGTCATGTCACTGTCCCTCTTCTCCCAGACAGAAAGAGAAATTCTTGAGGGTAATCCTGAAAGGCCTATCACAGATAAGTGTTATCTCAATAGCAACCCATACTACCTCACTTGAAACTCCAATTCACTGCCACTGAGACAACTCATAGGCACCCCGTGACCCACGGGAGAACTGCCCCTAAGGTTGCCAACATGGAACATCTTTCCTGGAGACAGAGTGGAACACACTCTGACCCACCAAGCCCCAAGGATGATATTGCTGCTCTGAACAGCCAATGCACAGAGAAGAACATAGGACTGGCGCCACCACAAGACATGACGTCCCTCATTGACCCATAGTCCTACAAGGGACAACACTGAAGGCACAGTGTGGAAATTGCACCCAATCTGAACCCTCCACACCAGGGCCCCATGCCAAGGTTGTGCAATAGAACAGTAAGGGGAGCAAAGCCATGAAGTCCCTGGGAGAATACCAAAAAGAGACTTTCGTGTTAGGGCATGGCATCCCATCAGACTCAACTGGTAAACACTCCTAAAGTTGAACAAACAGATCAGGAACTATTTATGGCCTTTTTTGTTGTTTTGTTTTGTTTTACAGTATCTTGTGTTTGTGCTTATTACTATCTCTGTTTGTCTATCTAGATTAAAAGAGAGGCAGGATAAACAATCTTGGGCAGAAAACAATGGGACTGATCATTCTGGTAGAGAGGGGAGACAGGAGACGGGGGGGGGGGGGGGGGGGGGGGGGGGGGGGGGGGGGGCTGGGGAAAGGAAGTGCGTGTTAAAAAAAAACCCAAGGACAAGGGAACAAGTGATCTTAATATCACTGGTGAGGAGGGTGTAGGGTGCCTGGTGGGGCTTGATCAAGTGCCATGTAACCAAGAGAAGTTACTAAAGCTCGAAGGAAGGCTATACATAATAGTGGGAAAAGACGAAAGTAAAAGAAAATAGAGGAAAGAACTAGGAGACAAAGGGCATTTATAATGATCTAAATGCATGCATGCGCACATGGAAATACATTTATATATAATAAGAAAGTGTTCTAGGTACATATATTTATATGTTGAGTATTAAGGCAGCAAATAGACATTGAGCCTTTACTCAAGTACACTCTCAATGCAAGAGCACTTTGTTCTAATAACCTGGCATTCCCCGATGCTCACCTTCCTGACACAATCACTGAAGACAAATATGTGCTTGAGCAAAAACGGTGAAGAAAGCTGATGATGCCTGGCTATCAAAAGATAGAGCACCTGAGGTCTTAAAACCTTGACGATAACTAAGCAGCCATCTAGCTGAGAAATAAAAAAGCCCACATCGAAGACGTCACCAGCCTGGGTGATCACAAGGTATGAAGGGGATCAGCTATCAAGCATCCAAGAATAAAAAATCTTATTGTGAATGAGGGGGAGTGCACCATGGGGGTCTAAAGCCCATCTGTGGGCAACTGGACATTTCCTCACAGAAGGTTCAGGGAAGGGACATGGCAGTCAGGGTGCAGTGTAGCAATGGTGAAACATGTTCCTCTAATTCTTGAATATTTCCTCCCTCACCCCCCACCAACACGATCCCAGTTCTACCTTACAAATCCGGCTGGACCGGAGGATGTCCACTGGTACAGGTAGGAATTGGAAACACAGGGAATCCAAGCCTGAAGAACCCCTTAGGACCAGTGGTGAAAAGAGCGATAATGTGAGGGTGGGGCGAAAGGGAGAACAGATTACAAGGTGTACATATGGTCTCCTCCCTGGGGGATGGACAGTGGAGAAGTGGATGAACGGAGGTGTCAGATGCTGGAAGGCAACAAAATAATAATAATTTATAAATCATCAGGGATTCATGATAGATGGGGGAGCAGGGAAGAATGGATACCAGGGGCTCAAGAAGAAAGCAAGTGTTTTGAGAACGATAAGGGAAACAAATGTACAAAAGTGCTTATCACAATGGATGTATGTGAGGATTGTGATAATGGTTCTACCAGCTCCCAATAAAATGTGAGAAAAAAAAAGATATCACATCTGGGGTCTTAAAAGTTTTGACAACAAGTAAATGGCCATCTAGCTGAGAAGCAACAAAGCCCATATGGAAGAAACACACCAGCCTACATGTTCGTGAGGTGTCAATGGGATCAGGCAGAGACCCAGAACAAAAATTGTTTCAGTCAGTGTGAATGAGGGGAAGCGCAGAGTAGAGACCTAAAGTCCATCAGTAGACAATTGGACATCCTTTTACAGAAGGGTCACAAGAAGAGATGAGCCAGTCAGGGTGCAGTAGAGCACCGATGAAACATCCAACTTTCCTCTAGTTCTTTCATGCTTCCACCTTCTCCCTCACTATCATGATGCCAATTCTATCTTACAAATCTGGCCAGACTAGAGCACGTACACTGCTACAGATAAGAGCTTGCAACACAGGGAATCCAGGACAGATAAACCCCTCAGTAACAATAATAAGAGTAACAATACCAGGTGGGGAAGGGGATGGTGGCAGAAAGAAATAGGGAACAAGGCATACGATCTACATATAATCCCCTCCCAGGGGACAGACAACAGAAAAGTGGATGAAAGGAGACATAGGCCAGTATAAGACAAGGAAAAACAATAACAATGTATATATTACCAAGAAGTCATGAGCAAAAGAGAGAGGGGAGGAAATGAGAAGATACCAAGAAAAAAAATTTTTAAATGATGATGGCAACAAATGTGCAAATGTGATTGACATGATGGATGGATTGTGATAAGAGCTGGATAAGTCCCGAATAAAATGATTTTTTTTAAAAAAGAAAATGTTTACTAGAGCAGAAAGTCTCAGAACAATTGGTGATTTTGCAGTTAGCAGCCCCACCCATAGCCCACTCTACCATAAGGACTTCTTCTGTCCTACACACCAAGCACCTGGGAAATGCAATCCCATTTCATCTTCACAGTAACTGTACAGTCAGCTCTTCATAATAAATGAGGTCATTATTTACTCAAGCTGGATCAGGTCTCTCTGCTTTCATTCCTTATCTGTAAACAGGAATGATAATAGAAACTTATTCTGTGTGAAGGTCATAAGATATTGGCTGTGAACCACTTATCAGAAAGTTCAATACATCTATGAAAGTCAAATTGACTGTGAATAAGTCAACTCCAATTTGTAGCAACCTTATAAGTCAGAGGATAACCGCCTCTTTGGATTTCCTAGAAGAAAAATCTTAAGGGAATAGAAAATCTCATCTTGCTCCCTCAGAATAGCTTATGAGTTAGAACTGCTGACTGTGTTCAATACCCAGGGTATAACTGCATATGTCACCATTTCCCAGACCCCTAGCTAAGTTCCATAATGTTATATTATAGGAATTTTCCCTGCAACACTCAACAGTACAAAGAACTGAAACTAGAACTTCCAAAACTCTCACTGAGTTGTTGATCACTTAAGTGAATTTCCTTATTTAAAAAGGAAAGCATGCTAAGTTCTTTTCCATTGTATTTAAAAGACCATTCAAAGTTGGAGAAAGGAGGTAATCAAAGTACATTTCAAACTTAAACCCAATAGGAAAACATTAAGGGGAAAATATACTAACAACCTTCCATGTGGTGAACAACCTCCTGAAGAGATGCAAAAGCCCAAACACAGATTAATGACTCGCTCAAGTGGTGTGCAGAAATGGAGTTTGCTCTACAGATCTGACCCCCTGTTAGCATAACCTAAATTTCTGATTAGAATGAAAAGAAAGACAAGAGCACACCATAGTTTGTTTTAGGGGAGAGGAAAAAAACTACGGAAGCACACCAGTGTGCTCTCATTTACTTTCTTTCATCCAATATGCTGAAAACATAGGTTGTGCTAATTGTCTATTTGCTTAGAAACAGTATTAAAAAGTTCTATTGGTACCGTAATAAAATGAATGAAATTCCATCATTACCCATTGTCTGGACTCTTTAAACATTCTCATGATCCAATTAGAATTCTTAGTAACAGTGGTCATCAATTGCAGCAGTGTATTTATAGCGTGGACTTCTGTGGTGAATCTCCATGAACTAAAAGTCTATATGCGTGCAGTCATAACTTGGGGAAATTGTAAATCCATTGCAATGCAGCATCTATCATATCATGTGCGTCACACACTTTTTTGGTTTCTCAGTGCCTTTAAAAGGTATTATGCTATACTATAGTCTATTACAGGTGAAACATTATGAAAATTTTTAAAATATTGGGAGAACTATCCAAATGTGACCAAAAGTAAACATACGCTGTTGGGAAAATGGTGCCTATTGACTTGCTTGATGTAGGGTTGTCACGAACCTTCACATTGTAAAACAAGGCTCTGTGAACTGAAGGTCGGTAAAATGAGGTAGACCCGTGTCTTCATTGACAAACAATTCTTCCAGGCAAATCTGGGTCAATTATAGCTCCCTGGGATATCAAGAGATCAAGTATATCCACTGATAGGACACCATGTATTGGAAGGTGGAGTGAGTCTTGGTGCTCACCCTGCAAGCCCTCTGGGTGTCTTGGTCAATGTGGTGTAGCTAAGGCAAAGGATAAGCAGTAATAAACCCGACTTTAACTGTTGATTCCACTAGTGGCTAGTTGCATGACATTAAGTCACTTGATCTCTTATGCCAGGTATGTAAGCTGTATTTTCTATATAATGGTATAAATTCAACCTTTCAAGATCATTGTGATGGTAAGGAAACATTATGTGAGGTTACTGGCACTATGCCTAGAATTTAAAAGTAATCCAGTAAATTATAGCCATTAATAGTATCATTCTTTTCATCTGGGTTCTTTTCATCATCATCTCTGGCGCTTGGTATCAATCAATGGGAATGAAATGATCTATTCCCTGGTCTGCCTTGAAGATTAAGTAAGACAAGTGAAAGTTCTTTGTCAATTTGCCCACATGATGTATTGAGATGGCAAATTAACAAATAGGTTTTAGTTCCCAGGAAATCTTTACTATTAAGCTACTGTACAAATAAAAGACTTTATGCTCTTTGCAGCAAACCCAAATCTGTTCTTTACTATAGAATTTAGTAGGCTCCTTACAAATGGCGGCTAGTGCCCCAGATCTGAATGCCCACCAGAGATGTCCTCTGCTGTTAGCTTTTAGTCCAGTTAGGCTGATTTGTGTAGTGTGTAAGGAACAGAGAAAGAAAGAGGTAACTGATATTACTTGAATACATTTGTGCTGTGTGTGTGAAGGGAGGGTGTTCAAATGCCCCCGCACGCTGAGATTGTAAAAGTGAGGCTCCCTTTTCATGGAGGGAGCCTCATTCTCAAATTCCTACATGATCTGTGCTCCACCTCCTTTCCCAGCTTCCCACCATGTACCAAGCACATGCAGAAGGTCCCAGGGGTTCTGCACAGTTCTCTAAATTTAAAACACACCTGTGTCACTTCATAACGATGGCACCTACCAACAACAAATACACTCCAACCCATAGCGACCATCGGCACAGCAGAAGGAAACACGACATGGCCGGGCGCCATCCTCACCATCGCTCCCATGCCGGAAACCATTGTGGCAGCCACTGCATGAGTGCACCTCTTCACAAACGTGATTTCCTGCTACAGGGACCTTGTTCTCCCGACAATATGCTCAAAGTACGTGAGACAGTCTTTCCATCCTTGCCTCAAAGAAGCACATTCTGACCGTACTTCTTCCAGTACAGATGGTTTGTCCTTTTAGCAGTTGTTGATCCTTTCAACATTCTTCTCCAGCACCACAATTCAAATGCATTTATGTTTCCAAGGTCTTCCTTATTGAATGTCAGTTAACACAGGCATATGAGGAATTGGAGAATACCATGGGTCAGGTAACTAGACTTTAGTCCTTAGTAACTTGATATTCACCCCTAATAATTTGTATTTTTGTCTTTTCTTAGGGCTTAAGCATTTTTCAAGACTGGTCATAAAGGCCATATCTTCTATTAAGCATCCTCTGGGACTTGATGTTATTTCTCCTTACTTTATTCATTAGCATTTTATTTATCATTTAATTATATGACTTTATATAATAACTCATCCTTCGCTATAATGAAAATGTTAGTTTAAAAATGTCCAGCAGTTGTATCAAACCCGCTTTATTGCAAATTAGCTAAAGCTACTAAAAGACTTATTAAATGTAGCAGCTTCTGAAAACAAGCAAGTTTGGAAATCTGGACACTGGAAGGAACTATCACTGGAGTCAATTTAAAAAATTACCAAAGCCCATCTTTGGATGATCAAACAAATTACTCCACTAGAATACATATTTATCTTCCTATTTTATAGATCTCATATCCTCCCCAGCCTGGATCCAGTAACGTGGTCTTCTCTCAGTAATTAAATGAATTTGAAAAGGGCCCCTTGTGAATATTCTTTTCTGCCAGAACTGATCTAAATCTGTCTTAGGCGATAAGCCTTTCCCTTGCCAAGCAGTCCACTTTGATCAGCGTCACCACATGCCCATTCCCTGGGGATGTCCGTCCATCTGTAAGAGAGGAAATCCTCTCTCCCTGACCTCAGAGTACCGATCTATAGGGGATGCCTTTAAAACCCAATATCTGCTTTATTTTCTAGCAAATCTGATAAGAATCAAGCACTCATCATACCTGATGATTACACTGCCATCTCCTGTTATGGCTGAAATGCAATGATAAAATGCCTATAAGCTGGTTAAGCTTGCCTGCGGGCTTCATTTATCTATCAGTTTTAACCTTTAAGTCAAGACAGAAGTACCCTAGCCCAAACACAGTACGATGATAAAATGCCTGAGGACTCACGTTTCTTTTTAACTTGTATTACATATCCCTGCTAAAATTAGAGTGGCATAGGAAGCTTCTGAAGACACATGAAGTTTCAGCCGTAAAAGGTTTTGCCTAGAATGTGGGTTCCAGAACGTTTTTATGCTCTGCTTGCTACTTTGCTCCATCTGAAGCAGCTGGAGAAGTAGAGATTGTCCAAGACGGGTAGGAAGCCAGGGGAGAATGTCCCATTGATTTCACAGAATGGGAAGCCCTTGCTTCCTCAATAGATAGCCTGTTGAAGGCAACAGTTGAAACATGTACAAAGTGTAATTGAGTCACTTGCAAGACTGTCTCATGTGCTAGTTTCATAGACTGTGTGAGGTCAGATATACTACCTTGCTTGTCTCCTACTCTCAGCTGTAAGCAGAGTAGCTACTGGTACTTATTAAACACTTAAGAAGCCTGGGTGGCGTCGTGGTTATGCGTTGGGCCGCCAACCACAAAGTCAGCAGTTAGAAACTACCAGTTGCTCCTTGGTAGAAACCCCGGGGCTTCCTCTTCCCATCGGCAGCTGCAGTCTCAGAAACGCACAGGGGCAGCTCTATCCTGTCTTATAGGGGCGTTAGGGGTTGGCACCCACTCGGTGGCAGTGCGTTTGGAGCTTAAGAAACTGCCCTTGTTTCTGTTGGGTGGCTAGGTGTGGAACTCAACTCGGGGACCATGCTTTGGTGTTGTTTTCCTTTGCCTTACGAAACACCAAGCAAAGACAGGGATCCAGATGAGAAGAGAGTGTATGAGGAGCAAGAAGCACAGGGCAGGCTCCCAAGGGCTCCCCACACATTTGCTGTGATCACCGAAGTCTTCGCAATGTGGGCTGATGGCGAGAGTAGTGGGATGACCTTGGTGAGGCAGTCACTCTCCTGGGGTTGGTGGACAGTCTGCACGTGCTTGTCTGGTCTCCTTGAACAGGTATCATCCCTGCATCATCCACCGAATTTGGACATTTTTACAGATCATCCATGTCGCTGAGCTACTCCCCACTCTCGTACCCAATGTCCAGGTACCAGAGTGTATTGACTCACTGCAGGGATTTGGTCATGCTTCATTATCAAAGCCCAGCTTTTGCTAAACTGCAGCATCAATCAGAGACCTCTCATGTCTTCCTGCTTTCACTCGAAGAAATGTCTCCCCGTCTTTCTCAGTCTTCTCTTATATGTCTTATACATGCTCATGTCTGCATAGATGCTTATATGTAGGGGCTGACCTATGCCCATTATATCTCAGCCCATTTGGATGCTGATGGACACAGATTGACATGTAACTCCCTTCCCGGAGCGTTCTCTTGTTCTTGGTGACTGCGTCGAGCTCCTAACAAGAAGATGCCTCTTCTTCCAAGCAAGCACCTTCTGCTTGGCAACATAGTCCGTGTCTGCCAGCAGAGGAGCATGCTCCGACACCGCTCCCAATCACATCCTGCTGCTTTGAAATCTTGTGAGTGGCTGCATTGCCTCCTGCTGAGGACTAATCACAACTCCATCCTGCAGAGTTTCTGAATTTAGAGTTTGGGACACCCTGGAGAGTGCTAGTTATCTCAAGGGACTTTGCTAAATTATTTTTACAAAGAAAGAAACCAAAATGCTCCCAGGAAAATGTTCCTAAGGCTGTCATTTTGAAAGTGAATGGACACCGGTGGGAATTGGAGGTGGATTGGGGGCATCACATCAATAAAATGAGAGAATTGTTTCCAGATTAAAATGTGCTTTTTTTTTAACTGCCCATGTAAATTTTGTAGTGTACTAGGTCGAAGGTTTTTATGTTCTGATGAAGAACCTCTGGGATTCTTCTGAAGGTTCCCTGGTGGTGCAGGAGATCGAGGCCACAAGCCTCCATACAGAACAGTGTAGGCACCTTGCTTCTAGAAAGATCACAGCCTGGGAAATCCCACAGGGCAGCAGTTCCACTCCATCACATGGGGCTTCTATATGTCAGGATCAACATGATGACATTTGGCTTGGGTTTGGTTTTTAGTGCTCTTTTTAAAAACTTGGTGATTAAGCATGTAGCTGCTAACCAGAAGATTGGCCTTTGACCCCCTCCAGTTGCTCCAGGAGAGAAAGATGCCGGCAGTCTGCATCAGGGAGGCTGCTCTCGTCGGTCCTGTCGAGTTACAATGCGCTGGAATCAGCAGGTGTTTAGTGTATCCTAAAACCAAGCATGGTGTTTGCTAGACCGTGGGCATCCATGGAACACATGTGAACGGATTTACAGCATTTCCATAAGACTATAGCACAACTTTGCCAAATGCAATAGAGCAGCATTTGCAAAAAGCAAAGCCCATTGCCCAGGTACCCTACCTACATGAAACATTCTCTACTCTGAGTTTTTCTAGAACCAATAGGCCTTGTGGGAGTCAATGCAAGTTAAATGGGTAGATAGATATTGATCTAAATGAACACAGTACTTAATCCTTCCTGTGGCCGTACAAGTTGTGTGGTGTGTGCTAGTCTATATTCCTACTGTCATTTTCCACTTCTCCAGGCACCATGCACCATACTGCAGCAGTCTTATGACCACAGTCAATCCCAACAATGTCTACTGGCAAAATTTCTCTTCTATTCTGCAGAATTGGAGATGGGGAATTTACAGGCTTTGCCCAAAGACTCAGAACAAATAAATGGCAGGTGTGGGAAATGGGTACCACCGTATCTGCCTAATGTTTCTCATTATCCTGTTACTTAATAAGCAAATGAATGAATGAATGGTTTGTGTTTGGTGCAACTAAATTGCCCCAGCTAGAAAACTTTAAAGCTAAAAGACTAAGTTACCAGAATAAAGTACTAATAATAGTGACTAAAACTACTAAACATCTATCACCATATCCTTGGTTTCTTTTTCTGTCCCTAAACTTTTGGACTCATTGGCAAAAGCTCGGAGCATTTTCTACATTTATTCCATTCAATTAAGCAGGACTGCTGAAGAGAACTTTCTGAGCAAGGGAGGCTGCAGCATAACCCTCATCCTGTCAGCGCTTTGCACCAGGCCCTGAGCAGACAGGCTTGCCAAAACTGTGCGCCTGAGCAAGAGAGAAAGATGGGATGACCCGATGTGACCCATAGAGTCATGCAACAGGGGCTGTAGCAGTAACGCCATACTGTGTGTGTGAATGGGTGGTTTGTGCTTGGTGCCTACATGGCATTATCATCTTTGTGCGGTAAAACCTTCTTAAAAATATTGTCAAAAGCAGTAGACTTGCCTTGTTTGTGCTCCAAATTAGAATGACATAGACCAGCAGTGCTCAACCTGGGGGTCACTATTTCTTTGGGAGTCCAAGAACCCTTTCACAGGGATTGACCAATTCATAACAGTAGCAAACTGACAGTTATGAAGTAGCAACAAAAATAACTTTAGGACTAGGGGGTCACTACAACCTGAGGTACTGTAAGTGTTGGCATTAGGAACGTTGAGAACCACTGACATAGACTCAAAGGGTGGAATATAAATGGAAGCAATTTCTATTTTCTACTCAATATGCTGGGTGATTTAAAAACAACAAAACCTCGAGGTGCAGGGTTAAAGGCCTTGGCTGATAAGATTTGAACCCAGCACTGAAGAGAGATGTGGCCCTACAGGGCAGTGCTACTGTGTGCTCCAGCATGACTCTGAGTTGGAAGCCCCTCATTGGCAGTGGGGCTGGGTTCTGAAAACTGTTACAACCAGGGGTTGCCATACCAATTCCAGCTCCTGGCATCCCATGGGACAGAGTGGAAGTGCCTTCTTTCACTGTTCTTAGCTGTCATCCTTCTAGAACCAGAGTGTGAGATGTTTCTCACCCAGATCTACTGGATTGTCTGTAACCACTCCCCTTTCAGTTCGTAGCCAGTTACTGAGCCTTTGTGCCACTCGTGGTCCTTAATGAAACGTCTACCATTTATGATCCCCAGAAAGTCCATTAGACAAGGGTCCTCGCCTCTAACTTTGCACATTCAAAAGCTAAGATTCAGAGATATAAAGCAATGTATTGGAAACGCACACATCTTCTTAAATAGTAAAAGCCACTCTATCTATACACCCATGGCTCTCAAATTGCAAGTCCTTTTCATGTGTCTTCTATGTAGAGCTATAAATGTGTAAAATAATAAGCGTACATCATCAAAAATGAAACTCAAACCGGATCGTCCCTTTTCCTCCACTGCAAACATACTATTTGGTGACAGGAAGACCCTAAGAGATAAAGACCTCATTTTGATGTAGATTCTTTAGTCCTGATCAAAACTAAAAAGCTATGGTAGAGCCTATGTCAGCTGCTCTGAAATGCCTCCATTAGTGAGATGCCATTGCCTGATACAGACAGAAAACAAATGCTTGCAGAAAACAAATGCTTGCAGAAATGTCATCATACTTCATTTTTGAGTAGTCAGCTGATGATATGGGGGTGAGGAGGCAATGATTTCAATATGATTAATCTTTACGGCCTTAGCCAAGAATGAAACCTGAACTACGATCTGCCATGGTCTGCAGGTTCAGATTTGCCTGTGTTTCCCTCACCTGGAGGACCTGTCAGCTGCCACTGGAGTATAAACCAATCTGACAGATTTCTAGGACATCCTACCCCCCACCCAAGACAGAAGGCAGGTTGGAGTGGGCTCCAGGTCCCTGGAGACTCGAGTGATGAGTTTTCTGAAATGATCAACATGCAGACCTCTGGACATGCGAAACCTGCTCATCCTAGGCCCCTCAGGGAATCAGGAACACTGGAGACTCAGGGGAGCTTGGAAGAAGGGAGACAGGTTGTCCCTGGAGTGATGTTTCTTCTCTGATTATAATCAAAATGCCACAGCGGCAAGGAGGCCCAGGTTATGAGGACTTCGGGTTAGTGGCCAATTATTTCCATCTCCTGTCATGACAGTGACTGTCTGACTTCCTTGAACATAGTGAAAATTATCATCTCGCTCAAACCCCACTATCCTGAGAGTCTTTTTCAAGGAGTACAATCAATGTATATCTTGTAGGATTTGTTGGTGATGAATTAACATGCCTCGTGTGATACCAAAGTTTAAACCATGTGGCAAGTTGACCTTTCCATAAAATGGAAGTGGTTCTGGTTCAGCCCATTGTTCCAGTCACAGGGTCCTCTGGCTCATGGAGGGTCTTCTTCTATTGTACCACACATGATGTCCTTTTCCAAACACTTGGTCCTCCTGATCATGTGAATTGGGGGCTGAGTCCATAAGATGCACTCACCCTCCTTGGATCTACGGAACACACCAGCCTCTAGGTCCCTTCATCGGGCACTCGGCGAGACTGCCGACATGCTTCCCCAGCATCATCTTCCAACGGCATTTGGACTTTTCCAGTCATTTTCTTTGTCCAGCTCTCACATGCTTGTGAGGCGACTGAAAGGACCATGACTTGGGGCAGACACACCTTCATCCCCAATGGAACACCTTAGCTTTTTAACACTTTAAAAATATCTGTGGAAGCAAAATAATACTTGTATTTTGGAGGTACTTTTTGGGGATAGCAGTTGGTGTTTGCAGAATGACTAGAGCATCCGCTACAATAGGGCCTACTGTTATATTCAGCAGTCACTCAACAAGCAATGGCATCCAGGTGAGTGACCTCTTAACAGGAATTGACAGAAGCTAAGGTGCTTTTTGGTGAGCCATAATTGATTAGGCATTGGACTGCTCACCACAAGGTGAGCAGTTCAAAACCGCCAGCTGCTCTATAGCAGAAAGAGGAGGCATGCTTCTCCCATAAAGAGTTACAGTCTCCCAATCCCTCTAGGGCCCTTCATTGATATAGTGTTGCTGGGAATTGGAATTGATTTGATGGCAGTAAGTGTGGTTCCAACCCAGCCAATGTCTGTCCTCTGAAGCCACAGCAGCCTGGCACCGGAGCCTTGGGCTTTGTTGTAAAATTAAACTGATTTCAATAGGAGAGGACAGGCGAGAAAGAAAAGTCTGACAACCTACTTCTGAAAACCAGCCCAGTAAAACTCCATGAATCCTAACAGAATTCAGTCAATCACAAGAACAAGGCAGGACCCAGCAATGCTTCTGTTCCCTTGGACATGAGATCATCATGACTGAGGGCTGAATGGATGACAACTAACATCAACGTGCTCCCCGTCTTCATTAAGACTGGTTTGTTGGTCACTTCAGCCATCCTTGCCATGAAGGGCACCGCATCATTGGACGTGATGACTTTCTCACAGGAATGTGCATGTGCAGGTCCCTTGAGGGGATGTGGGAAGTGTTTGAGATGGAGCCACATGTTCCGCTCCTCTCTGAAAGATGCTCTCATTTGGAGGAAACTGAAGCTTGTGTGTGTTCATTAAAAGGCAGGGAAGCCCCATGCTAGACACAGCGCTAGCCAGGGGCTCCCTTCTTGGTTGTTTTAAACTGCGCCTTTACAACAGAGTAAAAAGGGGCATGAGGATTTCAGGATCTGCTCTATGCAAAGAATAGGTTCAGGTAGCATAAAAGGAAAATAACTTTTTTTAGCATCTATGAAAGAAGCCTTGAGGATAAAGTTGGTAAGGAGCTTCTTTGTCTCTGTGCTTGTACAAACTAGAATTTTCCAAGGTAAAAAAAAGCTCTACAGCACGTGATTTAAGAATATGGGGAAGAGGTCACTTACAGTATATACTCGTGAATAAGCTGAGTTTTTCAGCACATTTTCATGCCATTTTGTGGTAAAATTATGTGCCTCAGCTGATATTCGGGTTTGCTTATACCTGAGAATAGATGGTAACTCCCAGTGAGGTCGGGGCAAGGGGAAGAGATATGAGTACCCATCCCTGGGCGGAGACAGAAAGATGGAAACTCAGTCTTAGATGTGAATAGACTTAGAAGAAGACTATGGCTTAATAGTTTTATATTTTTTATTTAATAAAGGTGATCAAGATGTTCTTTTGTAAGCAATACTTTTTGACCTGCCCAGCTTTGTAAGCCTTTTAAGCCTACACCCTCCCTAGATTTCAGAATATTTACCTGAATCCAATAAGGTGAAAGTGTGTAAAGTCGAGGAGCTTGACACACAAACAAGCCCCTCGCTGTAATGGTGGCTCCTATTTGTGGACGTCTCCATAGCCACGGTGAGGCTGTGCCGTCAGACTTTCTTGGACACGGCTTGCCAGCCCTTCCTTCTGCGGTGACTCCAAAGGGGTTCAAACTGCCATGCGTTAGGTGCACAGTTCAGCAGAAACCATTTGTGGCTCCAGGGGACCTGGCTTTGCACACAGCCGGTGGTGACTGAGCAGTTGTTTTTATTCCAAATAAATCATTGACAGGATCATTCTCCATCGGTTGGCCTTCGCCTCTGTCATAGCCTTGGTTTTTGGGTCTGCCGTGCTCATTTTCTCATGGTGCTCCCACAGCCTGCCCTACTGTGCCTTCAGACCTGGCAGTGGAGGGTCGCTCAGGTTGGAAGGACATCTTCATCCCCTTGTAGGAATCATGTGCTCAGAATGGACCCATCCCCAGGGTCATCTCCCTATCTCATGGTGCTTACCACGACCTCTCTTGTGCCGCCGCCACAGGTTCGGGGGATTTCTCTAAAGGGGAGCATCGTCTGTATTCCATGACCATGAGATGCCTCAAGTCACCGGCCTCGTTCTCAGTGCCCCTTCCTTCCATCTCTTCCCACCCTCACATTCCAGCCTCGTGTGTTCCTCTGGACGCAGGGCCTGCAAGAGCCAGCCCTCCGCCCAGCAGGGCAACACCTGTGTAAGCATAGCTTGCGCTGTCGACTGCCCTTCAGGAGCCGCAGCAGCGTGGTGGCTTCATGGAGGGCTGCTAACTGCGAGCGGAGAAGCCCGGCACCACCAGCTGCTCCCTGCGGGAAAGACAGCACCTCCTCCTCCCACAGCCAGTTCGACCCTCGGAAATCCACAGGTGCAGTTCTCCCATCCCTACCGGGTCGCTGTCAGTTGGCATCACCTTGACGGTGGTGAGAATTATTCAATCTGTAAAAACCACAGGATCTGGGAAGGGCAGCCCCGCACTGAGCAAGTCTCTCGGCATCGCCTCTCGAATAGCATGTGTTCGCCTCCTGCGTGTGGGGCACCGTTTGGTACTCTCTCACAGCCTTTCCAGCTTTTCACAGGGATGCCGTGTACTTCCAAGACTGGAATACAGTGTGAGCATCACTGGTAGATGCTCTGAGAAACCAAATGTGTGCGTGACTCACTTGATTGGGGTGGTCTGGAAAAGAACCCCCAGTCTCCCCAATGTATGGTTGCATTGTTATGATCTCAGTGAGGCACTGTCCCTGGACTACTACTGTGGGCTTTTTTGTGTGGGAGGAGTCGGAGTGTGAAAACACGCGGGGCAACCAGCACACTGCACGAGTGCAACCCCAGATGTCAGGGGATGCGGTACAGTGCTGGGCACCTGTTTCAGTGACAGCCCTCACGGCGCTCATGCACGGGAGAGGCTGCCGCTCCGCTCTTCTCCTCCAAGCCACTTTACCACAGCCCCAGACGCAGGCGGGCTTTGAGTGGGGCCTCACTGCTGGGCGGCTGGAGGGCAGCCTCACATTGGACAGCGGCTGAAATGAACCCAGTCTGCATCTCTGCATTTGTAGCTCAAGGTTTATACGTTGCAGGGCAGCTGAGAGAAAGGCATGGGATTCTGTTTTCAAGAAACTGCCCTGGCCTCTTGCCCCCAGTCTGTCCAGCCCAGGACAGACTTTGAAGCGTCGGCATCAGATGCCGAAATCGGTGAAAACTCCCCCTACGTAAAATGCTCCTTTCTCAGTAATTCCAAGCGGAACCCTGAGGTCAGGAGCTTGAGATTTAAATCAGACACACTTATTTTGAGTTTGGGTTCTGCTACTCAAGAGATTTCCCTTCCTTTGAGCTTGTAGAATCTCAGCTCCTCTGGGAGGCGTGACGTGTTTACGTGGCAGAACTGTTACAGGAAATCATCAGAAAATGGAATCCATTTGGTGTTAAGCACTTTGTATGTTCTTCCCATTCCATCTCGCCAACAGTCTTTTAATCTGCCTTCCATGCAGGAGTGCATAGTCCAGGGGGGATAAGCGAACCGCACAGACAGGAGAGGCAGACTCCTCGGTCTCCAAAGCCGTCGTGTAACCCCTAGGCTGTTCCGCCTCTAGTAAACAGAATGAGGCCTTGTATTTTGCGTGCTTACCATTGGCTGCTGAGGACAGGTAGGGATGGTCCCAACCAGATTAAAATCTCAGAGACCCCGAGGAGCAGTTCTGCCACTCACAGGCCACTGGGTCGGCACTGATGGGATGGCAGGGGATGCGGTGCAGTGCTGGGCACCTGTTTCAGTGTCACCCCTCACAGCGCTCGTGCACGGGAGAGGCTGCCGCTCCGCTCTTCTCCTCCAAGCCACTTCCCCACTTGGCAAGAGGCCAGGACACATGGCACTGCGGGAGGCACAGGAGGGATGGGCGAATCTTTGTGTTACTCACATCTAATTCCACTCGTCTAATGGACTTGTTAAAAGCACCCTGGGTAGAAAGTGTGAGTCTTAATGGCATTTTATAAAAGTCGCTGTGATGAATTAGCGCATAAAGCAAATTAAAAACAGCTTATCGCTTTTTAAATTAGGTGATGGGGGCACAGCAGCATTTTCCCCAGACGTGAAAATTCATTAATATCCAAAGGAGTCAGAAGCTGCAAAAATGTGTCAGCTGTTTGGCTTGAAGGGGCCTGACAAGTCTGCGTCCATGTAACTCTGCAGAGGCAGACTGTCCGAGAGAAACAAGACGGGTGGAAAGGGCGAGTTGTCAAGCTGCTCCTGGGCACACCTGTCTCCACTGGCAGGAGCACAGAACTTGCACTCAAGCCTTCATGGGAGAACATGACATTCCAGATTGCCTATCAGGTGGAGGCAGAGGTGCTTGAAAAACCAGGCTCTAATCCCCTCTCCCCGAGATACACCCATGTTGAGGCTTGAGATTTTCAAAAGTCTGAGAACTTTGTTCTCCTTCAAATTAATTCCACAGATGTGTATTGAGGGTCTACTCTGTACCAGGCACTATATGGGGATTGAGGGGTGGTTGAGATGTCTTTGCACAAATACCAGAAAACAGGTATTAAATGAGCTAGGAACCAGACCCCTTGAGCCAAAGCTAGTATATACATATATATTTAGAATGAAATTTATAACATTCACTCCCAATGGCCTTACTGCCGAGTCTGTTCCAAGGCAGACCAGCGTTAGAACCCTTCCCATGGATTCCTTCATTGGAGCCTTTATTGGTGTCAATATTATGCCAGTGTTACCAATAAGGAAATGTGAGACCCAGAGAGGCTAAACAGCTTCTAGTGGTTTAAAAGTTGTGAATTCCAGATAACCTGACCTGAGCCTGTATCTTTCTGACACCATGTGTCAGTGTGTCTGCTACCATCACCACCACCACCCCCCATGTCATATCCAGAAACATACTACTGTCAAACCTGAGGTTCAAAGTTGTGTAGGTACAAAATATTGAGACAAGAAGAAGGTTGCTTCTGGACATAGGGGAGGAAATCATTATGGTTAAAACATAAGGGAAGACTAAAGGTTCCTGACTTCTGAACCATATCCATAAGAGCTGGGAAACAGGGCCATACCAAGAAATGGATTTGGAAGTCAGATAGGCATAGTTGCATACCTTGTCTCTACTACATGTGCAAATGTGATGTGAAACAAGTCACGTAACTTTTCTTAAAAAGCATTTTACTGGGGGTTCTTACAGTTCATCACAATCCATACCTTCATCCACTGTGTCAAGCACATTTGTATCTAGGTTGTCATCATTTGCAAACATTTCATTTCTACTTGAGCCCTTGAAATCAGCTTCTCATTTTCCCCTCCTTCTTTTCCTTCCTCATGAACCCTTGTAAGTGTTGTTGGGTTTTTCTTTTTTTTTTTTGGTCATGTCTTACACTGACCACTGTCTCTCTTCACATATTTTATGTTGTACATTCCCTGGGAAGGGGTTATAGTAGATCATTGTGAGCAGTCCCTTCCCCTCCCCTCCTAATGCTGCTACTCCCATTATTGGTTCTGAGGGGTTTATCTGTCCTGGATTCCCTGTGTTTCCAGCTCTTATCTGTACTAGTCTAGCTGCATTTGTAAGGTAGAATTGGGTTTATGATAGTGGGGTATAGAAAGCATTAAAGAATGAGAGGAAAACATTTATGTTTTCTCGGTGCTTTTCTATACCCTGACTGGCTCATCTCTTCCTTGTGCTCATTCTAAGAGGTAGGGTCAATTGTCTACAGATGGGCTTTGGGTCTCCACTCTGTAATTCCCTTCATTCACATCTATATAAGTTTTTATTCTTTTGACACCTTTGACACCTCCTGGTCACACAGACTGGTGCGCTCCTTCCATGTGGACTTCGTTGCTTCTCAGCTAGATGGCTGCTTGTTTATCTTTTAGCCTTTAAGACTCCAGATGCTATAATCTTTGATAGTCAGACACCATCATCTTTCTTCACATTTCTTTTGCACCCATTTTGTCTTCAGCAATCTTGTCAGGAAGGTGAGCATCTTGGAATGCGGGTATTAGAACAAAGTGTTCTTACGTTGAGGGAGTACTTGAGTAGAGCCCAATGTCTGTCTTCTACCTTAAGACTTAACATATAAATATATTTAGATAGATCTATTTACATATGTACATGGCTGCTAGACCTCTATAAATGTCTTTTTCCTCCTAGTTCTTTCCTGTATTTCCTTTTACTTTTCTCTTGTCCCACAATCATGTTCAACTTTCACTTGGCTTTCAGTGGTAATTCCTACACCCTCTTCATCATTGATTTTAGGTGACCCATTGTTTTCTTGTCCTTGGGTTGGTAGGCACCCCCTTTTCTTTCCCCAACCTCCCCTTCTCCCATGTCCCCCTGAACTGTCAGTTCCACTGTTTTCTCCTCTAGATTGTTGCATAATTTCTTAAGCCTCTTTCCTTCATTAATAATTTTGGAGATGCTAATGTTTACCTTATGGTTTCTTGATGTCAAATTGAGACAGTCTTATAAAGGCACAAGTGATGGTGGTAATTATAATGACTATCCTTGGAGTCTGTGGGTGACAATATTTAAGCTCTTAATTGCTGACTGAAAGGTCAATAGTCGTAGCCCTCTCAGAGGCTCCTTTAAACACTGCCCCAGTGGTGTGCTAACAGCAGCCTTGAAAATCCTATGCAACAGTTCTATTCGGAATGTATGGGGTTACCCTGAGTCAGAACTAGCTTGATGGCAACTAACATGGTTGTCTTACCTTACGTCGCTGCCACCAACATCGTCTCACAAATAAAGTAGGATCAAGGTGAAGAGCACTGAACCTAAGACTTGGGATCTCAAGACTCAAGCTATATCTCTGGGTTAATCAGGGGACTCTGCCTCCTCTGTAAAAGTAGGATAGGATTTTATCTATTGTACCTTCATCACAAGACTAGATCATGCCTCAAATAAGATAGTGTGTACGTTGGGTCCTTATGACCACCCTGCCATGTAATGAGTTACTGAAAGACTTCATGAAATTTAGGACTTCAGTGTACTGGCAAATATTTTGGTGTTACAGTCAAACGATGTCAAGCAAAATCAACAAAGGGAAGAGGACCAGGGAGCAAAACTCAGAGGAAGCAACACAGAAACATTCCAGAGTTCTCTTGCTGTCGAGTTACCTCCAAAAGATACAGCTAGTTTCTCTAGTACCCAACTGTGACAACACATATGAAATGTTGCCTCCCAGGGTTTTTATTAAGGGCGAGTCACATAGGCACTCTTTGACTAGCACATGGCAAAAAATACCTCGAAGGAATGCAAGTATTGGCATAAACCATGGTGTTGGCGTAGTCTAGGCATACTAAGCTATTCTTCTCAGGGAATGTCGGAAACCTCCTAACACTGACGTTCCCGTATATCAGCCAAGGACTGCAGGCCTGCTGTGTTAGCAGAGTGAAAGCTATAGAATGGATTTTTATATGTGCATCCACCCAAGAAGAAAAGGGGATAAGGAAGGAAGGAACAGCAATACTTCTATTTATAGAGGATCACGATGTGTCAGGCAATATTCTATGTGCCTACCATGGTGACTCTGTGGGTGATGAGATGAACCACTAACTGCAAGGTCAGCCATCAAAACTCACCAGCTCCTCTGAGGGGAAGGATGAGGCATTCTTCTCTTAAAGAATTATAGCCTTGGACATGCACAGGGACTGGCCTAGAGGATTGCTGTGAGCTGCAGTGGTCTCAGGCTGTGAGTTTTCAGCTGTGTATGTACTGTCTTAGGTAGCACTTAATTCTTAGAGCAATTCTTGGTGGGGGCGCTGTTGTCAACCTTCTGACCCTCATCATCATGGTTCTATACAAGGAAATCAAGACTTCAGAGAAGTAGTTTACCAATGTAACCAACTGAAGGGAAAACATCCTGAAGCCAGTGAGTCAATTCCAACTCATAGTGACTTTCTAAGATAGCTTCAGAAACCCACTGGGGCAGTTCTGCCCTAACTCTTCACTGGAGTAGAGAGCTTCAGCCTTCTCCCATGAAGCAACTGGTAGTTTTGAACAGCTGACCTGACGGTGAGCCATCCAACACACAGCCCACTGTGGCACGAGGGCTCCACCAGCTGTGCAGCTAGTAAAAACGAGTAGGGCTGAGATACGAGTGTGGCAGGCTGGCCCTAAGTGCATTCTGAACAACTTGGTTGTTGGGGAGCCTTGGTGGTTTACGTGTTATGCAAACAACATCAAGGTCAACAGTTCAAACCCACCAGCCTCCAGCAGGATAAAGTTAAGACTATCTACTCTTGTAAAGATTTATAGCCTAAGAAACCCCATGGGGGGGGGGGCGGAATTTTACCCCATCCATTAGATCGTGAGTCAGAATCATCATAAGGGCAAAGGGTTTGCTGCAGTCTGTTCAATTACATCGCGGGGCCCTGTTGTTATTGGACTACCTTTGCATCTGTTGCCTTATACGGCAAAGCAGCAGTATCAAGAGAGGCTTCTAGGATGGTCTGAGCCATTGGGAGGGAAAATGCAGCTCATGGGGGTGGAAGTGACTCATTCTGGGTAAAGTTGACCGAGAATGTCTGCATAACATTTCAAGACCCAGGGACAGGGTTCATGGAACCAAGATCATGTTTTCTGCAGTAGCTGAGAGCTCTGATTGCTGGCTTCAGCTCTTTTTCAGTTGCTATGACAGCAGATGTGACATTTCCTTCATAGGGAGAAAAGAACAAAATACTCAGGCTTCGTTCTTGGTGACTTTGTTTTTAATCTGTTCCCCAGAGTCAGCTAGTTTTACATGCATAGTGGTTACCTTTCAAGGAAATTCATCAACTGGAATCAAAAGTGACTAAACCGGGAGGTGGTAAAAATCCGGTGTTTTAGAGAAACCAAATGCTCTTTCTGTTGGATGGTACATTTTGAGAGGGGAAGGAATGGACAGCATATGACTGGAGACAGATGGTCAGCTTCCCTAGGGTTACAACTTGCTACCAAGATCTCCTTTGTCATTTTAATGGTATTTCCAGCCCTCTCTCGCTGTTAGAGTAACTTAAGTTTAGCAAAGGCTCAGTGTTTGCTTCAGAAAACCAAACTTCCATTGCAGGTGAGACAAGTTATGGTAATACAAGTTAAGACCTAGTATTCATTCAGTGGAAGCAAAAAAGAGATATGCATAGCTTTACCTTTGTCCATAAGCCTATACTTGTACACATGCAGGAGTCCTGATGGCACTGTAGGTTAAGCACTGGGCTGATAATCTCAAGATCAACAGTTCCAACCCACCAGTAGGTCCTTAGGACACAGATGAAGCAATCAGCTCCCATAAAAATTACAGTGCCAGAAACTCGAAGGACCAGACCCACTCTTTGTTAAAGGTGTCTGTGAGTCAGAATTAACTTGCTGGCAGGGGAGTTGGGAGATTTTGTGTGTGTGTGTACACACGCATACAGAGATATACAAGGAGGCTTTAAAAAGTAGTGGAAAAACTACTAACTTATAATTCCATTTTCCCTTCATTTGTGAGACTCCCTTTTATATGTTTTCTTGTGCTACATTTTAGCCCCTAGTTTATGCTATTACAGTCACTTCAACAAACATCATTTCAGTGACAGTTCAATTCTCTACTAAGTGCAGGCATCATCGTGCCCTTCAGTGGGACATTGAAATTGCTACCATTTCCCCAGGAATAATGGCAGGACTTCGAAAAACCGGTGCCCCGAGAGGACATAGTCATAGCACAAAATGCTTCATTTAGGAAGATATCCATGTTTCCCTGCCTGATGCACTTTTGGGGACACTTTAATGTGATTCCAACTGAAGAGAGAGAAGTAGCACATGTCCTGAACTGGCTTGGTATCTTCATGACTTTTTAATATCCTATGGCCTCCACTAATAAAAGATGTTCCCCCGCAGTTTGGTTCCGGGGGCGGGTCACAGACCCCTCTCAGGAGAAAAAAGAGACAACCTCAATTTTTGATCAACAGTCAGAAGGTGGCAAGTTTGGTGGCAAGCAAATGGTGGTTCTTAGAGCAGAGAGAGAATACATGAAGCCCCAAGTCCTGTGTCAGAGCCTCAGACATTGCTAACACCGCTCTCTGTTCTCACTTCTGCAGGGCCATGTTTGACTACGATAAGAGCAAGGACAGTGGGCTGCCAAGTCAAGGACTGAGTTTTAAATATGGAGACATCCTCCACGTCATCAATGCCTCTGACGATGAGTGGTGGCAAGCCAGGCGAGTCACCCTGGAGGGCGACAGCGAGGAGATGGGAGTGATCCCCAGCAAAAGGAGGTGAGATGCCTTTTCGATTTCAGAAGAACTGCTCCTCAGCCACCCACGAGTGGATATCAGGGAGATGTGGGTCAGGGTAATCCTATTTAAATGAAATCGCCAATCCATAAGAAAACTGTCTGTGGTGACAGGTGACACATATGAAAAAATGTTTCTTCAGCTCATACTAGGACTTGACTCAAGTGGGTGGTTGTGGCAAAGTGGGCGGGAAGAGGGTTTACCAGCATTCCGTGTGTAGTACACAATAAAAGATGCTTATTGGCTTATATGAGTTTCACAGACCTAGAGGACTTGTTCTAGAGAATTCGGATTTTCCAGAGAGTGTTATAATTTATGAAGGTCAACGTAAATCTCACATGAGGTCAATGGTCTTCTAAGCCAAAATCCTGGAAGTGGAATTCATCCAAATATTGATAGACTACATTGCAAAGTCTTCATTTTTTAATGATGAATTTTGAGATTATAAACTGCCAGACCATTGGTTTGGGGTTTTCTCTCACCCCAGTCTGCAAATCGTAGCTTCATTTGGAGCTCTGGTTCTAGGCATGCATTCTAAGTCAGAACTGCCATACTCTCTCCTCTGAGCATTTTTCTTCGGTGCTGCTATTGAAAAGCAGTCAACTACTTCTTCTGCCCCAGCTGGTTCTAGTTACCACCACCCAGAGAGGAATTTTTATTCCCAAGAATCTTTTTGATGCTAGGGAATAAAAATTATCCGTCTATACGCTGTTAAGTAAAATCGATGTGGTGTAACATTGAAGTCCAGGATCACACTTATTCAAAATTTCCATGATTTGCTCTGGAGTTGCAGGTTTCTCAGAGGGCCTTTCTAAGACTCTCATATCCCAAAGTCCAGGGTACACTTTGAAATAATTCTCAATGAAGAAAGATGTTCAAGTGGTGTTATCTACTAACCAGCATAGTGATTTATCTGGTAAAAACTATAAGGAGAAGATAAGAATTCCAGCCACGAATAACATAGTAGGATGTGCGCACCCCAGAGAAGACTGGACCTTGTACTCGGGTGAACAGAGAGTGGGGAGTAGGTGGGTAGCACATACATTGTTCCATTGCTGCTACCTCGGGGTCACAGTGAAGCAGCTACATTTCCCAGGTGTCTCCTCCCTCCCCATGCCTCTGCACCACCACTTGCAGATAGTTCAGTCTGGCTCTTCTCAGGGTACCTTTAATAGCCTGACACCGCCTTATGAAGAAATACAATAGCTTGTAGTATTTACTAAAAGGTTATCTATTCAAAGCAATGGTAGTCAGAACCAGTTTGTTTATACAGGACTCCCCTATTTCCATTTCTATTTAAAAGTGTCAAAACAATATGCATTTTGGTGTGATTTAATTGACATCATCAGAACTGATTGTTCTCTAGAAGGATCTATCCTGCTTTCACATAATAATGGACATTAGAGGTCCAAAAGATAAAATGAGGTGGAAGAAGGAAAGCTATGAGGAAATAGCTTCTTACTCATAAGAAATAAATCCTTTAAATGGTCAGATCTGCCCAAATTTGGCTTGGGCCACATGAAGAGACAGTGAGCCAGAACTTTTGGTGCCCTGTGAAGGGAACATTACAAAAACTTGTATGTCCTACTCGCCCCAACAATATGTCTTTTGGTTTGTTGAACTAGAGTGGTTTGCATGCTGATGAGATACTAGAAGCTGTCTCACTGGTATTTTCAGATCCCCAAGTTAACAAGTTTCGGCAGAGCTTCCAGATTAAGAACAAACTACAGAGAAGGAATAGGCTTGTCCACTTCAGAGGACTTAGTTTCTGAGAACCTTATGAATAAGAGATCATTGTGAAATTTAAGAGCCAGAAGATGAGCTCTTAGGTTATGCAGCACTCACAATATGACCAAGGAAAGAATGCCTTTCAAAGTGGAGGCAACCATAATCACAGAGACAAAGCCACGCCTGCAGGACCTCCATTTGCTGATGGAGCATGACACAAAGTGAGAACAGCTGCAAACATCTAATACTAATTGAAACTAGGAATGTACAAGGTGTGAACTTGGGAAATTGCAAGTAAAAATTAAAAGGAATGTGTAAAGATCAATATTTTAGGTGTTACAGCCTTATGGCTTACTATGTCCAGAATGACAAATTCACAAGGAATGGATTGACTTTATCAAAAGGACACTTCAGAATCTTGAAGCACAGTGCTGTCTGTGATAGTATAGCATTGTATCTGCATATAAGGAAATCCAGTTAATGGAAGTATCACTCAATGGATTTAATCCATTCAGATAGATTACACATGTAATCAAGATGCTTTTGATCATTATTGATTATTGGAATGCAAAATATTGTCATGGTGATAGAAATTAAGCTGGAGATTGTATGATGGAGCACATGACTTCATTGCAAATACCTTTGTCAGCAACATGGATGCCATCTATATACATTATTTTCTTCAGATGGAATACAAAAAATATAATTTATTACATTTATGAGAAGAAAGGAAGCAGCAATATATAAATAGCTAAAATGTGGCCAGGGGTCAACTGTGGAACAGACCATCAATTGCTCACATAAAAGTTTAAACTAAGACTGAAGAAACAATTTTAAAAGTCCACAAGAGCCAAAATATGACCCCGAGAAGATCCCACCTGAATTTCAAAAACCAGCTCAAGAACAGATTTGATTCACATTGGTCACAAATGACAGGGGACCTAATGAGCTCTGGGATATCATCTAGAATATTATCTATAAAAAAATTAAAAGGTCATTAAAGAAGACAGGGGAAAAAAGATTAGAGTGGATGCCAGAAGAAACTCTGAAACTTGCTCTTAATTGTAAAGTAGCTTAAGCGAGTCAAAGAAATGATGAAATCAAAGAGCTAAGCAGAAGATTTCAAAGGGCAGAGTTAGAAAATCAGAAAAGAACATGCATAACACATCTTAAACCGAAAGATATATGGGAAAAATTAAATGCTGATATTGCAATATTGGAAGGATCTGTCAGGTGAAACCAGTCCCTAACATATCATCATGGGTCTGCTAGGCGCAATTGTACAGTGATAATAAGTAAAGATTATAATAAAGTCATAGAAAATGAGAGATAGAAATAATGATGTCAGACACATTTTAGGGTAGCATGCTCAACTCAGCCCCACTTGATGATCCATGTGGGGAGAAAAGGAGGTAAAGGAGAGTAGTTGGGGTAGGAGAAGAGCTGGAGAGAGAGCTTTATTGTTGACCAAGGCTTATCTCAATTCAGGGAGCATAATTACAGGTAATCACACATCACAGGAAGGCATTGCACTATAGGTTATACAGCAATCAGAGGGCCAATGTAGGGACATACACGCAATAGGAAGGGGAGGTATTGGGGTCTCACATATAACAAGATGGGTGAGCTGGTCTAACCTTGATTGCCCTTGGGCTATGGACTTGATTTAGCCAAAGCTGTCAGGGGAACTGACCCATTGTCCTAAAAGCAGGGTGTGAGGCCTATCTTTTGTGGGAGAGATAATGGCATCCAGGTAACTGGAGCTTTCAGGGAGAATATCTCTAAGCATCTGATCAACCAAGTGCTGGCAAACAGCTTCTAATATTTGGTAAAACTTTGGAGACAGAGTTGGGGGAAAGTTTTATCTAAATCCCACAAAAATCTATGAGCAAAATGTTGACTTATGAGGAAACATCAAAAGAAAGTGAAAAATACATAAAGTCAGTGTACCAAAAAGAATGTCAGCATTCAACCATGTCAAGAATTTGTATATAATCAAGAATCGGTGGTACTGAAGGAAGACGTCCAAGTTGCACTGAAATCATTAGCCAAAAACAAGACTCCAGTAATTGAAAGAAAACCAATTGAAATGGTTCCACAAGCTGATGAAGCACTAACTCAGCAATACCAGAAAATTGCAAGACAGTTATTTGGCCAACTGATTAGAAGATAGCCATATTTTTATGGATCATGCTCATGAAAGGTGCCCCAACAGAGTGCACAAATTATAGAACAGTATCACTGATATTACATGCAAGCAAAATTTTGCTGAAGATTATCCAAAAGTTGCAGCAGTACACTGAAAAGGAACACCAAGAGATTCAGGCTGGATCTGAAAAAGGATGTGAAACAAGGAATATCATTGCTAATGTCAGATGAATCTTGGCTGAAAGCACAGTCTGCCTCAAGGACATCTAACTTGTGTTTTGTTGACATTGCAAATTGTCCACTGTATGGATGGTAACAAAGTATCAATAGCCTTGAGAAAAATGTGAATTCCAGAACAACTAGTTGTGCTCTTGCCAAACTTGTAATGGATCAAGAAGCATTTTTCAATCAGAACAAGAGATGATGGCCTGGTTTAAAATAAGGAGACATGTGCACAAGTGTTATCTCCCCTTTTACCATACTTATTCAATCAGTATGTTAAGCAAACAGTAAGAGAAACTAGATTATATAAAGACAAGTGCAGTATCAGGTTTGGAGATAAGCTTCTTTACAATTGGTGATATGCAGATGACAACCTTGCTGAAAATGAAGAGGATTTTAAACACTTGCTGGTGAAGATCAAGGACTGCAGCCTTTAGTATAAATTACAATTCAATGTAAAGGAAACAAAAAAATAGATAAAAAGAAAACAGAAATCCTCAAAAGTGAATCAAATAGGTATCATCAAGATAAAACCATGGGGGGGAAATGAAGTTTTCAAGGATTGAACCTTGCCTGGATCCACAGTCAGTATTCCTGAAGCAGCAGTCAAGAAATCAAATGGTACAGTTCATTAGGGAAATCTGTTGCCCCAGACCTCTGTAAAGCGTTGAAAAGCAAGGATGTTAATTTGAGGACTAAGGTGTACCTGAGTCAACCCGTGGTATTGTCCATTGCCTCAGAAGTGTATGAAAGTTAGACATTGAATAAGGAAGATAAAACAGGAATCAATGAATTTTAATTTTGATCCTTGCAAAGACTATTGAAAGTACCATGGACTTTCAACAACAAAAAAATCTGTTTTGGAAGAAGTACAGCCAGAACGTTCCTTAGAGGCAAGGATGGCATGAGAAACCAATCCCTGGAGAAGGACATCATGCTTAGTGTAGGGGCAACCAAAAAGAGGAAGACCCATGATGAGATGGATTGACACCGTGGCTGCTATGAGAGGCTCAAGCACATCTACAGTGCAGGACTGGTCCGTCTTTCGTTCTGTTGTATTTAGTATCACTGTGAGTCAGAACTAAAAGGATAGCATCTAACACCAATATGCTACTCTCCACAGACTATACACACACATACCCTTCTGTAAGATACTGATTCACTCCAGTCTATGTTTGCTTATTAGTTCTCCTAAAAAACCCTTGGCAGTAAATATTGTAAAGGAAATCCAAGCATTTGTATGGGAGAGCTGAACTTGATGATTGCAGGTGCCTCGTGATTTGTTCTAACAAATCTTGTCAGTGAATCATTCATTAGTTTGATTCCAATTAACTTTTCCTCTTAACATTCTTAGTGATATTCCTCTTGAGATAATTTGCATTTGCTCATGATCACTGTGTTAGGCTGGGTAGACTAGAGAAACAAATTCATAGACACTCATGTGTATAAGAAAGAGCCTTCTATAAAAGAGTAATTGTATATTAAGAAAACCCAACCCAGTCCAGATCAAGTCCACAATTCGAGTATTAGCCCTTATGTCCAATCCCCATCTTCAGACTCATGCAACACATGCAGTGACGCAGAATGCAAGAATATCACAAGCCTGTGGGTGGAAATTCTTGTGGATCCAGTGGCGGTAGAAACATCTGAGCTCCTCCATGAGGCTCCTCCAACTCCAAGGCTCTGGCTGCCATCAGCCTAGCTCTATGTGGCTTGTCAATAGCAGTGTCTCACAGTGTGTGTCTGACCTCCAGGGAACAATTTATCTCTGTAGCACCACCAAATGAGGCCATCAAGGTGCAACTGGTTGACAGGCTAAACTCCACCCTTTCACTCTTAATAGTCTCAAGTTGACACCAGATTATATAGGTACCACAATCACTTTTAAAGTCACTACTGCTCCTCTATTGTGGATGAAAATAATCTTAACCATGCTACCAGCTGACCGTTAAAAGAAGCTTGGTTGGGTTACTCCAATATTGCTGTTTACTTCAATTGTATTTCATGGAGGGCTAAGAAGCTAATGGCCAAGTTCAGGGGAATGAGCTTTATAGCTGTTGTAAATGCATTTCCACTTTAGGATTGAAATTGTCCCCAATTATCTTTGTGTTCATGCAAGTGATACATTTTAATAGAAAACAATATGTAAGGAATAAAAAAGAACTATAAATCAATGCTCTACAATCAGTACTTATCCCTTATTTATTAAATGAAATTTAAAATGAGCTGGACCTCATCTGTAATAATACACTCTAAAGGAGACATCTTTGTTTTATATACATTTAGAATCTTAAAGTTGCAGCTCCCCCCCCTGCAAAAAAAAATGGTTATAGTTTTAAGCCTAATTTAATATTAAAAGATTTATTTTCCTTTAATTCTTAATCCTCTCTAGTCTCTTGCCATTTCCTATAGATCTGGCTTGGAATAATTTCATATAGGTGATATTGTTACATGACTTTATACTGTATGTTTTACTGTCCATGAGGTCATGGTATAAGATAACCAGTGACCTCATGCCCAGCATTACCAGAGTCCTCTCGGCAGGAGCTACCATGGAGCAAGTTCTTAGAATGCACTGGACACTCTGCCAAGCAATTTTCCTTGTGATCCACTATAGTTTTTGTCTTTACAATTTTATGAATTTCAAAGTTCTGGAGATTCAATACCTATCCCTAAATCACAGAGCTTGTCAGTCAGAGGCAGAGGCAAAGTACAAGGCCAGGTTGAAATGACTTCCAAGGCCCACCACAGAGACTCTGGGGTCTGAGATCCCATAGCTTTCAAGTGACCATGCTAGGGTCTCTTTTGTTAGTCTACGTGTCTGTCCGCTGTCCCAGCTGGCTGGTCACCTGAATCTATAGATGGTAGCTTGTGGCTTGCATAACTCATGGGTTCACTCATCAACAAGCCTGTGACCAGTATTGTAGGTGACATTTCAATTCTCCCATCAACAACTGTCTGTGGGTTACAGGCAAAAGAACTGTTAAGTGCCCAATATGAAGAAAGCTTCAAAATGGGAAAATCATATATATGGGAAAATTCCTTTCCCTTCTAATATTTTAACACAAACACCTGGAAGCCCCTTTTGTGTTACTACCACCCATCCAGTGCTGTCAGCCTAATGTCAGCCTGTTTGCCAGGGACCTGAAAATGCCAGAGAGGAGAGGTATGAGAGACCCAGGGCAGCAGAGGGACCATTAAAGCAGAGCCAGTGGCTGCTCTCTGGAAGTGCTTCATTGTCAGAATGCATTGCTCCAATGTAGCCATCTAATTTGTTTCAGTACTGAGTCAGTGCCCAGGCTAGGGGGGAGCGGATTATTTCTACTGAAATAATCTAATGAATGGCTTAACTCTTGAGTGGGAGGGAATACTCAGTTGGACTCATGCAATTTGCTGTACGGGGCTTCATCAAGAGTTACAGTCTCAGAAATTTGCAGGGGGCAGTTCTCTGCTGCCCTGAGGGTCCCTCCCTATGAGTCAGCATTGGCTCCATGACAGTGAGTTGTGCCTCATCATCTAGTCCAGACCTAAAGACCTTCATCCTCTGATGTAACCCCAAGAACCTGTACTCAGTAAGGTAATTGTAAGGAGTACGTGTTGGGCACATCCCTTAACCTCCCTGAGTGTTTATTTGGCCATCCAGCTCCATGTTCAATGCACTCATTTGTTACTTACACCTGTTACGTGCCCAGCCCCATGGAAAGCTCTGTATGGTTTAACTGACTGGAGCTGATCCAGGGGAAGGGCTGAGCATAACTTGAACTGCTTAGGGCACATGCAAGTGACGGCTGTTTACCTTTCTTCAGACTTTGAATTTTTAGAGCCAGAAAAGGTAAGGCAGCTGTATCTAGAGCCCGAAGCCCTAACTCTCTCGCATTTCAGTGACTGTCAGAGGAGCCAACCTCTAAAACATCAGCACGGTCCAGTAGATGCAATTGCACAGTGATAATAAATTAAACCATATAGTAAAGTCATAAAAAATATGAGAGCTAGAACTAATGGGGTCAGACACATTTCAAGGTAGCATGCTCATCTCAGCCCCACTTGGTCCATATGGAGAGAGAGAGAGAGTGGGCAGGAGGAACAGGGAGGAGAGGGCGAGGCAACTGAGGAGAGAGGCAGGTAAGGTATTCTGACCAAGCCTTATTAATCTTTGGGGACATGCAAGCCCCCTAGTTACAGGTAAGGACATACCTCACAGGAAAGGGTAGTACAGCAATGAGAGGGATGATTCAGGGCACACACTTATATGAAGTAGAGGGTTAGGGTCCTAACACATCACAAAATGGACAGACCACAGATTCATAAGGTGGCCTAACCTTGATTGCCCTTGGGCTGGGAACTTGATTTAGCCAAAACTTTTAGGGGAAGTGACCCATGGTCCTAATAGCAAGGAGTCAGCCCTATCTTTTGTGGGAGAGACAACGAACTCTGGATGACTGGAGCCCATAGGGAGAATAACTCTAAGCATCTGACCTCCCACCAAGTGCTGGCAAATAGCTTCTGATATTTGGCTAATACATTGGGTTTGGCAGAAAGTCATATTCATCTCACAAGTGACATGTGCATCTCAGAAGCTAGGAGAAAGGAAAGAGTTGAGTCAGGTGAGGACCCAAGGAAGAAGCCACAGCCTAGTATACCAAGGAGAGAGGTTTGGAGAGATCCCCAAGCAGCTATCAATGTGGGCCTCCAATGTACAGGGATTGGATCAGAGTAGAGAGCACAAATATGGTAAGGTTTCAGTGAATGTAAAATAACTGCTTAGAAGAGAAACACATTTTTCAATTTGTAATGTAATCTTAGCTATTTGACTAACTTAGATTTCATTGTGAAGACAGACTTACTCAGAATGTGGAAGCCAGCCAGTGATGGGTACTATCTGGTGCTGAGGAAATTCTGCGTTCAGGAGGTTTAAGATATGGAGACATGTGGGAAAAGGGGGGTAGTTCCTCCCTAAAAAACTCAGCCCCAACTTTGAGTATTGGCCTTAAAACTGCAAATGACACATCCTAAATCTCATGTTTGTTGAACTGCTATCAGATACGGTAGACATAGAAGGCCCTGAATAGCTTCCCAAATTGAGTGGCTGTGGACAGATGAAAGTTGGCTATCAGAGGATGCATATCCAGCCTGCTTCTCCCACATTCTTCATTATCAAGCTACAAGTCTCAGCTTCACCAGCCATAAAATGGGGCCAAATGAGATCATGTAAATAAGCAGGCACTTGATTCATATATAAATTCATATATAATTCACCTACCATTTGAATCATCATGAGTAATGAAACTTGAACCCAATTAGGATGCAAAGGTTTACAGACATTCTTCATTAAGTACATTAGAATCACGTCCCCTTGATAATAAGGCAACACAAATAACAACAACAACAAAAATTAGGGATGTTTTGTGTGTTTGACTTAACATTTGTTTGTTTGAGTTTGAGAGAACTCCACACATGATTTAATTCCCTTTCAGTGCCATCATTTCAGTTCTGATCCATAGTTATTCTGTGAACAAGGCTGCATGGTCACCCCATCCTCACAGTCGGTACTAGACCAGAGCCCATTGATGGTCTCTGTTATCAATCCACATTGATTGGGGGCTTCCTTTCTTGTGCCACCCTTCCACTTGACTAAGCAGGATGTCTGACTCCAGGGACTGGTTTCCCCTGACAATGTATCCATAATATAGAAGTCAAAATTGTACCTTCCTTGTTTCCAAGAAGCACTATGGCCTTCCTTCTCCAAGATTGTTCTGTTTGTCCACAGAAACTTCAGTAATCCTCTACACCAGAATTCACAGACAGCAATTCTTCTACAACCTTCCTAATCAACATCCAAAATTCACACTCATAAGATGCTATGGAGAATACTGTGGCTTCAGTCAGACCCACATTAGTCCTCAAAGGAACACCCTTGCTTTTTAAGACTTAACAGGGTTTGCAACCCTTTGAAAATCTAGGGATTATGCCAATAAAAAATGGCCTAGTAAAAAACAAAAGGATTTGTTTTGGAAATGTTATTGGCAACATATGTACAAGTGTACCTAATACTTTTGAATGCTACATTGTCATAAGATTTGTAAGAGCTCCCCCCAATAAAATGATTCATTTAAAAAAATTTTAAGGAAATTGTAAAAGGTTGACTTAAATCTTGGGAAGAAATATTAGAATGCTCTTTCCAAAGAATTCTTGGAGAAGAATACTAGCTTCAACTTAATGGTGTATCTGTGTGGGGCCTGGGAAGGATCTGTGAGATTACCTAGAATTTCTCTGCTAGAGCCAGATCCGGTAACCACATTCTTTGCATTCCGTGATTTCTCTGGCCTCAACTAATGACAGTACTTCCCATCCTAGCCTACTTATTATAAGTGGCCAGGGTCACATCCCAGGCTCAACCACAGGTTTAGACTCCAGTGAGATGAATATGAACTGGCATTTGTACTTGGCTTAAAAATGAGCAAAGTGGACACAGCTCAAGGTGGGAGTTTTCTCAGGATGCCTTGTTCCCCTCCCAACGACAGTGTATTGAGTGCAAGCAGAAACATATTGCACTGATATCTGAGATTAGGTTTGAAAACCTTGGTTCAGCTGTTTCCACTCAAATATTCAACTAACACTAAAATGAATATATTTTGAATTCCATTCTGTAACTATAGAAACCCTGAATCTCACTGTGCTTCAGTGGCAAATACACACCCCAAATCCCTCCATTAAAAAAGAAGTATGTTCTTAATTACAGATCGACCAAGATCCGACAGACTTCAAAAACCGTTTAGCTTCTGGGGATTTGGATTGTTAATCTATCTCTCTTCCCCCACTTTTCAAACTAAAGTTAACCATGTTTAAAACAAAGGTCTTGTTCCTGAAATGCATTAAATATAATTTAAGTCAACAATTACAAGGATCCCTGGTAGCACAGTGGTTAAAAATATCTGGCTATTAACCACAAAGTTGGTGGTTCAAGCCTACAAGTTGTTTCATGAAAAGAAGAGGGGGCCACCTCCTTGTCTGGGGGTTCTTAGCCTTGGAAACCCTAGAAGTCAATTCCACTCTGTCTAATGGGTCACTCTGAGTGAAAAAGTATTTGATAGCACCGGGTTTGCTGTCAAGTGTTCTGTGTGCTTCACAGTGACACGCAGGCTTGCTCTCAAGGAACATATACCCTTGTGTGTGCAAATGCAACAGTAACCCCACAGAATCCATGAAATGATCAACTGCTGGTGCATCGGGTGTAAATGGGGAGGTTTAAAGAAAAAGGATGAAGGGGGAAATTTCTATTCCCCAGCATTCAACCATATACTATACCTGCCATTTTATTTTCTTAGTCTTTCTCAAGCTCTAATTGGTTACCAACTCCATAATCCTTCCTAGTTATTGCCTAAATGTGTTAAAGCAATAGCTTCTAAATAAACCTCTTGCTTCTGTCCCTTTTCTCCACCTTCATCAGGATCAGTGTTTAAAATGATTCTGACTTAAAATGACATCAGATTCTGTCATTTCCCCAGGTGTTCTCCCCTATTCAAGGAGCCCGAGTGAGTTAAGCAAGCATTTGAACTGCTTAGTGTAAAGTCAATGTTCTAACTCACCAGCTAGTTTCTCTGCAAAAGCAAAAGGAAGCTATCTGTTCCCATAAAGATTTACTCTCTCTGAAACCCTAAGGAACAATTCTACTTTCTTATAGAGTCACTGAGTCAAAATCAACACAGTGGCAGTGGAATGTTCCTCTTCTAAGAACGAATTAGAACTCCCTGAGTGGGAGGTGGGAACTTAGTCAGCCATGGTAGGGCATTCATAAAGCCTTTATGTGCTGTGTGAATATGAATTTACCACAAATCTTACAGTGTGCATGTACCTTTCCATTGTGTTCCTCCCTGACTTTTGTCTACTATTTTTCAAATATCAGGTAGATTGATATCTCCTCTCAGAAGTCTAACCCAGAGCTCTCCAACCCTCCTTTCCACCTTCTCTAGAGATGGTCATTTCTATCAGCAGTCTATCTAGAGTACTATCATTCACTGTGTACATCAAGGTCATTGCTAGTAACTCTCTGCAGTCCCAGCTCTGTGCCTAGTGCATGGTTGGCATTCAATGAATGAAGTAACATGTAAAAGTAAGGAATTAGAGATGATAGAGCATCAGATGGATAAGGGGAAGTGTAAGCTTTTATGTAGGCTTAGTTTTGAGTGAATCTAAGTATGTTTTATGTTCTTACAGCAAAGAGCAGTGGTTCTCAACCTGTGGATTGCAACCCCTCTGGGGGTCACGTGACCATTTCACAGGGGTTGCTCGATTCTTACCATTAGCAAAATTATAGTTATGAAGTAGCAACAAAAATAATTTTATGGCTGGGGGAGGTTACCAACCCATGAGCTATATTAAAGGGGCTGTGGCATTTGGAAGGTTGAGAACTGCTGGGAAAGAGGAAGGAAACAAAGAGACGTTGTTGAAATAAAATTTGATTGATTGATGTAGGCATTTACGTAGCAAATACTAGCTTTTCCCCCTCTTCTGTTTCGTCCAAAGACTGTAATTTTCAGTCCATGTAACACAGCCCAGTTCAGAGAGGCTACAGGTTGGAGACATGCCATCAGGACACTGTAGTAAACAAAGGAAGAGGCAGGTTTGAAAGCACACTCAGCTGCACCGTGGTTGAGATCTTGGGCTGCCAACCACAGGACCACACTGCCCACTCCAAGCTACTCAGTGAGAGAGCAATGAGACATCCGTCTCTCAATGTCAGGGTCATACATGCTTTGTCATGTAATTGACTCTTTTTTTCTGTAGGGTGGAACGAAAGGAGCGTGCCCGGTTGAAGACAGTGAAGTTTAATGCAAAACCTGGAGTGATTGATTCAAAAGGGGTAAGTACGAAAGATTGTAAATATCGCCTTGGTTGCCATAGATTTAAATATATTTAGACTTGCAGAAGCAAACACACAGGGAGCTATTAGACGTTCATAGTGACATTTCAGAAGATGTAAGTTTAGAGTAAATGTGTTAAATATGGGGGTAAAACTTGTGGTTAGCAGATGCTAATGATTAAAGTCAAGAAGAAAAAAATAATAAATGAAAACTTCAAACATATTTCAAAAAAAGCGGGTTCCTTAAAGCAGTGGCCATGGAAATCTACATGGCAGTAAGTGAATACTTGGATTGTTGTGACAGACATATTCAAAGTTTTATATATGGATATGTTTAGCTTTTTAATAACAGCCTTTATGATAAACAAATACATTCACCCAAAATAATCAAATTCAGAGGTGTTAGTACAGTGAGAATTCTGGAGCTATCTATCACTGCAGTCAATTTCAGAATATTTTCATGATTCTAAAAAAATATCCTATATCCATTCACAATTATTCATCTCCTTCCTCTCGCTCATCCATTCTGGATATTTCTTGTAAATAGAATCACGTGCTTTGTGGTCTTTTCTGATTAAGTTCTTTTATTAACTGTTTTCAATTTTCAGTCATCTCTTTGCAGGTATCAGTACTGAAGTCCCTTTTTATTGCATATAATCTTTCATGGATTATACCATATTTTATTACTTCATCAATTGATGGATACATTGTTTCCCCTGTGGTGCTATTATGACTAATACTGCTATGGACATTTTTGTAGAAAGTTGTGTCTGTACCTTCCTCTTGGATATCTATGATATTTCTGCACTGTTCTTCATCTTCACCACGACGTGGGTAAGAGCCATCCTGGTGGATGTGAACTGGTACATCCTCTTAGTTTTGATAAGAATTTACCTGATGATGCTAAGCGTCTCTTCAAGTATTTACTTAAGTGGCCAGAATCTTATTTGGAAATATATCTCTTCAGATTGCTCGTTTTTTTATAATCAGTTATTGAAACATTTTTTTATTTCTATTTCTGGATGTCAGGCACTTCTTTAACTATAATATTTGCCAATATTCTCTCCCATTCTGTGGGTTACCTTTTCACTTTCTTGATTGTGTGCATTGAAGCACAGAGGTTTTCATCTTCTTTTTGATTTTTATTTTGATGAGATTCAATATATAAAAAAGGTTTGGGAGCTAATGCATAACCCAAGGTTATTAAGACTCATTTCCCTGATTTTTCCTATAGATTTCATCATTTTAGCTCTTAACATTTAAGACTGTGATCTAATTTGTGTGTGTAATGTTAGAAGGATTCCAATTTCATTCTTTTTTCGGATAAACTTGCCAATGTCAGCAAAGATTCTGATAGGAATTACACTGAATTCTGAGATCACTTGGGGAGGGGGGAGGATATTGCCATTTTAACTCTACTAAATTCTCCCATCCATCAGCTTGGGATGTCTTTCCATATTGTGAGGAAAGTGTGACCTTCTTAGACCAAATAGAACTGAGTGAACAGAGTTGATATTCTGACAAACCAGTCTGGTAACTGCATGAAGAACGGATTCAAAGAAGAGTAACAGAATATCGCAATAGCTTTCTCCTGGATCTCTGACCAAGCATCAGCTTCTGAAGAACTCAAGAAAAAGAGCAAACTGCTTCCAGAGAGGACTACCATCCTAATATCATCCTGTTTCTTGCGCTTCCTTTATATAGAAGATACTAATGGGAGAAAAGAAGCTACGGTGCTGGCAGGCACCTGCTGGCAGGACCACTCTCAACCAGAAACAAACTATAGCAGGCACTGAGCGATCTGAGTGCTGCGTCATAAAGTCCTGGAAATGTCCCTGGGGCCAGTAACTTCAACTCTGTCATTTACAGATGAAGGCACTGAGCATCCTTTCCCAGCGGTGACGATGTTAGCATCAGGGCCTGCCATTGTGTACATTAATCCAAAAAGCAACTTACCAGTCATTGTGCCGTTAGCAAGATAGGAGGCGGGTTACTTCACCACAATGAGTAATGGGGATTGCTTACATTAACAGCTTCATCGTGGCATGCTGTGTTCCAAGGGGAGAGTTGGTTACTATGCTCTGTCCTGGTCCCAGACTGTGAATGGTCTCAGCAAGAGAGAGAGTTCAAGGCCTCATCAGATCCATGGAGGGAAAGCTAGTGCCTCATTCGGCTGGGGCATCCAGAAGAGAGCCTATTCCTAGCCCTTGTGACCAACTCCTAACTGATATTTCACCTTCCAGCTCTTTCAGTGTAGTTTTTACCCAGCCTGTTATTTCAAACTAACAAAAATAGGGGCATGTACCCAGGTCATTCTCCAGAGTGACGAGCCCAGCCGAAGAGCTGCCAACTCAAGTGACTTCTCTGAACGGTTCTCATTAGGGTCCCTCCATCTAGTTTCCCTCTCTACCCTAGATCTACCCGAATTCATCAATGATCCGATATGCCAAATCGAGTGTCCTTTAAACTTGATCAAATCTGTCGACCCTGTATGGACATAAAACCTACACGTCTTATTTTTAGTTTTTACATTTATGCACCCTTTTCCAGCTTACTTATATACGTAGGACATCTTTTAAAATACACAGTGACACTTGACTAATCAACCTCCAGGAGGAAAACAAATTGCAAAATTGTGAAACCCATTTTCATCACCTAATTAAGCTATAGTTTCCACGTAATCAGTGTTAGAGGAAATATGCTAATTTGAAGCATAATACGTTATCCTATTCATTGTACTCTTCTGATTTTTTTCAGTTTTATTAAATTAGAATAGCCTCAAAAAGTCTGTTTTCCATGTGTCAAGGACTTACTGACAATGAAATTACATGACGAATGTGACAGAGTACTTTAGCTTTGTGAGTCAAAACTGTCTGTCTGAAGCAAGAAACATGCCTGCACCTAGCATCTGCTGAGAGAGAGTTGAGGACAAGATACAATTTGGAATCAGATCTAGGACTCTCTTGGCATTTGTAGGGAAAATTACTGGAAAAAGGTACCCAAATGAACCCTGCAGGATCAAAAGAATGATTAGTTGGAGGAAGCAGGAAACCAGAGAAAGAGAATGTTTCTTAAGTATAAAATGCAAGTGTCAGGTCAATGCTGAGGGGAATTTGTGGTGAGACCATGAGGACAGTGTTAACAAATCACTCTGCTGCAGTGTAGGGTGAATTTCCAAAGGGAGGCAAGCACAGAGACTAGAGAGGAGGGAAGAAACCAGAAAATATACTTGACAGAGAAACAAAAACTTACAGATTAGGCCATCTACAACAGAATTATGTGAGATTCTTATTAAAATGAATAGGATAAGTCATGACCCAGCAGAATCAGAATGCCCAGGAATGAAGAATCTATATATTTTAACAAGCTTCCCAGACACGTCCTACGTGATGCAGCTTGAGATGCATGGGTATGGAGAGAAAGTTTACTATCAGACAAAACAACACCTGTCAGAGTTTCTGTATCAAAGCCTTAACCATAACTGTAAGCATGGGAATCAGATTACGAGAGAACTAAGTAGGGTACCTATAATATTAGTTCCTCTCTTTCCTGTGCCCATTTATCTACAGCCTACATGCCTCCCTCTTAAAAAGCTCAAATGAACAACTTCCCCACAGTAATCCCAGCACTACAGTTGCAGGTCACCTGTTGCTCTGATGGAGAGAACCACCTGCTGGCTCATGGGGGCAGAGGGTGAAGCAGAGCAGAAATAATCTCAGCCCCCTCCCCCCATTGGCTCAAACCTTGCTGGTTCCTGACTTCTAGTCCATAATATAAAACGGCTGCTAGCAATTACAAGGCCTCTGCTTTTCACTGTTTGCCAGTTACCCTGAACTTTTATGGATTATTTTACTTCAACAGATTAATTCTACGACATTGCTCCTTCATTTCCTACAGTTCACCCTGTAAAAGAAGCTAGGGTTTTACAGATGAAGTTAATAATACCTTTGTGAGGAGGTTAGGTACCCTCTCTTAAGCATGATCCAGGGCCAGGTTCTGCTAACTAACATGAAGTTATGTTTGAACCCAATGTGGACATTTAATTCTACCCATTCAATTAGTGATGTCAAGCAATAAATTTAGGAAATGTACTAGTTGCAGTTATATAAATAACAGTCTCATCGGGAAGAACACTGGGTTTTTGTTAAATTCCCCCCACCCAATTATTCAGAATGTAAGTACTATTCAGAAAATTTGGCTCAAATCCCATTTTTACTTTGGGAGTTATTCATGAATAAATTATTTCTGGTAAAAAGGATCAGAGTTACACCTTAGAGCTTAAAAATATTACTGTGTAACCTTTTTTAATTTTCACACTAGGCTATCAATAATAGAAAATACAGAAGTAACGCTTCAGTACCTTGATTGACCACTAAAACGATAGGCATGCTCTTAATCAAGGCTGAAATCGTGTAGATCTTACTCCTTTTTAACTGTGTACCACTTATATATGGGTATAAAGTCTTTTTTTTAATGAAAGATATAGTGACTAAAAAGCTTCAGTAATGCTTCCAGTATGCTTCTAATTTTCACGAGAATACTTAATTGTCTTGCCTATTCATTTTTAAAAGGAATATAAAAATAGACAACAAGGCTGTCTAATTTCAGAACCTAACTCTGGATCTGAAACCAGTAACCTTCTTGTGACTCAGTGTTGACTAAACCCTATCACAAGCACAACTGCAATAATAAAGGCTGGAGAGTAGACTGCAAATTCATTGCAGACAAGGAGTATGTTTTATTTAGAATTAAAAGATACTGGGATTTCCCCCAAAAGTTTTAGAAGTATTAGCATGTTTTGGGCTATACCTGCAAATGGAAAACCAAACAATTTATTGCTGTCTTTTGTTTCCATCATCTGAGTTATTTCCTTTAATAAATAGGCTTTGTGTTTTCTATACATGTAAGCAGAGACAAAGAAGTTAAAGTGTGTGGATGTTTATATGCCCAACCTCAAGCAATTATTTTCTCCCAAAATTTGTCCACCTGCCAGCTGAACTCTCTAGCATTAGATAATTGCTACATGCTGTTAGAAATTGCATGCGTGGTACTGAAATAATCGCTGACCTAAAAATCTGAGGTGCAGCAAATATACAATGGTCACTAATTTTTTTTTAATGAAGACCAATGTTAGACTGATTCCCAGGACTGCATGCGGAAAGGTGGTTGGGTTAAAGCCACTCTCTGGGATTCAGAAACTCTGGATGTATGCAATAAATATATTTGTAGGGTGCTTTATCCATTGGATCTGGAGATGAGGAGACAGGTTCACAGGAATTAAGCGACCTGTCTAGATCATGTTCATTTGGTGGACTATGTTATTTGTTGAGAAAATGTTTGCAAGGTGTCTTTCATGGCCAGTACAGTACTACAGCTTAGAGAAAAGCAGAATGCTTGAGGCTTTACTTTGCTAAACATTAAACAGCCCAGGGAAGATCTGGATTTCCTTGGCGATTGTCACATGCTGATGTATGACTTTCCAACTTAAGCAGTCCACATGTACATTATTGCCATCTTACTATGCCATTGATCATGTCATCTGAGACTCCTCTGTGACATACAATAGAGAAAGAGGCCCAGTGGAGTTGCATATCCAATGCTTCATTAAGATGTGACATAAACTGACCTAAGGGACAAACTCTCCAAACCAAGCAAGTCGATTCCTCCCACACAGTGACCACCCAGGACAGAGTAGACCTGCAGGACTGTAACCCTCTCTACCACCGAGGCTCCTTACCCAAGGGAAGAGGCTATGCTTAAGTCAAATCATAATTATACTTCTCAAGAACCTTTCTGCACAACGCTCCCCATCAACCCATCCACCTATCATGATCTCAAAAGTACGGTGCACCTAACAAATTATATATAATGACCAAAGATGATGATGGATACAATTTTGTGCATGTATGGTCCCTTAAGGGGAAAAGTGAGACCAAATTCCCATTTAGTAAGGGTGATTAGTATGCATCATTGGGGACTTCCCTTCAATTCCAATCCTGATAACTTGTCATGCAAATGGTTTTGGTCCACTTACAGAGTTCTGGGAAATGTGGGTGACACATCTTCAAAAATGAAAACTTTCCCTGGGGCTCGCTCTTATGCATCCGTCATAAGCCCCTGTCAGTAGAGAGTTTGTCTCATTGGAAAGGAAGCTAAGAGCTTACAGACGTGCCATTCAATTCTCCTATTTTGGTAACTTCAGGAACACGTGGAATAACGTGATAAATAAAGAGGCAGTAGTCTGTGTGAATGGTGCATCTCCTTGTTCATGACCTCTGTTTAACATCTACCAGACTCTCAGTTGAGTGCTGGGAGCCCACGTTCAAGTTGAAGTCAGAAGGCAGGAAAGGCTATGTAGCTATGATTACCGCACAGTGGGATAATGGGGGTGTTCAAATGAATGAGTTCCCCCATTCTTCCCCCATTCTCCACCTCAAAGGAATTGCTGTGGCCACCCACCTCTGTCACAAGCAGCATTTGGCAAATGAAGACACTGATCTTGATTAATATCTTTAAAATGTAACAAGATAACTAACACATTTATTCAAAGTGACGTATAAGCCAGGCATTGTTCTAACCTTAAATTTTTCTTGTTAAATCCTCACAACAACTCTCTTCAGGTGAATACTAACCTAAAAGCCTCCAGGAAAGGCAGCATTCCCTGTGTCAACTCAAACTTTTTGTTTCATTGTTACCTAACACAAAGCAGATATAAATGCCGGCTGCTTTTAACTGTCATTATCTATGAAGTCAAAACAAAGTACCCATTAAATAAATAGCCATCATGCTGAGTATTTATACAGAACAGCAACAAAATTCACAATCCCAACATTGGTGGGTAGTGCTTTCGGGAAGCTAAATCTTCACCCGTGGAGTCACTGTGGCTGACCAGCTGGGTGACAGTTTGTTTGGTGTGCACGTGGGCTGGGGTGTTAGATGAAAATTTGGTTCATGCACTGTTCTCTATAGTCCACCAGGACACAGGTTCAAGGCAGGGTCTCGTCCAGGGCAATTTTACTAGCAGTCACTGAGTAAGTGATGATGAACTCTCTAGGCCATGCTTCAAGTTCCTGGGTGCACTGAAATTGTCCCTTGCCCACAGCACCACCGGCCCCACCCAGATTTAATGTGCCATCTCCTGGGAGTTGAAAAACTCAAGCTTTTCTTCAATCATTAGGTGATTATTTACAGCTGCACATCAAATCATCCTAAGTAGAGATTTTTTTGTGATTAAAATGCTTAAGATTTAAGCACTTCTTTGGGACTTATTGAACAATGCAGGAATGACTTGTGGATTCATTATGGAGCTGAAAACCTGTGTGTAACTGTCCAGTCCTCCAAAACTGGTCTGCCAATAGCATGTTGCTCCAGAAGCCTTACTGAAAGCAAGCCGTCAATGAACACATATTGTGTATTATAATCGGCACACACACAAAAGCTGCCTGTTCAAGACGTGATCCAAAGGTTTCTCACAGCTATTGGCTTGGTTGCCGCAAGGGCTTCACAAATTTTCTTCCATGACAGTGGTCAAGATAAAATGTGCCAGCTTATCTTCCAATACTGGGCAGCTGCAGACCTCACTCTGCGGTACAGAATAAGCAATTCAGTTTGCTCTTGCAATGTCACGACTTTCCTCTGCTGCTAGGGAGCATGATATATGAGTGCCCTTATGTTTTCTGAGGCCTGTGAGATTATCACAAAGCATGTTTTCTTTCTTTTTAATGTAACCAGTGAGCTGACCCACCAGAGAGACTGTGGGTCTGAGACTGTGGGTCTCTCATCAGCAGACACCCCATGGTTCAACCAGCTGTACGATCACTTAGATGGGAAGACTGATCAGTTATGCGATGGCAGTGAAAAACGTTTCTCACTGCCATTGAGTCTGTGCTGACTCAGTAACCCTCTGGGACAGAGCAGAGCTGCCCCCATGGGATGGGTTCTGAGGCTGTAAGTCTTTGCAGGGGTGGCTGGTGGCTTCATACCTACGACCTTGCGGTGAGCAGGGTCCCCCTTGGTGCCGCCAGGCTCCTTCAGTCATGTGCCAGGCCATTCCTGTGCCTTACTCATGAGTGGTTTGTGTATGGCCACTGGGTGGTGGTGATGCTAATCTACCC
>PVJH01001543.1:0-58367 GCA_004026705.1 Nesogale talazaci | reverse complement strand
TCATTGTTGCCACACTGCAGCCTGACTGACTTGTCTCCTCCCCACAACCCTTCTGTAAGGGGATGTACACTTGCCTACAGATAGACTTTGGTTCCCCACTCTGCACTCCCCCTCATTCACAATATAATTTGTTGTGCTTTGAGCCCTTCGACACCTTGCGATCACACAAGTCGGTGTGCTTCTTCCATGTGGGCTTTGTTGCTTCTCGGCTACAGGCCCGCTTATTTACTTTCAAGCCTTTAAGACTCCAGTCACTATGCCTTTTGATAACCAAGTACCATCAGCTTTCTTCGCTACTTTTGCTTAGGCACACATTTGTCTTCAGTGATGGTGTCAGGAAGATGAGCATTATAGACTGCCAATTTAATAGAACAAAGTGTTCTTGCATTGAGGGAGTATTGAGTGGAGGCCCAACACCACCTTCCTTTCACCTGATGTCACCTCTCCCATATGCCCCTGGAACTGTCAGTCCTATTGTTTTCTCCAGATTATTCATCCTCCTATCTTGCACTATTTTTTCTAAGGCTGATTCTTCTGACAGGCTGTAGTATATTCTTCATCAAAGCTTAAGTCCTTAGTCTAAGCTTACCCCTTACTCCACCAAATGATATTCTGCTTTTTAATACTTTAAAGATGCCTTCTGCACTCAGATCAGCTCAATGCAATATGACATTCGATTTCCTGCCTGCTGGTTCTGTGGACATTGATTGTTAATCTGGGAAGAATGTAATTCTTAAGTGCATCATTTTTTCCTATTTATGATATTGTTGATGTCTAGTTGTGAAGATGAGTGTTTCCATCATGGCCTGGGGGAGTTCATACATGTTGCAAGGTTTTTTCAGAGTATCTGAGGCCCCAAGTGCTTTTCCCACTTTTCCTCAGTTTCACCAGCTTGAGAAAGGATGGCTTGACCCCTCCATACTGGGCAACACATTGTCTCTTCCTGGACTGCACTTTCCTACTTAGTCACCCACAGTCTGCCTAGGACCACTTGTGGGCTTATACCTTTTTGTTTATACAGACTGTACTACAACAATTATTTGTCATGTGGGCACCATTTACTTCGATGGTAGACACCTTACTTTGTGTTTCCAGTTTTTGCTATCAGACGTGTTGTAGCATAAGAGACATATGGAAAATTAAGACCGACCCACACTCCAGTCACCAAGAGGGAGACTGAGAATTCCCATTATCCCGATTCCCAGGCTGGCTGCCACTTTCTCATTTGCATCAGACCCTTTTGCCATTGCAAAAGTATAGTGTTTTGTTGGGGGGGGGAGTTAATATACCATAGTAAAATAACATGATAAGAATTTACTATGTTGGGGGCTGAGCCCTGGTGACATAGTGGTTGTGTGCGGGACTGTGGCCCACTGGGTTGGCCGTTCAAATGCAGCAGCAGCTCTCCAGGAGCAAGACTGGGCCTCCTACTCCCACCAGAGGGAAGTGATGCCCCCCCCAAAAGAATTTACTATGTTAAACCCTTACATGCCTGTTTATAAGTAGCACTAGAAAAACATATATGCAGGTATTAATAGCTTCATTTTCTGGGATTTCTCAAGAGGTGGATATTGCTGCAAGTGTATTTTCCCCCTAGCATGTAGTCTCTCTTCAGCCTTGTGCTGGTGCTGAAGGGTGGACAGAACTAATGTTAGATGCTTACTATTTCTCAGATGCTGTTTGAGTTAATACAAGTGCATTTTCTCAAAAGCGGAGTGAAATTTTTTGTATATCCATTGAGTATGACTGGAATGTTTGTACGAAAATTCCTTCTTGGGCAGCAGCAGCCTTCAAGGAATATGAAAGTAGTTCTTCTAGCTTTAAAGTGACAATGGACCATTTGTAGTGACAGATTTACCAACTGGCCACTGGGGTCTGGTACAAAAACGGCAGTGAACTTGTAGGTTTGTAAGGAAATAGGAAAGGAGTCAGAAACAGAGAAAGATAGTGAAAGAAAGAGGTGTTCTCTTAAGGAAGTGCCAGGGTTTTTGAAGGTGTTTTCTTCCTTTGTTTTGTGTCTTAACAGCTTTCATGTCTGCACTATAAAATCTCAGGGGAATTTAAGTACTGTTCATGTCAGGATATGCAATTTGAGCAGAAGCTAACACAAATTTAAAATAAACTCTTTGGTTCCTCACACAAGAAATGTAATATCCTCCTCTGGCTACATTGATTGCTATGTAGATCTAATGTGAACTAGACAAAACGCCCAGGACTGAAACCACCAGGTGTATGTTTCTTCTCACTTTTCTGACCCCAATCTCTGGGACTCATCTTGCTAAAATGAGATTACTGGACCAGCAGTCTTCTTCCATTTGAGTATGAGTTATTCAGTCGATCACAGCATTACAAAAAATAAACTCATTGCCATCAACTCAGTTCTGACGCAGAGCAACCCTGCGACCCCAGTGGCTTACATGTTGAGCTCCTAACCATAAGGTCAGCAGTTTGAAACCACCAGGCACTCTGTGTGAGAAGTATGAGGCTTTCTATTCCTCCTATTAAGAGCCTTGGAAACCCACAGAGGCAGTTTCATCTTGTTATAGGGTAACTATAATAACAGATGATAATAATACATTATTAAGGAACTAAATTTCTTGGTGTGCCTTCAGTCACTCTTGGAGGCTGCAAATGAGCACTTGTTCTCTGACTGAGAGTTGATACCGGGTCTCAAAAACTCACTGCCATTGAGTTAATTCTGACGCTATAGAACCCAGTAGAACTGCCCCCTGGGCTTCCAAGATTCTACTCTTTATGGAGTTTAGAGTCTCATCTTTCGCCCACGGGGTAAGTGGTGGTTCTGAACTTTGGACTCAGCAGTGAGCAATCTAATTCATTACACCACCATGGCTCCTTGACAGCTGGCAGTAGGAAGCAAAATGCCATCTGTCAGATCCTACAACATGCCATCATCACTCTGAGAGGAAGTACTCAGTCTCGCCCTCTTGGAAGATGAAGTAGAGGAAACATCATGACTGTAGATATTAACATAAAAAACCCTTCAGAACCATCTCTTAGCTGATTCATAAAGAGACTTTATGAAGTGGCTGTACTCATAGATAAGTACATCCAAAGCAACAGGCCCATTCTCTGTTTGGGTAGCACAGACAATGTACATATTTGCCTGTTGCCCTGATAATGAGGCTTTACCTTAGATGCTCAAGAAACAGTGAGTGAAAAGATGGCCGCATTTATACCCAGGTGCCATATCCCTGCCTGGTATTCTTTTTCCCAGCCCATCTTTTTTTATATGCCTGGATTTTATATCAAAAGTAGGAAGGGAATTTAAAGAGTTCATATATCATTTTTTTAATTCTTTTTTTCCCATATGTAGGAGTTAGGGTGAAGTGAACCTAAGGGATGACGAAGTGTATTTCTTGATTCAGTCTTGTTTAAAATTCAAGTATGACCAGTCACCTTTGGTAAAAGCAGGCTTGGAACATTTGTGGGGAGCAGTACAAAAAGGGAGAGCCAAAGTAAGCATTGTGAATGTTGCTTCCTTGGGAGGTGAGGTCCCTCCATGACACTTTGGGAAGGAACTTGTAATAGATCATAGAAATGGTTTTGTGGCTGGAGAGATTTGAGTTCCAGTTTGGATTCTCCCACTTGCAAGTGGTATCTCTGACCTTCATGTGCTAGAAGTCATGACAGTGTAGGTAAGGTGAAGGAGGTAATAGTCTTAAGTTCGGGGTGAAGGTCATACAATCACTGACATGGATCAAACTTACTAGCAAGAAGACTCTCAAACAGAAAACGTGGCCAGCCAAGAAGTGACACACCACAGGACTAGACTCAGCCCGGGGAGTGCCTTTCACTTAAAGGTCTGGGAAGACATTGTGGCACTGACCTCACCTGTCATCGAGAAAGCCTGTGGTGTGCAAACAGCTGCCAGTCAATTTTCCCTGCACTCAGCATCTGCTGTACCCTGGAAAAACTCAAACAGCAAATAGTTCTATATAGTGTCTACTTGGAGAGAAGACACATTTAAAGTTAAAAGTCAGGAACTTGGCCTGTATCCTTTGGCTAGGAGAAGAGCTTCCCTCTTTCCTCCTGTTCCATGTGGTCAGCTATAGTCCTTCAGTATCCAGCTCACACTTTGCTTCCTGCTTGCCCATCCTCCTCTACAATAGTGTTTATTCTTCACACCAATGTTCCCTAAGTATCTTGTGCATGCTGTCACACTGCCCACCACACCCACTGCCATAATAATGATCCTATGGGACTGCAGAAAAAGGTTCCCTAAGGTTTTCAAGACCATATCTTCATGGGAGGAGACAACCTCATCTTTCTCTCACAAAAAGTGGTTGGTAGATTTGAACTGCTGACCTCACAGTTAGCAAGCCCCACACTTAATACACCATGGCTTCTTTGACTAGTAACATAAAAACATCCCTTTCTTGTGGCATTAGTCCCCGACACATTGTCTGGCTTATACACATATGTAGGTCTATGCAGTCCCATATACTCAGTGGATGTAACGGCCTAGGAAAGCCTTCAGACAGGGCTGAGCCCTGGTGGCATAGTGGTTCTGCGAGGGACTGGGGCCCACTGCCATGGAGGTTCAATTCCAGCAGTGGCTCCACAGGAGCAAAGGCTGGATCTCCTACTCCCACCACCAGAGGGCAGTGATGCCCCCCCCCAAAAAAAAAAACAAGAAAGCCTTCATACACCCGAAGATCCAAGCGATAAATAACTGTAGAAATATGTGAGAAGACAGCAGTGGAAATGGTGCAAAGACTGAAGAGCCCTCAAGGAGCTGTTGGACTGACATGCCTGGAAATGAAGAAATGAAATGGAAGCGTCTCATGATCTCTCTGGGGCATCATCATGTCAGGTATGCAAAGAACGGATCACAGAAGCCCCATCGCTCTGTCCCATTGAAGAGGCTTAAGTAACAAAGACTATACTTCAGAATCAGAAAAATAGCAGAAAGTAAATTGCTGGAGACAGTGTTTTCAAGAGTGCAAAAGCAGATACTTAATATTTCTTCAACTAGGGAATATGATAGTTTAAAACCAAGACTTGATTATCCATTTTTAGAATGGAATAAATCTTGCTTTTGACTATAAGAAAGAAACCTATTCAGTGAATTCTGGACTGTAAGGACCCCAGACAGGGTTTCACAGACTGTAAATCTTTACAGGCACTGACCACCTCATTTTTCTCCTCTCAAACAATGAGGGTTTGAACCACAGACTGGGTGGGTTGCAGTTCAATATTGAACTCACCAGGCTTAGGATGTCGTTTTCACAGAAGCCTGAAATTATAATGTAAGAGATACATGAGGGCAGGCAAGGGTGCTGGCAGTGAGAAGCGCATGGTTGATAGTGATGTCAATTTAGTGCAGACCCTTAGAAAGAAATTTTGAAAGCTTGCCAAATTTTCCATACTTTTAAGTTAATCATTCAACTTGCAGCAACCTGCCCTTACGATGAAAGTAATATTTGGGGCTATTTGTAATGTAAGATCCATATAAAAATGAAAGTGTCCAACCATCTAGGAATATTGAAACCAGCTGTGGTAAACCATTTAATGAGTATATCGTCATTCTGCATATACGAGCTATTGCTTTGTAAGCTCTTGTGACATCCTCCCATGGTTTAATATCAAAATATTGGCCTCCGTGAGCAAGTTGGAAACCAGCTCTCAGTTTTTGATAACTTTGAATATAGAATTGGTATTCTTCTTTAGATGTCTAATAGAATTCACCCATCAAGTCATGTGCTATTGTTCTGGTTTTTTTTAATTACTTAGGCCTACTCTGACATTCAGTTCCTGCTTGAGTCGGTTTCAATAGTCAGCAAATTTATCAGAATATAACTGTTCCTAATCCTCTCTAAAAATCATGTCTATATGTTATAGTTCCTTTCTTATGTTTAGTCATTTGAGTTGTCCCTTTTCTCTTGGTCATTACGTTAATGGATTGTCAGTTTTGTTAACTGTTTTTTAAACACCAGCGACTGTCTTTATCTAGTACTCTTTGAGTGCAGTGACAACCGAGAGCTTCCTAGCTTAGGGCTTGATGCTGGTTTTGTTTCCCTCTCCATAGAAAGAGTTAACCAACAGGGATAGAGAGTTATCAAATCCCCAGCACCATGAAATGTCTGATTCTAGTTCTAGTGTCATCTGGCCACACTCATCTGTCCACATCTTGCTGAGCACTTACATGCAGGAGATTTTCTAATACAATCATTCCTCCTGTGTAAAGGATGCTAGGTGGATGCCACATCAAGCCACTAGGCCACAATGTGAGTGCTGCCTCTGGAGTTGTACAGCAGAGGGGCTCCGCTCAGAGCAGCAGTCATGGCAAAACAAGACAGGGTACCCAGTCACCCAAACAAGATAGCCCTAATGGAGGCCTTGTTTCCAATGCCTCCCCTAGAAACAGAAGACCTCTTACCTCCTGAACACACCTTCTCTTTATCATAAGGGTCTTTTCTCTCAGAATTTTAATCTTGTGGAGAGACCCTGTTCCCTGTCCTCAAATAGTAAAATGGGAATGCCGTGGCCAACTTATGATATACTCTGTAACATGAATGAAATTGTGAACAGGACCATCGAAAATAAGAAGAGAACCATTACAAACTTCAGCAAGAGATTCATAGTTACCACACTAACAATTTCATGTCCCAACATCCTCTGGTATCTGTCTTACATTTAGTCTCTGATTACTCAGGGTGAAAATCACCTGAAGTGAAAATAGTCATCAAGAAAGCAGGAAACGCTTTCCTGATTTTCATGAAGTTTTCATTTTGCAAGTATTTAAGACCAATAGAATTAATGTCATGTGAAGTGAATATACATGTGTTAAGTACAAGCAGTCCCAAGATTATCAACATCTGATTTACTGATGACTTGCCCTTTAATGTTATGCAAATTTGACCTCATTTTGAAATGACTTAACTAACCCCTGCTTGTAAGGTCTTCATCACAGTCACCTTCACTTGCTGCACATCTTTGAGAATTCCTCCTGCCTTCTGTGCTCTAGAGTAAAGCTAAATGAGAACCACATGCAGTTTTTCCAAATTCAACTTAAAGACACACTTGGCCCCTAGGATATAAGCAAAGTAGATCTTTACCTCTACATATATATATAAATATATATGTTGTATGCAGTGCTCTACTATCAAAAAGTGGTTCCTTACAATCTCAAAGTAATTAAAAAGACAAGGCGTACTGTTCCAACAGACTGGTGAACTTCCCAAAACTGCAGCCCTTAAAATCCTTCAGGCCTGGATTAAAGGCTTAAAATTAAATAAGCAGCCCTCTAGCAGGGAAGCAACAAAGCCCACATGGCAGAAGCATGCCAGCCTATGGGATCATGAGGTGTTGCCAGGAATAAGTATCAGAAGTTCAAAAACAAGTCGTCAAACTGACATGAAGGAACATGGTAAGGTGGAGACCCCAAACCCATCTGTAATATATGGGACGGACCCTCACCGAAGGACCATATGGAAGGATGATGCATCCAGGGTGTCCTAGAGCACTGCTGAAACACCTAACTATGTTCTAGTTCTTGAAAACTTCCTCCTCCCACTATTATGATCCTAGTTTTACCTCACTAAGCTTGCTAAAGCTGTATGAGTACATTGATACAATCAGGATCTTTTGATGTACAAAAGTCAACATAGATTAAACCCCTCAGAAAGAGTAAGGGGTGTAAAAGACTCCCAGTGGATATGGGAAATGGGGTGGGGGAGGGGGCAGAGGGAGACCTGACAGCAAGCTGACTGTATAACCTCGCTCAAAGGAAACAAGCATCAGAATTTTAGGTGATTGGATATATGGGATGGCAGAAGTCATGGCCATAAAAAATAGAAAGAAAAGAAACAAAAATAGTGTATACTATATTAAGGGCCAGGAGTGTGAAGGAGGGAGGGGGTAAAAAGGAGTTGGTATCACTGAGTTCAAGGAAAAAAGAAAATGTTTTGAAAGTGAGGAGAGCAGCAATTTACAACATGTTTGATCTAATGGAACTATGGATTGTATAATATCTGTGAAGAACGCCTAATAAAATGTTTAAAAAATAATTACTGCCTGCCCCACCCCCCAACAACAACAAAATTCTTCAGTCCTAGAACTGAACTCAGCCCCTGCCTCAGCCCCCTTTGATGAAAACATTGGCCACAACCACCAGGGAGGGGCACGTTTCTTCGGTCCCTCCATCCAAGGAAATAGAAAGGACAGGATTTGTACATGGACAAAGCCCACAAGGTGAATCCATGGAGCAGAGGAAAATTTGTTTCTTTGATAAATGGTGCAGGAACACTGGGTTTTCACATGCAAAGGAATTACATAGGATTCATCCTTCACAACATAGTTGAAAAGTCCGAGTGAATTAAAGACATAAAAGGAAGAAGTCACGAAACTTTGAACAAAATATAGCTTTGAAGCCTAGTTTTCAATGATATATACTTAGATATGATACTGGAGGCATAAACAGCTTAACGAATAAATAGAACTCCATAAAAAATATTTGTATTCATCAGTGTTTTGTTACATACATATATATATATATATATGTAAATCGCAATAAAAACAAAAAAAAAGTTCTACCTTCAAGTAGTTAATAGCCTATTCCATATATAGGAGACCTATCAAAGATAAAAATGCAGTGGTAAGTGCTAGGAAATTTGTAAATACCAATAGCTTTGGAGCATTCATTAATTCAAAACATTTATAAAGTGTCTCCTCTATGCCACATGCTGTTCTAAATACGAGGGAAACATTAGTAAACAAAAACATGAGCCCTAACTTTACGAACTTTGCATTCCCACGGGGGCTAACAGGCAACAGACAAGGACATTTACTGGGGGTGGGAGAGAGAAAGTGTGTTAGGGAAAGCTATTTTAGATACTGTTGATATGTTAGAGTCGATGTGTGGACTTCAGCATTCTGCGGGAACCATGTGACAAGTGGAAGGATTAAAAAGAGCAAAGTCCCTGAAACCCACTTGTGCTGAGAGCATTCACGGACAAGTAACAGGAGGAAACAGAGCAAGCTTACAATGAGAACAAAACGTTATCTGCGGGGGGAGGCAGGGAAGCGCAGGTCCTATCTAAGTGGTGGCCAGGAGCTAGATTATGTAGAACCCTGGAGGCATTTTTGTGGATTTCATTCTGAATGAGATGGACGCTGTTCGCTTTACAACTCGTTTGAATGGAGATCTGAATGAAATCTATTCAGCATACGCGCTTGATGAGATCTTTATTTCTGAACTAACCCATCTACCTCTACCTTTTGTTTTCTCACTGCTGGTATTTTTGAAGGAACTTAGTCATGTATCCTCTGCAGAGGTTTCCATACTGCCAATTTTGCTGATTGGCTCCCTGTGGTATAATTATTCATGCTGTTCTATAGTTACCAGGAGCGTGTACTTGGTCTTGAGACTTGATTAGGCTCACATTCCTTGTTTAGTTTGGGGAGTCAGGATGTGGGGGCTAAGTTTGTAGGTAATGTTTTGTTCTTCTTTAGGGAGTATATACAGTTGTCTTTCTTGTGTGCTGTTAACAGCTGCTGATGCTCCATGCCCAGATCTAACAACTCATTAGGATTGCAAAATTAATTCTGTTTGAATCAGGTGACATTAAAGACACATCAAGAACCAGGGGGGCACAAGGCAAAAGCAATCGACTGCTTACCTGAAGTTTGGCAGTTTGAACCCACAACTGTTCTTTGAGGAAGTACCTGACAGTCTGCTCCTACAACAATTATGAAAAACAAAACAGAATCTATGGGACAGTTCTGCTCTGTCATCTGGCATCAACAGAGTAAAAATGTACATCTGCACACATGTGTGCACACAATCAGACACACATTTCTGCCAAGAAATCTATCTCATGCCAGCTGTTGCCTTTCTCTTAATACCTTCTCTTTTAAAATAATCCTTGTCTTTGATGCTCTTCTTTTCAAATACTCTTCCTTCCTGTATAAAAATACAGTATGTACAATACAAAGTAATAATTTTTCAGGGGGAACATAATCTAAAAATATAAGCCACACCCACACAAGATGTAGCCAAGCTCAGTAAATCTGAATCTAAATTCTGTAGATTTGTATCAGGAAGGTGATATTTTAGAAATATAACAGTGTTGACGGTTGAAACATCAGAAACAAGCAGCAGATAAGAAGTACTAAAACAAGCTCTTGGCTTTAAAGTTTTCTGGGAAAAACAGAGAACAATCTGATGCCTATGTGTGTAAGACCTGGAGCTTTCTGGGGGAGAGGGGGTGACTTGAGGTTTTGCTTGCTTGTTTCACAAAATGTCTATTTTGCCCTAAGCCAGTTCACTATTGGCCCTACCATAGGCTGGACAATCCAATGCCATTTGCTTAACAAGTTGTAAGTGTTAGTGTGGCACAGAGTATATTCCTGATTATATGTCCCAATGTCTGTCACAACATGAAAGGTATTCATTTAACAGAGAACTGGAAAGCTGGAAGGCATGTATAAAGGCTAATGGCAAGAATTAGTAAGAATAGTTTTCTCTCAATTAAAGATTTTTCACATGTTTACAATTTGATTCGGCATAAACATGGTGTGGTTGTTTATAGACTAGGAAGCAATTTTTATTAGATTTATCTAAATCTATATAAGTATATGTGATATACTCACATAAAGTATATTACTTTTGTATCACATTCACAGACTGATACAACCTTTACCATAGTTTAGTTTTAAAACATGTCTCTCTGTCCTCAAGGAAACTTTGTATTCAGTAGCTGCCATTCCCTTTTTCCCCAACACCCTGCCCCTATGTAGCCACTAATCTATCAACTCTCATGTCTCTCTAAACTTGCCTATTCTGGAAATTTGGCTTTTGCTTGTCATCTATAGATTGTCACACTGGTGTTGTGTTTCTTTACAACATCATAAGCAAGAGGAGAAAAATAGAATAGAGCACTGAAAAATATGAACAGATATTTAACATATTTATTAGTAGGACAATTATCAAAGATGTTATCGAATTAAGTAGCATATGATCACTTAAATAATTGCCAAGCATGAAGTTGCTGGATCCTTGACAGCATGTAGAGCATTTAGGACAGAGTCATGTCAAGTGACAGGTTTAAATCAGGCTTAGGTTCCAGGAACTTCTCCTATGCATGAGATTAGTAATATTTGTGACTAAGAACATTTGAAAGTTGTAATGTGACTCCATTGATGACCAGCTGTATGACTCTAGGTATGCTGCGACAGAGGTTTTAAAAGCTTCAGTTGACTCATTGGCCTCATAGAAATAGTGCCAAAGCTTTTAGAACCCACCATGCCTTGCACATGGAGCTCAACCGAGAGTTTTATAGCTTTTGCTCCTCAAAACTCAAGAGATGCAAATTGGATTCCAAAATGGGATTCTTAGACGTGCCAACCGGCCCCTTTCCCTCATGTGATTGATACTTCCAGAGTCTCAATTAAAAGATGCTCCGGTTCTTTAAGGATTCCTGCCAGGAAAGAAATTGACTTAGATACTGTACAAAGACAAAGTATAGAACTGATCAAGTGTGAGTAAGAAACGAGCTGTAAGCCGGCCTTCGGTTGCTTTAGATGCCTGTGTTCTATAAATAGTAAAGTGCTAATTTATTATTCTCACCTAACACTCATGTAACAGATTTTGCTTTTCTAAATTAAAATTTAAAAATTACAGCAGCAAAGAAACTTATATAATGGTATTCTACATGTCTATTAAATATATGTATGTTTGTGTGTTAAAGCATTATAAACCAGATGTACAACCTCTTAGAGTTGAAATGTTTGATTTAAGACCCGTGAAAGTGTGACTTTTAACTAACGTGGTCATTCAAGTTTGGGGTCTGCAAATCAAAAAAGTTTAACATCCAATTCCAATACAAACAGCTTTGGGTAGTAGGATTCAATGTTAGATCACTTGGACTTTGAAGAATTATGTATTTTGGGTTCTTTTAAGAAGTGTGGTCTTCAGTAGTACTATGTCCCAACCAGATGACTCATGATACACAACATTTTCATACTGAGGAAATGTTAACACATGACAATCCTTGCTTTGAAAAGATAAAAGAGTGAATCACAGACAACACATTTTCATTGTCCTTTGAACTTCCTGTCCGTGGCGTGGCTTGCATGCAATCTCCTATTGGGCTCCCCAAATCCTCTACCACATTGTCCATCCATGTCTGCATTTTAACTTCAGGCTTTACTTCACTTGGCGCTGTTTTGTATTTGCACGAAAAAAAAATTTTAGTTGTTTTTTTGCATGACAAGTCATCCATACTGTTGAAGTTGAATGTGTAACATCTCTTGCAATACCACGTGTCATTAATTCTTACATGGTGCTTTTATTTTATTTTACTTTCAGTTAATAAAGTGTGAATATGCTTGAAATGTAAAAGTGGCACGAAACTGGAGTGATGCAACAACCATTAGTTTTCCCTTATGGATCTATCATATTTTAACTGAGAACATTTGAAAGGAATGTCCAGCCTTGTCTTTGAGCACTCTAATCTTCAGTGACAATCATGATAACACTGTTGAATGCAGGGACAGAATAATAACTCCTCCCATGAAATTCTTTTCGTACCCAATGACGGGAGAAGTTCCTACTGCCTCCAAAAGCAAGGGATTCTGAGTGATCGTATTTTTGTGTCTTACCCAAATGGATATGGAATCAGCCATTAACATCATTTTGGTAAGCTTAGAATCCTTAAGGAAAGGCATGGATTTCCACCAATGGCCCAGAGACCTAGATCCAAGCAGTTACTCTTTTCTTGCAAGTATTCCCTCTGTTGACTTTGCATTTATTCCGCCAGTTGACTCTCCTAAAACTGTTAGAATAGACTGTCAATGTGCCCTCAGTGTCTTTGGCACGTTTATTTTAATATCTGTGTGGTAGCAAATTTTGTTTGATTGCAATTTTAATTTTGTTACCCAACTAAGATACTTTCCGGGCCCAATCAGTCAAGTAAGTCATGTAATGGAGCTGGCAAAACATTGTGGAAATGATGTGTGAATAAGATTAATGAGACTTGCATGGCCTATAGCTTGTAATGTGCTACTGAACACAGTTCTCTGAGAACTCTGCAGAGCCAAGTAACAGCACATCGTGTTTGCTGCAAAGTAACAGCACTCTGAACATTTTAACCTATTTCCTGGGACTCTCGGGTGCTTACTCAAAGTAGAAAGTTGTTTAGGTCTTAAGGACAGTACTTACATTATTTTATCTTATCCAAATATAAAGATGGGTGATCATTGCCGAGTGAATATAAAGTTTATGTTCCTTTAGAGCACTCTCAACTTCTATCCCAAACAAGCACTGTGCTATTAGCCAAGAGTTCAACCTCTCTGTGTCTCCTGCTTGTGTCTACAAAGTGAGGACTTGGAGCCAAAATCACTTTAAATTAGAATGTTATGGTACTACTAATCACCGTGTATCTTCAGCCTGTATGGTTTTGTTTTTTTTTGGGGGGGTGGGGGGCACGGGGCGGGCATCACTGCCCTCTGGTGTTGGGAATAGGAGGCCCAGCCTTTGTTCCTGTGGAGCCGCTGCTGGAATTGACCCTCTATCCCAGTGGGCCGCAGTCCCGCACACAACCACTATGCCACCGGGGCTAGCCCCCTGCATGGCTTTTTAATTACAGCTAGCAGAATTCAGAATCTATGGACTTTAGAAAGGCATCTACACTCTGCAAAGAAAACCAGTTTCCCCGATAACATCCTTTCTACCCAGTGATAATAAAGATGATCATTGTTTAGCATGGCTTGTTTCTACTGTCTAATAGAAAAGCTCCTACCATTACTGTCCTCATTTTGTAGGTGAAAATTCTGAGAGTCGGAGAGATTGATTTCCCCATGTTAAGGTCGAGTAGCAAGTTGCATAACCAGGAATGAGGCTCCGGGGCTTTGCCCTCTGATTTAAGACCCGTTTCCTCCATCACAATGTATCTGCAACCAGCTCAGAGCATTTAAAAAGACAATATAGCTCAGGTTCAGGATCTACACTCCTGGAAAAAGGCCCTCTGGCCCCTCTGTAAAGCATCCACTTGCGTCACTCCAGCTCTGTCTCTCTGCTTTTACAAGCTAGTTGTTTCGTCAGCATGAGTGTGACAACAATTAGACGTCCCCTGTTTTTGCCCCATGCCTTTTCTCCTTCACAGTCATTCAATGACAAGCGTAAAAAGAGCTTCATCTTTTCACGAAAATTCCCATTCTACAAGAACAAGGAGCTGAGTGAGCAGGAAACCAGTGATCCTGAACGTAAGTAGATTCTCGGAGATACTGTCACATGCCACACAAGAAGAGAAAAAATGACTCTTCACGGGCAAAACACGATATAGGCCCGCCCACGCCACACGCCTAGGCAAACACACACCGCAGGCAGGCAGGCCAGGTCTGACTACTGTGACCAGTGTTTGGCTGCAGTCTGGATCCTTCCCTGGACGCCTCCTATCTCTGCAGAATGGCTTGGAGGGGGACTTAGGGAATTGGGCTTTCCCTCACCAGTCAGCGTGTCTCTGTGACCGGGACTGGGTCTTGGTGGGCCTCCGCCATGACGCAACTCCCTAGGGCTGAAGACAAATTCTTTCTTGGGCAGAACGACTGAATTTTATTGCCACACATGTGTCTGTCTGATCGTGAGGGGTCGCGTTACAGTGTGTGACGTTGATCTTTCCCCTCCGATCCAACAGTCATCACTTCGCTTGCTGCTGAGCAGGAAACTTGTTTGGGTGGACACCTGACTGAAAATGAATCATGAAATTGGAAGTGGAGTATCAGACAAAATCGGCATCTGCTGAATCTTTACAATTCGGAAAATCAATCACCTTCTTAAATCTCAGCCCAGGGAATTGGGAAATAAGAGTCATTTCCAAAGGAGAGCGAGGGGGATCCAGATTGCTTAGGCAACACAGTCTGTCATGGTAGTCCCCATTTCAACTCACTGACTTCTGCCTTCCTCTTCCGCGGCTCTTCTTCCTCTCTCATTGCTCTCTCTGGGGACTTCCATGCAGGACATCCCCGGATTAGGTGACGACGGTTATGGAACAAAGACTCTGAGTAAGTTCCCAGGAATGGTCACTGTAACTTTTCTTTTCTTTTCCTTTCCTTGTGAGTTTGGCTTTGGGTTCCTTTCCTTGGGGAACTTTCACTCCTAGCATGCACAAGATACGAGTTTTATTTGTTACCTAGCTGTGAATGCTCCTACGAAGTAATTTTCAATCATTTCGTTCTGCATGTCAGCATTGAAAAGCAAAGTGTGGCAGGCACTCTAACTTCCGCTGCGGTTAACACCTCCCCTTTCTGACCGTGTGTTCTCGTCAGCATGGTCCCGGTGCCAATTGTCGCATCTCTTGCTCAGCAGCCTAATTTCCGCCAGGGAGCAAGAAACCATGTTGAAAGAAAGGGTGAGCTACATGTTCTAGAAAACCAAAGTCCAAATGCTGTGTATGTTCTTTCTTCTGCCTTTTCCATGGGAATATTTCTTGACCTTGCCAAATTCCCTAAGTGCATTTCACTCGCTATTAGCAAAGGTGCGCTTTTATGATCAAAAGGAACATGCATTCTCAAAAAGTAACTCGTAAGCTATTTGATCTTTCATGATTCATTACTTGTTGTCTAACTTTGATTGATTTTTTTTCTGACTTGCAGTGATCCTGCTTGAAACGTTTGTATGATAAAGGTTTAGATCTGTATTAATGTTTTTCTGTCAATATTAGCTGCATTGCCTAATCAGGATTTTCACTATAGAGTATGTAGTACAAACTAAAATATAGCAAACCTTTAAAAATCTCCAGTCATTAATGCCTGTAGTGTATGCCTGACTGTATGGAGCCATTACAAAATAACATACCCATTTACGAATGTACTATGATTTTTCTTCCTTTAATACTAACTCCACTGTGTTAAACACCAATGAAATAAGAACACAGTTTTTGTGTCTTTTGCGGCTATATCACATGTTCATCGATTTTCCTGGTTTGTTTTTGTATTTTAATTTAACAGCTATGGGGTTATTTTTGAAGCTGTTCATTTCATTTGTGTAAAACAAAATAGCACAGAGCTCGACTTTATTTGCAAGAGCTGTATAATGAGCTTCATCTTCTAATTGTTCGCTAAGCATATTCTTTAACATAAGAGGAAGAACAAAATCTAATCAAGAATAACTACTGATCCTAAAGATGAAAACTTTATCTTTGGAGGTTTTTATTTTTATATGTATTATGTCATCACATTTTCCTATAATGTTGATTTGGACTATAGCTGGATGATAACAATCACTGAAAGAGTTTGTAAAAATTCAATATGGAGGTGAGAAAAGGAAGCTCTTTAATCAATGGTTAATAAATAGACATCACAAATAACCAACTGCCATTGGTTTATCAAAACAATCCATGGTGTCCTTTCAAATCGAGAGGGATGTGAGTGTTTCCTCTTTACAAACAGAACAGATTTTGCTAGAGAAAGTTACTTGCCAGTTGTGCCATGCCATGTGGAGCCATGATTTGGAAATCAGTTAGAATACTCTTTCAGTGTCTCTCTAACTAGCAATAGAAAAAGTATCTTGCTCTCTATTTAGCTATTTTAAAAGATTTCATTATTAAATGAGGTCCTGCATGTTATTAACTGTCCCCCTAAATAATATAGCATCGTTCTAATTTTTTTAAAGTAAACATTCAAGACTATAAGCTTCTAATCAAGGTGTTTCAGATAATAGTGTTCCCTCTAACAGAGAGGTACACTTTCAGGTAGTAGAAAACAAATCCACCCTGATCCATCCCAGGTCTTCCCCAGTGTCCCTGGCCACTTCTAGAATACTGGCCTGAACTGGTGATGTCATTCTGGTTAGAGATCGTCACTGATTGTGTGGATTTAAGCCAGGCTGTGGTTGTCATTAATGCCATGCTATCAAACTAAGTGATCCAATTGGTAAGAATCTACACTAGCAAATATAAGGCACTTATTTTTGAAGCACTTAGAGAATACTGTTGCACATTTTTGTCTAAAAACAGTACAGATGAAAAGAAATGTTAGAAAGAAACCACCACCAGGCCCTAAACTTTCTTTTGATGAAAAGCCGATCTGGAATATCACCATGCAATTTAAGTCATACTTATTTGTAGAAAGTCTTACTTAAAAGTGAAAACCCACTTTGCATAAGAATCTATGCTTTGTGCCAGGCCATTTATTTCTTCCATTCCTCCAAAGCTTAGCAGCTATTGAAGATCTTAAAGTAAAAAGAAATATTGACCTGATTCCATAAACTGTTTCTGGTGTCTTATTTCTGCTCAAGACTATCTGCTCACTCACTGACACAGGAAAGGTTCCAACATCCTGAGAATTCATTTAAGAATGAGACAGGAATAAAATTCTAGGGATTCCTGAGGATTTTGGAATATAATGTTCCTGCAAAGTGCCTAACGGTTAACCAAGAGAAATAGAGGAGCCCACCGGAAAAGAGTGACTACAGACCAGAAGGTAGACTTGAATTAGAGCTGAGAACTAACACGTCATGCTACATTACATGCACCTGTACGGTCAGGGCTACATAAATAGATCAAAACTATTTCATTACAACCCCGTATGATGTCCATCTAAGATTCTGTGTTATTATAAACATAGTTTCCTTATTTCTTAAGAGGAATGCACAATCCTAAAATACGGATAAAGTTTTCATCTTCACCTAATCTATGAATTTTCTTACGACAGTCTCCTCTGTGGTCTCTCACTTGCCTCTTGCTTACATTTCTGGTAGCCTTGCATGAGTGTCTTCCTTTAAGTTTGGGCTGCTGGCCAAGGCTTGGGATCTCTTTAATTTGCTGTGCTGTTCTTGCAGAACATGTATCTTCTAATGCCAGCGATAGCGAAAGTAGCTACCGTAAGTTCCTGCTTTGGTTTTGTGATTCTTTTCTTTGCAATTGCCTCCATTGCCTGTGGTGGTCATTTCAGACTTTTGTTGTGGTTTTTCAATTGCTGCCCTTCCACCATCTGTAATCCAAAGCAAATGGCTTGAAATGAAATTATTGAATGTGGAAAGATACAAAAGCTACCAAGAGCACCAGCAGACCCTTAGGCGCTTTGTCCAAGCAGTGGCAGGTCTGCTAATGAACAACTTCAGTTTCATTTGATGGTCACGCTTAATGATGCAGTTCTCCCAGAGAAGGGTAGGGTGTAAATTCAACCCCGGGGATTCGAACCTTCTGCCTCCCCAGAATAATTCAAAATTCCTGCAGGAGGGTGAAAAGAGCTCCGTCCTCCTCATTTAGCCTTTTCCTTTCTGTTGCTACCTTCTCCTTGCAAGAGAAATCTTTCAAAATCAAATGTGAACTTTTGGTATCATTTCTTATCTTGATTTATATTTGAATGATTTAGAGATGATGATAGTGCTAACTTGATCATGATGATGGGAAAGTGCTGGAAAAGCTCATCCTTAAAGTTGAAGCAGCTGACAAATCATTTTCTTTAACTGAACACATCTTGAATTAAGACGCTTAAGTGAAAAGGTAGGTCACTATTTAGAGATTATTTGGGGTCTGAGTTTCATCACCTCAAGCCATTTGTTTAGTGTACAAAGATACTCACCAAACACCAAGCACATGTTTTTGATCAGTTCTCATGGTTTCTGACCACTGACTACTATAGGTATATATTATTGCTGGGATCTCTAATGTTGATTTCTACTTCTTAGTGAAATGGATTACCAAGAAGCAATTGTCATGGGCATTAGAAAAATCACAGGCTTTGATATATGTGACTCAACATTATCGAGACAGAAATGAGCTTTGTCTTTACTTGAATGTAGTATAAATGGAAAACCAGGAAATTTGTTTCCTTTAATATAGCATTCTAAAAAAATCCTGCTTTTTTTTTGGGGGGGGGGGGGGGGGGGCGTTGGTATAGAAAGCCAAATAGTGTTTGTGGACTATGGTGAACTCAATTAAGCTTGAGGAAAATTAGGACCCTTTTGGGAAATCAGATGGGTGACAAGTAGAAAATAAGCACAGAAATGATGGAAGGCGGAGGAGGTGACAGAAACTACAGAGAGAAAGGGACAGTGAAGATTACATACCCTGGATCTTTTTTTTAAAGTAACTACTATTAGAATCAGCTAATTTTTATCTTCAGCAAAATGACAAATGTGATTGGTAATGGAATCAAGAGTTCCTAGACACATTTTTGTATCTCCTCCTATTCTCATCATTTTACAGTTATCCCACATTTAGGGAAATTTTTATTTTCCCCTTGCCCTCATTTGGTTTTCATCCAAAGAACCCTCGTCAAGAAATAGTAATCAGTGCTTATGTTCCCAGCACAAATAAAAATATAACTTGTTGAGTTTTATCAAGCACAATTATACAAGTTTCTTTAATGTTCAGTTTTAAATTGTCCTAAATTTTTTCTCCCCAACTATCAGGTACAAAAATAAACAAAACATGTTTTTTTCTTTATAGAAAATACAGAAACAAGAATTATCTTTTCCTTTAGAAATTCTACCTTTTTAGAGGCCACCAACCCACTGCCATCAAATAATTCTGGCTCATAATGATGTTTTAAGACAAATAGAATTACCCCGTCGTTTCTAAAGCTGTAAACCCTTATGGAAGCAGACTGTCCTACTTTTCTCTATTTCCAAGATGGGAATATTCTTCCTAAGAGCATTAAGTTAGCAGGGCAAGGCTTCCAGATTTTCCCAAGTGTTTCATAGTGCTGCTCTATTAGGACCCAAATTTTCCTCCTAAAGAGTAGTTGCTTGCCAATATTTGAGTTGCTCAGTTGAACAAAATGAACTGAATCCTTGGGCAAGTGCTCACTACCATTGAGTCAATAGCGACCTCCTGTGGGTTTCAAAACAGTAACTAATTGATAGGAGTAGAAAACCCAGTGTTGATGGTATCAAACTGCCATCTCTGCGACTTGCAGCTCAGCACATACCACTGCACCACCAGGACTCTATTCCAGGGCAAGAAGGGAGTCTAATCACCTATATCCCTTAGACTTTTCTCAGAGGGTGCCAAGACCAGCCACTCAGGGTGCTTAAAAAAAAGTGGAGGAGCTTTTATCACACAGCTCAGAAGAGGGGACAAATGCTGTTTCTTCCTCAAGGTTGGGGATGTGAGGAATATTCATTATTTATTCATTATGGACTACATGCTATGCACTCTAAAGAGATACCATGAAGACCATGCACCCCTCTCTGGAATTCAGTGTATAGACAGTGGAAGAGAAAGAAAATACTGGGGGGGTGGGGGGTGGGCAGGGCCTTTAGACACAAATGGATCTTAAGCTTAATTTCGGAAAGAGAAGCACTTGCCAACTAAGATAAAGGTCTTTCCAGAAAGAGCAGTGGCACAACAATAGCCACAGTCCTTGAAAAACATGGTCTCCTGCAATTGCCACCTTCAAAATACAGATAGGCTACCTTGGCTTTTGCTGTAATTATGACTAACTTGTGTATCTTGTGGATAAGTGTACAATGAAAACCTCAATGGTTTGTGGGTAAATTCCATTGTTTTTTCCCTTCCATCTGTCCACAAACTGTTTGAAGCTCCGTCACATATACAGATACCCCAAACAACTCTCCTCTAACTGATGCAAAGGAGTTATCTTTTCATCACTCTTACAACAGTGCATATCCACTCTGGCAATGAAAGGGTAGCAGCAAGATAGCGAAGTCCAAGTTCTTGTGTTTTACACGGCACCTAAGAAGCCCACCGTGTTCCCACCTGGCTTGAGAGCCTCATTCCTTTCCCAAGATACTCAGACACACACGCATTTCAATTTAGAAAAAGTAATTCAGGTCTCTGCTGTACATTCTCCAACATTAAAAACTAAAGATTTTTTTCAAAGTTAATTACAGGGCATTGCCTGATTATGGAAACTACCACCTAAAAGCTATCTTAATGATGGGATAACTCCAAACTTCTGTCTGTCAACCAAGCATTAAAGTACAAACTTGCATTCCTATATACCTTTCCATTGCCTTCCAACTGAGAGTCAAATACCAAGAGTACTACCCAAATAAACCGCAGACAGCCAAAGATCTGCCTTCCTCCCTGCTTACTAAAAACTCCTTCACGTTCTTATGAATGTGAGGAAGCTGGCAAATACCCAAGCGGTCCACTGGTGCTTCTCAGTTGCATGGGATATTTTAAACAAGGCTTTGATAAATAACGTTAAAGTGCTGACCTGAGGAAGCCCAGGATTTCACGAGTGGAGTAAGTAAACGGTGCCCATCTTCTCCACTCTTCTATAATGCTGCCCTTGGGCATAACTCTTTCAGGACATGTATCATCTCATTTTATTTTGCCGTGAAAACAATGAGATAGCGATTAATAGTCCTTTTTACTGATGAAGAAATTGACTAAGAGGCTGCTCAGCTCACTAAGCGATGACACTGCAAGTCAAACCAAGGCCTCCTAATTAGGAATCTGGCTTCCTGAGGATGCTTCCACAGTTGTAATTCCAACCTTCTAAGGCTCCTTCTCATACATTTCATCCCTGCCCCACCGCTTGTGAATTTGAAATAAGCCACAGTTCTATAGCATCACCCATGTACTAAGCCCAGTTGTGAGGAAGATGAATAGATGCACAACACTAATAGTCTATGAAAATGCGGAGCTGCTCATTTATGATTTGATCTAGAAGAACTCACTCGACCCTTTGGAATCTCCATTCTCACCTGGGTAAAGCGAGCGTGGACTAGAAGAGCCGACAAACAGATTTTGAGCAATCTTCCACCTCTCCCCAAGATGTTACAGCTGTGAGAAGAGTTACACTGAGAAGTGTCAGGGAGTCACGCTAAGGCTCATCAACAGTGACGGCAGTGGTAAATTCATGGTGCTTACTAAGGCCTGGGAATGAAGGAGTGTCCATGAGGCATATTTACCCTCTCTGAGCCATATAATCTCCAAAGTTTTCTCAACATTAATGTTCTGTCTCCTCAAATTTATTCTTATTATCCTAATTGATTGTTAGTTATTATCATCTGCAAGACATCGAGCACTGCTCTCAGAAGACTAAATGACTAAGTGGGCAGCCTCTAGCCTTCCCTCTTTTCCAGCTTCCCAGAACTCCTGCAAAACAGCTTGCTGTGAACAGTCATGAAGACACACAAGGGTCTTCCCAAGTTGCATGCAGATCTTCATGAAGACACGACAAAGTCCCCTGCAACATCTCAGACAGCTGCAGAAGTCCGCACACACCCCTCTCTGCCGCTCTCCCACTTGGAGCCATGCATTTGCCAAAACAGGACTGAGAAATAGCGTGTACCTTTTTCTTCAGCTGTTCTTTCTAAGTGCCAACACCTCCTGAGCAGAAAATAGACAAACGAGGAAGAATGACTATTTTATGGCGATGACACAGCAGCATTTCTAAATGAGTTGGTGTTTGCAGATGGAAGTCCTTATGGGTGCTCAGGGACTCTGACCCTGGTTTGGATCCTCGCTTACCATCCGTTTCGGGTGCTGGGACCCCTGCAAACAGCTCTATCCCTCTCTCCCTTTCAGACACATGGAGTAAAATCATCATAATGCATGGTTTCAAATCTCGACGTCACTGAAGAAATGGCTAGGCCTCCTTCACATTTTAGGACCTCAGCTTCTTCAGCTGTCAAGTGGAGATCCTCAGAGTACCTCTCTCAAAATGTATAGATACAAAAAGCCATACCAACATGGAGGGTCTTTCCTTAACCTCAGTGATTTTTTTTTTCTCTCACCCTTCCCATTACTCATAGAGCTTTTTATTCTTGATCATGAAAGTGACAGCCTGTTAAAGGTGTTGAATTCATAGCTATAATTAATACCAATGAATACCAATCTCTAACTTCGAAGCGTGTGCCCTCCCTGGTGGTATCTAACACTTTAGATGTTCTAACCAGTTTAGGATCAGGAGGGACCTTGACTGACTCCACGGGTGGCTGCAGCTGCTACCTGCTGGTTCTGCTTAAAAACAGAACCAGAGCCTTGTAAAGCTAGAACATAAGGAAAAGAGCAGTGGGCAAACAAACAGCGATAGGATTCTCTACAAAACTTAGTCAAAGCAATACTTTTGCCCAATCACAATGAAATACACTGTCCTCATCATGCTATATAATATTTGCCTTCAGAGTGTCCCATCAAAATGACCTGGAAAGTCACTAGAATGATATTCCTTAGAGAGTAAGGCCTTTTTGGTGTTTAGGAAAAACTGCTTCCCAAAGTGAAAAAAAAGACAATATTCACAAAAGCACGAACTAGAACCTCTATTTGACTTCATTGCTCATCATGTTTATAGCTAGTGAATTCGAAGCAAGGATTCATTGGGGTTTTCTTTATATTAAGCACTGGCTGGGTACTGGGACAAATGGCACTACAATAAAGGAGACTTGGTCCTTTGTCATTGTGGAATTCCTTGTATAGTGGGGATTTGTAAACATCACCTGATACTTAAAACCTTGGCTAACCCATAGTGAGGATTCATTTGTTACTCATCATACTATGAAGAGACCCTAATAAATTTGTAGTTCAACATGGTGATGTTGCCAGGCCATGCTTAAAGACCTAAAAACTGTACTCGTCCCCCTCATAATTATGTCCTTAGCTTTTGAACTCTTATGACCTCTCCTTGTAGGCAACTAGGACTTAGTCATTAATGACTTTTTTGAGGGAGAAAAAGAGGAGATGGGGGAAGTTAGACTTCCTAAATCAGACATTCTGTTTGAGATAAAATTGTCTATTTCTTGAGTATTAAAAAAAAATATTGTATCCTACTCTTCACATCCCCACCATGTACCACAAAGTAGGAAAGTACCCTGAACACTTCTGGAGCAGCCATGGGCAGATGCCACACACAAAAATGGACCTTGCCCACCTTCTATTGCTTTAGGAAGCAGTTTGGCATAAAAATGCCCTTTGGGGGGCTGACCTTGCTTGATGGTAAGTTACAACTGTGTCTTGGCACAATGGATTGATGCATGGTGTGATAAGACCTGTAGGTGTGCCCAATAGTTTTTTTAAAAAATAAGATTGTGTCTTGGGCCTGGGGACAATTCTCACTTAAGAACCTAAGTCCCCACCATAGCTACCTAGTCTCCAGAAGACATCTCTACATCACAGCTTTGCCACACCTTGCCTAACTTTTCAAAAGCAATGGTCATTATCAAAACCACCTCTCACACTGTTCCTGATGCCAGCACTATTGAAACAGGCAGGCACTGTCACATTGTCAATCTGTTTCATGAGCTCTGAGGATATCAAACAGTGGGCTGAATTGTCCTTGGAACTCAGGAGAAATGGTCTCATGATGCACATTACACTATTGTACAATGAGCAATTAGTCTCAAACTATTTCCCCATTAAAAGAGAGTCAGCCATAAGCCGAATACAAAGACAACAAGCAAACCCTTCCGAGTTTATAAACGATTACTTCCACAGTCAATTCATCAACTGGGTAAAATGAATCCTTAGAAAAATAGTTGCCTATAAGACTGCTGGTGGTGCTGTTGGGTATGTGTTGGACTGCTAAGGTCAGTGGTTCAAACTTGCCAGCTGCTCTGTGTGAAGTTGTCCACTTCCATAAAAATTTATAGCCTTGAAAGCCCTGTGGAGATTCACTGAGTCAAAAAAGATTCAAGGCAGTGGGTCTGGGTTTGGGTTTGAGAACGGTGCTGTAGTTAAACACAGAGCTGCTGAGCCAGCCGAAGCTGGGTCATTTGAACCAGTAACTACTCTGCAAAGTATAGAGGTGGTCGCCTCCTTTTGTAGAAATGTCCAGCCTTAAAAGCCCTATCGGACATTTCTACTCTGCTTGAGAGGCCCACTGTGATTCAAACTCAACTATTAATTTACTACCTAGGGTTATTTGTTGACTTGAGGCCCACATTGGAGGGAGTGACACTTTTACTACAATGTCTTTTTTTCCAAAGTATCAAGCAAGTTCTGCCAATAAATCTAGCCAGTCATGTAAGGTTCTTGCAGGTTCTAATTTTGTTGACCTGACACACAAAATATTTCCCCAAAAGTAATAGTAGAGAAACACCCTAAACAGTCCTGCACTACATACTGATGAAGGTTTTGTATTATAAAAGAAACTGACGCTTGCTTTAGAACTGTGTGCTTCCTTGGGAAATAAGGGATTTTGAGTACATATAGCAAACCACTGGATGAACCCCCCCCCCCCCCCGGCCACCTTTAAATTAAACAGAGCGGCTTCCTTGTCGGCAGGACAACTTGTGGCAAAGGCCATTGTGCTCCACTGCCCAACCTCAAGCAGAGAGTAGTCTCACGGGTCGTTGCCCTACTGACCTGGAGCGAGCAGGCGGCCAGTCCTTAGGGAGAGTTATGACAGAGAGATAACTAGAGAGACAACCTGACCCCTGAAATACTACCCAAGTATTTTCTGAGGATGAAAGGATTTTTGGAATGGCTCAAGAAAAAGAGCAAGGGAAATTAACCAAGAACCAGGTCTGTTTCCTGTGCTTCAGAACAGGGCTTATAGCAGGGATGTACGGTGATAATTAGTCCATTGTAATTTTCCTCTCTTCTCTTCTCAGGAGGACAAGAAGACCTCATTCTTTCCTATGAGCCTGTCACACGACAGGAAAGTAAGTTTCCCAGAATGCCCTGTTTCCAGATTATGACACCACTGAAAGACAGAGTAAAAACCTAACAAAAATAGCCTGGTTCATACTCAGTGTCCCCAGGTCACACTTTCCTCTCTACCCTTGATGGTCCTCTCACCAAACAAACAACCGCCCTGCTGAAAGGGAGCACAGACAGTTCTCAAAAAGATAGATCAGGCCTCCAGATGAGTAGTCTCCCATGGGAAGAAGCTCATCAGAATAAGCTAGAGAGCTGACTGCAGGCTCAGCGGACAAAGTCCCTGGGAGGTTAACATCTGCTCTGTCATCAGCAGGCATTATGAGCAAACGGATTCTGGGATGCAGACTATGCACCAGAGACCTACACCCCCTTCCCAGTTCCCAGGAAGGCCAGTGACTTGACAAAGATAGTGTAGAAGAGGTTCAGACACTATAGTAGCTATGTACCGAACAAACGTAAGCTTCATTTCCCAAAGGATCTGGGGGGAACCTCAACAAAGAAGAGAGGGTATATTTTGAGCTGAGAAAAAGGAATTATGTAAACAAAGTGTTTTTACTAACAATTCTTTTTTTTCAGTTATTTTTTTTTATTATATATAAATTATCTCATTGGGGCCTTGGGGCTCATACGGCTCCTATAACAACCCATACATCTATTGTATAAAGTAGATTTGTACAATAATTACTTTTAAAGTCATTGCCTAAATAAATAATGGTCACACAGCTGGTTTGACGTCTTTTTTCCCCACTCCGCGGTCTGAATCCAGTCTTTGTTTTGACATGGTGTGGGTGTACCCTAAGATTAAGGAAGCCCCCCACCCCCCAGATGCTTTTTGCTGTTGACAGTGCTGTTACTTATCCCTGTTGGTGGATTCATATCAGCACCACCAGACATACTGAGAAGGAAGCATCAGTTCCCCCCAGGCAGGACTCTAGGGATAATTTATCCAATGAAGTAATGCCCCCAACAGTCCACTTTAAGGATCACCCTGGCAGGACAATTTTGCTATTTTTCCCAAGTCTTTCTCATCACCTAGATCTTCCTTTTCCTCTGCACAGTAAACTATACTCGACCTGTGATTATCTTGGGTCCCATGAAGGATCGGATCAACGATGATTTAATATCTGAATTCCCCGATAAATTTGGCTCCTGTGTACCTCGTAAGTATCATTCATTCCCTTTCCTTTAAAGTAGAAAATAAATAAATCTAGCTCCTTTCTGTGATAACATGGCATTCTATTCCTATAGTCTCTCTAGTAAGTCAGATACCGTGATTACCTATTTGTACATTTTCTCTGCCTAACATTTTCCATCTGTGTGACCATGTATTGCTTAATGTTCTCTGTTAGGTATGAATCATCTGTCCCACCTGGCTGTGATCCCCTAGAGGGAAGGGCTGCATCCAGTTTTTTCTAAAGCTTCTTAAAGAAGCACAGGCTTGATGAGGGGCCTTGGCATGCCCTGATGAATTGATTGAAATATCACAGAAGCAACTTCTTTCATGAAACGACATCAGAAACAAGTCATATATTCAAACCACCGTAGGATGATTAGGGAACATAGTGACAGTGATCATATGTTGGGCTGTGAAGCATAAGATTAGCAGTTCAAAACTACAGCTGCTCCTAACCCAGTTACCCTTTTCCCTCCATAATATGCACCTCTGACAGGCACTTCATTTGACTTTAAGTTATTTGGTTTTGATCGTTCAGGAATCTTTTACTGTTGCCAACATATCTTTGTGACCACTTGGGATTGTGAGCCACAGTATAAGAAACTTTAGTCTTCTGTATAGAAGAAGGTCACCATGAGCTTCTGCATAACCGAGTGTGAATGAAACTAGAAGTGCACTGGTGTTGGAGCAAGAAGGAAAAGAAGAGGTAGAGTAGATAAAATCTTCGAGGCCTACCACCAAGGTTCCAGGCAATTTTAATTTATCAGACAATTGAGCTCTTAAATCTGATCCCAACAAGTATTTCTTTCACCCTAAAAGTTAAGCTTTATGTTTTCAAATGTTTCTCACCTTTTTATACTACAAAGATCACCTGGGCTACTGACGATTAGCTTGAGTTGTATGTATACCATGTATAGGACATGAGCAAAAGGGAACTTGATGATTGCTGTGCCACTTGAAATTGTTCCCAGCTTGGGACCTGGAAAGAAGACCTGCTCTATTACTGATCTTAGGTCTTCAGCCTATCAGACCCAAGGTCATTTGTGGCAGCTTCCAACTAACAAACTGGTCTCTAACTGTTGAGAGACGATGAGTAATTCTGAAGCACTCTTTGCAATTTCCCTTCCACGCTGCATCTTTTTCCTTGTTTTGTTCCTAGAACTACTTCACACAGACTTTATCCATGTTTGTTGTATAAAGCTTACAAAATCGGCTGAGCCCCGGTGGCGTAGTGGTTGTGCGCGGGACTGTGGCCCACTGGGATGGAGGTTCAATTCCGGCTCCCAGGAGCAAAGGCTGGGCCTCCTACTCCCACCACCTGAGGGAGGGCAGTGATGCCTAAAAAAAAAAAAAAAAGCTTACAAAATCCTAAAAGGTATTCAAACACCCATCACGCAGATGACCAAGAGACAATGTCATTGTTCAAGCACTGGTAGATTTCTGTCTACATTTTCTTTCTGTGCTGCATTTTCCCCATCTGATTTGGTATACTGGATATATACACATAATGTTAGGTATATACAGTTAATTTTTATTCCCTTTTTGCTTAACATTTCAAATTTTATATACACATTTGTAAAAGGTTAGGTGGAGTGGCTAGAATTGATGACTTAACTGTCCCACCTTAACTGTGATGATCTCATTTTATGTATTATTCAATCTTTGAATGTATTTTATAACAGTTATATCTTTTTGTCTATTATATCTATATACATATAGATATATATTGTGGAATAAAAGTAGGTGCAACAGGAGAATTTATAAGGATAAATCATCTTGGTGCTATTTCTTGTTTTATAAAGATACTACGAGGCCAAAACGTGACTACGAAGTGGATGGCAGAGACTATCACTTTGTCATTTCCAGAGAACAAATGGAGAAAGATATCCAAGAGCACAAGTTTATAGAAGCCGGCCAGTACAACGACAACTTATATGGAACCAGTGTGCAGTCTGTGAGATTTGTTGCAGAAAGGGTATGTTCAACAGTCATTTTACTCTTCTCTGAAAAGAAGACCCAAACTGGCACACTGAGTTTCTGTTCAGAAGCATTCCTAACTGCAGTTGTAAATTTTGATCGCATGTTTCTTTCATGACAGTGAAGCATAAAATCACCTGAGAACAAGACCCTTAATTCTTGTTTTAATCTCGAAGTAGGCTGCTTAGTTGAGGGGGAAAGGGGTGACTTCAAACCAGAAGGCAATTATGATAATAACTTGAAGCATATGAGGATTTTTTTGTCCTCAAATATGACCACTGACCATTACATTGAGTTTATTAGGGAAACTTTGCTCCGAATCTTGAGATTCAGATTCTCAAGCCCTTTCATCAGTTGGAGTTACTTGTTCTCCCTTTGTGAACTTGAGATCTTCTGGTGGAGAGGTGGGTCAATGAGATAGAGGGCTGCCGAACATCACATGGGCAGAGATTCCAAATAAAATATGTCAATGGTGTATAATTTCTTCCTTCGTATAATTTCTGGAGTGTGGCCAAAAGGGATGATGTTCAAGAGAGAATAGGATACAAAAGTACTTGGGTGTGATTTAAAAATCTGCTCGTAGAGGGGACCCTAGCTAGGTATCTGCATAGTGTAAACTGTGTTCAATTACTAGCCTACAGGTTGGTAGTTTGAATGCACCCAATGGTGCTTAGAAAAGCCTAGTGATCAGTTTCCATTATTACAGCCACAGAAACCCTAAGAGGGAGTATTAATGTGTAACACATGGGAGTTTCCATGATTCAGATTTGACTCAACAGCAAGAGGGTAGAGAGGGATGTTAATCTCGGGCCACAACACATTTCTGTAGTAGAAAGACGGGCGTTATTAGCCAATCATACGTGTTATATCATTAGTAACTACAGCATTTATTTTCTGTGACTTGACCGCCACTAAAAAATTCAAATAGGATCTGTAAAGTCTACCAGAAAATATTCTGAGAAGTTACAGGTATTTTCCTCTCAAAAGGAAAGAGCTATCAACTGTATGGATATTGTTTCTAGTGAGAACTTCCTGGATAATTTCATCTACTATGTACATATAGATATGAACTTTATGCACTTAGACTGTTCTGGATAATGAATAGTCACAGGTTTGAGACATTTTCTATAACTGGTGTAGTAGTTGTACATTGGACTGTGATCCACAAGGCTGACAGTTTCAAGTCACCAGTGGGAAAAAGGCAGATTGTTCTACTCCTGTAGAGTTCGTCTCAGAAACTCAAATGGGACAGTTCTACCATACACAATCCTATAGGGGCACTGTGAGTTGGCATCGACTCAATGGCAGCAAATTTGACTTACTGCACTTTACAAGGAGCCTTGGTGGCATTGTGGGTTAGGGTTTGGAGTGCTCCACAGCAGTTCCAATTCGCCATCTACTCCATGGATAAAAGATGGGTCTTTTTGCTCCCCTCAAGATTGACAGGCTTGGCATCCCAATGGGGATATTCCACTCTATAGAATTGCTGTAGGGGCGCTATGAGTCTGGATCTACTTGATAGCAGGGAGTTGGTTTCTCGCTCTGGTTGTGCTTCAGAAAGAGCAAGCACAGACTGTGTGACACCAAAACGATCAAGGTTTGGACTAATCTTGTGGTTCTCATTTTCAATTTGGGCATTCGTTGGTCTCTCTTCATTTTCATTTGACTACTATATTTAAGTATTTATTCCCAGTGATTTATTGTAGATGCATTCCTATCTGAATAATATGCTTTTTCCCCTTTTTTAGAAAGTTTTTCTAGCCTCAGAGTAATGATAACTGAGGCAGTTTCTCTCCTGGAGGTAGAATTGATTTGGCAAGTGTACCTACTTTTCCAGAAATACTTTATAAGCAGGCTCCTTGGCTTTGAACACTCATCACAGTGCAAGCCAAGTTAAATGAGGTGTGCTCTAATGTAACAGGGTTCTATTTGTTAACAAAAAGAAATTGACATACTGTCCTCTTGCCTCTCATGCTTTTGACCATAGAGTTCAGGTTTCTCTTCCTTGTTGGTGGCTACCATTTTATCTGCTTCAACTCATAGCAACCCATGTCCCACACACGGAAATACAGTCCTGCTCTGTCCTCACAACTGCGGCGGCCACTCTGTCCACATCCTGTTGTGGGCCTTCCTCTTTTCACTGCCCATTTACTCTGTCCAGCATAATGTCCTGCCCCAGGAAGTGGTCTCTCCTGACAGTATGTGCACATGACATGAGACAAAGTCTCCTTCAACTCCAGGGAGCATTCTGGCTGCACTTCTTCCGAGACAGGTTTGGGGGTTCTTTTGGCACTCTGGTACTTCCCATAGTCTTTGCTAGCGCCATAATGCAAATGTATCCAATCTTCTTCAGCCTTATGTAATCAATGTCCAACTTTTCTTTTTTTTTTTTTTTGCGGTCCAACTTTTCTATGCATATGAGGCCATTGAAAGTACCATGGCTTCGGTCAGGGGCACACTTTTCCTGATGTTAAGCCATGCACACCCTTGTTCTGTTGACACAACTGCCTCGATCCATGTACAAGTTTCTAATGGATGCAAAGAAGTTTTGTGAGAGTCCCATTCTTCTCAAGGCTATCTATAGTTTGTTATAATTCACCTATTGCATCCACACTGAGATCCCTTAGACTAAGCATATGAGGGGCCAAAGAAACCAAGCCGAATTCACTGCCATCAAGCCGTTTTCAACACATAGTAACTCTGTAACAAAGGATAGAGGTGACCCACAGGGTTCCAAGACTGTCCAGCTTTACACGAGCTCACTGCCTTGCCTTTCTTTGACAAACCAGCCAGTGGCAACAGATCTGCCTTTGAATGGCCAGCCTTTCAGTTACCAGCTCAACTTCTAGCCCATTGCACCACCAGAGTTTGTGATCTATTAATAGGCAGACACGTAAGTACTCAAAGTTTGCAATTCCTGAGTTTCCTGAGAATGAGCTTGGTTAAGTTACATATGGGCTACAATTTTCTTCGAACAACACACTGAGTATTTATTTACAGTTAGTGAAATGCATGTAAAATGCCTACCACCCTGGCACACACTTAGTGTTAGTTATTGCAGGCATCCCATGATAGCCCTGGATGTCCATGTTTATTTATGGTTTGTAACGATTGGTTTTGAACCTTTAGAAATCAAGCAATCTGTGGCTGATCCTGAAAAAAAAAATTGTGCTTAGATTATAATTCATTATTTTGAACTTTTTGCCCCGTTCTCTTTCTCCCAGGGTAAACATTGTATACTTGACGTGTCAGGAAATGCGATCAAGCGGTTACAAGTGGCCCAGCTGTATCCCATTGCCATCTTCATTAAGCCCCGGTCTCTGGAACCTCTGATGTAAGTAGAGAGCACTGGAAGACTTCATCCTACCGCTGACCCAGATGGAAAATAGGAATTCCAGTGTTAGTCTTTAAGCACTTCCCCCTCTCCCTCAGAAGACATATTAAATATCTAATATTCCTTGATATTTATTCAAACATATTTGGAATTCTTTTATGGAGTATGGTTTCATTTGGATCCTTGTGGTGGTAGTATTAACCTTTTTACACTTTGGTCTCTAAAAGAATTCTAGTGTCCCTTAAATTCCACGTATGTAGGTGACTGTCCTTAAGGGAGTTTTCTTAGGGGAATAAAAGTCAAATATGCATAATTTAAACCATAGCTTTTAGACCTGTCTATATTTGTAAGCAGGAGAAAAACCTGTGACTGATTTTTTGTTTTTCAAAGACTAAGTACCTCCCTTTGTAAGACAACTGGGCAGATTTACATGATCAGGCTACAAAATAACAGATAGAACTTCCAGGTGATGTAATGGAATTGCCATGGCTTTGTAGACACGTTCCTAAGAGAACGATATTGCAGCAGTCACAGGGTGCAACTGACCACCGAGGCAAACAGCAGAGTGAGGAAAGGGTCAGGCTGGGTTTGGTTCTTTTGCCATCACTCATTAATCATGTGACCCTGAGAAAGTCAAGACTCCCTTCCTCATCTCTAAAGTGAGCACATTAATACTATGTATCTCTTCGGACTAGGGTAAAAGCTAAACTAGCATGAAAGACGAAAGAGCATGAAGGTACAGCTCTTCAATCTTTGGGCTCATAGGAAACCCTCAATAGAAAGGCACTAAGAGTTAACATGCTTGGCTGCCAATGAAATGTTGACAGTCAATTCTCCCCAGAGACACCATGGGAGACAAGTCTAACAATAGCTTTCCAAAAGAAAAATCAGCCATTGAAAATCCTATGAAGTCCAGTTCTACAATGACATACATGGGATCACCATGAGTCAGTGTCAACTTAATAGCAACTGCTTACGTGGTTATAGATTGGGCTGCTAACCACAAAGCCAGAGGGTTTAAACCACCAGCTTCTCTTTGGGAGAAAAGATGAGGCTTTCTACTCCAATAAAGAGAATCTCAGAAGCCCACCAGGGCCAAGCTGTCCTGTCCTATTGGGCCAGTATGAGTCAGAATCAACTCCTAAGACCTGGAATTTGGTGTCTAGCTTTTTATTATTTTTAAAAGGTATAATTTCGTATGAAAGGCATGAAACTATCCTATTGTTTTATAACACATAAGTAGCAGCTTTTACAAAAGAATATGGGAAATAATGCCAGTGCTTATATTGTAAGACCCTCCTTCAATATTGCCTCTGTTTCTGACTCGTAGATATAACTCGGTTCAGAAGAGAGCCACAAAGTACTAGAAAAAGATTATGTATGGAAAGACCAAAGAAAATTATTTCATCCCACAGGGGAAAGCAATCGCTTACAGAGCATACTAACTGCTGCCTGTCTGCTCTAAAGTCGGCAGAAACCCAGTGAGCTCTCAGAGCTGGAATAATGGCCTGAAAGAATAAAGACAAATGCTGCCAGAGAACCATCTTCAAATCAAAATGCATTCCAATAAGTACAAGACAGACAAGTAGTCTGAGTAGGATAAATGTATAATACAAGTGGGAGGACAGTGACAGTACCAAGAATGCAGGTATTAAATTTAGGGTGGAAAGCTTTGCCTATAGTTGGCAAATGGAAAATCATATGATAAAATAACAAAATGATGATTCCTACTACCATTATCCTCAATAGCATGGACTACACTTCTTCCCATGTGGATAATGCACTGAAATTTGTACAAACTAAATTAAGCAACCATATATTTCATTGGAGAACACTGATTTCTAAACTCTACAAGCCAGATACATATTAGTAATGCTAACAGTAACAAGAAAAGTGACCTTCTGAAAACAGCAACTTACAGCTGGTTTAGAAACAGAAAAAAATATGTTTTCATCCTTTTTTTTTTTCAAATAAATCATTTGAGGGGGGCTCCTAAAACTTATAACAATTCATACACCCATGTGTCAAGTACATTTGTACATATGTTGCCATCATCCTTTTCAAACATTTCCTTTCAACTTGGGCCCTTAGAATCAGGTCCTCGTTTTCATCCTCCCCTTCCCCCACCCTTATGAACCCCTGATAAGTTATAAATTATTTCCATGTCTTTTGCCATCTGCTGTGTTTCCCTTCACCCATGTTGCTATTGTTCATCACCAGAGGGTGGTGGTGGTTATACGTCAATCACTGCAATCAGTTCCTGGGTTCTATCCCCCCCCCTTCCCCCTACCCTCATGGTAAAGCTATTCCCATGTTCCTGGGCATTTTCCTACCTGAAAACTTCACTGCAGTAAATGCCTTGCCAAGAGAGTGAGTGCAGCCTGAAGAATAGCAGTGACACCTTTGGTCCAGAGTGATCTTGGAACTGTTTCCCATCTGGCCTTCCGTAGGCTTACTTCCTCGACCCCTCTGAGATGACTTATTTCGTTTTGCTTTCGGGCACTGTCCAAACACTTATCACGGAGGAAATTTGCACGACCTGAAGGCTGGACTCCACAAGGAGGAGGATGCCTCATGATGGATCTGACATCATTCCCTACAGTCCTGTTCGTGGGTCCCCAGGACAGGAATGGTGCCATGTGGAACAATGTGGCTTTGTTACAAAGTTCTGGATGATTTTGCTCCACTTCACCCTCAGTGTTTGCATTTCTCATTCCTCCTAGAGATGTTAGGTCAGCCAGAAGGAACGCATGGCAGTTGCCACAGGTGGGCACAGACACATCATCACACACATGGCTTTTCCAGGGCAGCCTTCACATCAAACCGCATTGCTCATGAGCACCCACATGGAAGATTCTGCAGAGAAGCATAAAATCCCCAGCGTGGCAGAGAGGGTCCTGTCCCACTATGCCACTGCGTGATTTCTGACGACCCCATGACAAAGAGAAACTCCCAAGCTTGCACCTGCCCTTTGGCTTCCCTACTGTGTGACTCATCCTCTGTTACATTATAACAGTGTTGATTGGTCTAGCTCCTCATTCATTTACTTACAGATAGATGCCCAGTTCAGCTCAGGTCTCTGCTCGCAACACGTAAAATGCAGGTAAAGAAACCAAGTAAATTCATATCCTTGGAGTGAAGGGGGGATCCTAAACTAAGCCATTATTACATAAGTGCGAATGGGATTTGAGTGAGATAAAGGTCAGCGTGAGCTAGAAATCAGGAATTTTGAACAAAAGAGATTTCTCTGCAGACTACTCTTTGATTTCATCAATGTCTTCTGCACCCACAAGTGACGCAAGTCATCTCTGGGCTAACGCCAGGGTTGTTGGGAAAGACGTGGGGGGAGAACACACACACTCCCACCTTTGTGAAGATAGGCTCGTTTCTATTGCAGATTTAAGCATCATGCCCAGGGCTGAGTTGATGGCTGACTTTTTTTTATTTTCTCCTGGGGGGGGGTGTCTTCTTTGGTTACAACCCCTTATTTACTGTTTATTAAATATGCAGTCTGAGGCAACACCCTCAGTCACTTGCTTAACTAAAAGAACTAGTCAAGGGCAGGGGTTGAGACAGTCGTCCCTGCCTTCCTGCACAGCATGCAAAGGCAAAAATGTTTTCAGACATTCTATAAAATTCAGAACAACCTAAAATGTCTTTGGTTTTGGCTGAACTTTTATCAGCAAAGTGCAGTCACACTGGTTTTCCCATGATAATGAGAGGCTCTGATTGTCAGTCTTTGATTCACAGAATGTCTTTGATTAGAAAATCATGGCAGACAAAAATTCTAACCCCTGGAGGACACAGGGACATAAATTGGTTACAGTTAGGAATCAGCTGATTTGGTTTCTTTGAACTTCACTCACATTTTGATTTGCCCCTGTTGCTATTTCCCAGTGCTGCCATAATAAAATGCCAAAACAGGGGCTGCTTAAAAGAACCCCGTTTTAGTGTGTGCGCACGGTGCGAGAGGCTGAGGTCCCAATCTGGGTTATCAGTGATGATGATCCATGTGAGGGTTCTGAGAAAGGCATTGGTCCCAGTCCCTGTGCTACATTCTGGCCTCGACTGGGAGCCTCAACATATGCTTTATTTTACAGTGTGTGTGTGTGTGTGTGTGTGTGTGTGTGTGTGTGTTAGAGAGAGAGAGAGACTGCCTTTTACAAATGATGACTTAAGTTCAGGCTATGTTCCATCCTACATAAGATTAACTGATAATGTCTTCAAAGGAAACTCCTATTGCCCCCAAATAAGGTCATATTCACAGACAGGCACAGGGGTTGGGATTTCAGCATACCATTTGGAGAATACAATTAAATTCATTACATGTCTTAAACTAAGTTCTGTTTCAATGACAAAATAGTGATTTATATGACAGGCACACAGGTAACTTTTAGCATTTTTGAGTCCTTCCAAAATACACTTAATGGTAACACATATGAAATCATATACAGTTGGAAACAGATGGCCCAAGTACTCCCCTAGACCATAATAGCTAGTGTATTAACCCACCTGAGCTTCAGATGGAGAAGATGCCACCTGTTTTGTAATAAAGCTGGGGGAGGTGGAACTGAGTTCAGGTATTCACAGTATGTCACTACTCATTACCTGCCTCAGGGTAAGTTTTTAAGATGATTTGTGTTGAATTCCTTTCATTTGATAAATAACATGTATTCAGTTAGGGACACATCAAGACTGACAGCCTCAAAGGAAGGGACAGGGTCCTGGACATAATTCCTGTCCAGCAGCCCCTCTTCTCAGAGCACAGAGTAAAACACCAGAGATGCTTTCTCAAGAAGCTCCTCTATCCTGGCCATGATTTGACTAAATTATTTGCTGATAGTCAATTAGAAAATATTGTGATTCTTATGCTGGCGGTGGACACATTCTCTCTGTGCCCATTTTAAGTTGCACCTGCACCTACTTCAAATCTTCATATTATCTTCCACAGCTAATCATTTGATCATCAAAAGATAGGAACTTTGGGATCTTGTGCATAGATATGCTGTTTGCATAAATTGCAGGGGGGCGGGGGGGGATGGCAGAAAACCTTATTTGCCTAAAAGATATGCATGCCAAAGCAGCCTGTCTTACTGTTGATAATTCGTTAGAGGGACTTTCTCTGTGAATTAAAGTCCCCATGTTTTCTGCCACACCCTGGAGGTGACCTTAGGAAGGATGAGAATGTTGAAAATCAAAGTGTTTGGCTGAGCCCCAGTGGCATAAGTGGTTGAGTGCGGAACTGCGGCCCACAGGCTTGGCAGTTCAAATCCAGTGATGGCACTTAGGAGCAGCACTGGGTAGTTCCCACGACCACCAGAGGGCAGTGATGCCCCCCCAAAAAAAGAAAATCAAAGTGTTTTACAAGGCTAAGCACAGTCGACTCCAGTTCTCAGAACTATGAGGAGGCCTAATAAGCTGGGATCTACCTTTTCTGTATTTTCTCCCTCATTTCCTCTAGAAGATTCCATTCAATTCTGTATCCCATGTTCAAAAGAGGTTTAGACTACAGCAAGGTCCATGAAAGAATGACAAGGTTTGAAACATTGTATCCAATGAAGAAGCACAGATAAAGGAAATCGGACCATTTATTCTGGTAACTTAAGGAGCACAAGGCATAGTTTTACACATTGGACCATTAATCTCAGTTCAAAACCAGCAGCCACTCTGCAGAAGAAAGATAAGGCTTTCTATTCCCATAAAGGTTTACAGTCTTGGAATATTACAGGGGACAGCTCGACCTTGCACTCTACGGTTGTTACAAATTGGAATAAACTCAGTGGCAACGCGTTTTTGCTGTGGTCATTGACAGAAGAAGTTTATTCTTATTCCATATGACACTGGGATAGAACAGGGACAAGAAACTAGAAGCCATAGGTAGATATTCTTCAGTCCAGCGTGGAAACAATAGACTGCCATCTGAAAATGAGCACCCAGGCGAGTTCTTATTGCTGAAATTATCCCAGACAAGACTGGGTGTCTGCTGCTAAGCGCCCCCTGTGCTTGCTGTGGGAATTATTTAGGCTACTGTGTATTCCTACTTTCCCCCCCAAGGTTTGGTATATTCCCTTTGATTTCTAACTAATAACACACCTTCATGTTCCCAGGGAGATGAATAAACGTCTAACAGAAGAACAAGCGAAGAAAACTTATGATCGAGCAATTAAGTTAGAACAAGAATTTGGTGAATATTTTACAGGTAAGTTCATTTAACCTTATGTAGTCACAGATTTAGCAAGAAGATAACCTCATTGGGCCTCACTGATGGGAGATCTAATACCCCTCTGTTGAGAATCCCCAATACATCCTTTAATAGTGGGGAGTCCCCCTCTACTGCAGCCACCTATCAAGTTTCCCTGGTTGTATCCAACATACTTCCTTTCCTATAAGACCAGAAGAATTGGATGGTGCCTGCTACCAATACTGAAAATTTTGATCAACGATTCTGTAGCATCTTTCTGATCAAACTGGGGGAAATGGAGACTAAAATGGCAGCACTCATGGAATCCAGACTTTCTAGAGCTAGGACAGCTGGGTGAAATCTCTAAAACTAGTGCCATAAGATAATCTTTAAAAATTAAACAATGGATTAACTAGTCAAAATGTCTGCCATGAGAATTACACTTCTAAAGAGCTATCTATCTGGGAGCAAAGTGACAACAGCAATTCAGAAGACTAGATAGGAAGCTTGGGGGCAGTGAGTTTATGTTCATGAAGAAAGGAACAGCTCAAAAAAGTAGGAAGAACATAGTTGTCCACTTAGAAGGATATAATCAATGTCACCGAATTGTGCAGGTAGTGACATATGCACTGATCTATGTTTTGCTGTATATATTCTCAACAATAGAAAATCTTTTTAAAAGAAAAACTAAGCAAAAGACTCAAAATCATCTATCTTCTATTGTTAAGGAGTATTTGGGGCATTTATACCTAGTAAATAAACTATCTCGGGCTGAGCCCCAGTGGCGTAAGTGGTTGAGTGCAGGACTGCAGCCCACAGACTTGGTGGTTCAAATCCAGCGGCGGCTCTCAGGAGCGGCACTGGGTAGTGCCCACGACCACCAGAGGCAGTGATGCCCCCCAAAAAATAAAAAAAATAAATTAAGATTGGGTTGGACTCTCTCATTAAGTTTTCAGTAACTACTCATATGTAAGCCCTTGAAGAGGCTTACTATTTCAAGTGATCATAAATGGGTCAGTTTTGCTTGTTCCCACTCACTGTTGTTTCTTAGAAGTACTGACCACATTTCTCAAGATGCATTGACCTATATGAAAAATCACGATGTGCCACATTTCCTGATTGAGTTTTACTAATAAAGGCTTATTCAAGTTTCATTGTATCCAAATACAATGGCTACATGAACAGGTCTAGATTTCTGATATTCCCAGATAAGCATCAGAAAAGGAAATGCATAGATAGATATAGAGATAGAGATTCAACCCTATAAAAAAAAAACTCTGAAAGACTGTGGGGATGAGAACAAGGACCCACAAACTGAAAGAAGGATGAATTTCAAACAGCAGAAAGATCACTTCTTTCCGTGTCTGCCTCTGTCCCTTCTGCAACAACAGAGAGGTGCCCCTGAGCTGCAGTTATGGCTAAATCCTGACTCCTGTTTCCCTTTACAAGGGCCCAGACATCCGACCCAGAATTCAGTAGGCCAGATCTTGCAAGCAGACTGTTGAGGGTGTGTGTTCTGACTGGCCTGATGGATTAGGTCCTTGGTGTGACCCAAATCAGAACTTTCACAGAACATCAGAGCGAGCAGTGAGCAAGAGCTGAAAAATGGTGCCAGCTGGCAGACACCAGCCTGAGGACAGGCTAACACTGTCTCTTATAATCTGAAGGTTTTCTGGGGAATGAAAACCTTGGTCTGACCTAAACCAGAGCTCTCACAGAGGAAGAGAGCAGAGAATAAAGACTGGACTCTGGGTCTGCCCTCAGATGAATTCCTCAGTGTTGATTTCCTGATTGCTTTGGAGGTGCCTGAATGATGCACACTTTACTGTGGCCAGAACGAGAACTCATGCAAGGCAATGAAGGGAGGAAGGACTAAGAATTTCTTAAAAGTCATTCATGTTTTCCAAAGTATCCTGTGAGATGGTTGATAGGGAAAATCACAAGGCTCACAACCAAACTGAAAACAGTTAAGAACATGATGGAGAAGAATTGTTTCTGTAGAAGTTCAGGTAACTGATTTTTTTTAAATGCATGACAACACTATTAAACATACTTAAGTAACAAAGGAAACAAAGAGTATCGGGAAAGTTGGTGATCCAAAATGAAGCCCACCTAATCACAATTTTTTAAAATTATGAATGTGACCTTGCTTACTGGAAAGTTCTACTACTTCTTAGAAGCAGTAAAAACTATTAAACTTCTTGATCATCTCAGTGACAGTTACTGTGTCTACACTGATTTCTCTTTACTGCACCGGAAACTATGCCTAACTCCTAAGTGTGTTTGCTTTGTTGTTATTTTGTTTTTAACAGCTATCGTCCAAGGAGACACCTTAGAAGATATATATAATCAATGCAAGCTTGTTATTGAAGAGCAATCTGGGCCTTTCATCTGGATTCCCTCAAAGGAAAAGTTATAAATTAGCTACTGCACCTCTGACAACGACAGAAGAGCATTTAGAAGAACAAAATATATATAATATACTACTTGGAGGCTTTTATGTTTTTGTTGCATTTTATGTTGTTTTTGTTTGTTCTTTTGCAGTCAATGTGAATTCTTATGAATGTACAACACAGACTGTGTGAAGCCATGAAGGAAATGGAGGGGCCACAGGGTGGGACAGAAAAGGCACTGCAGTGTGCAGGAAGGTTTTAGTCTGCTCAAAGTGCCAGGTATAGGGATGAACCTCTGTCGGGCTTTCTGCCCAGGAGATGGGCAGCCTCCTCACCCCAGATGTCCAGTGCTGATTTAGCTGCTGAGCTCTGTGTTTTTTGCTTTTAAAAAAAAAGTTTCTAGCACTTGAACCTCACCAACCTTCCCATTACCCACATCTGTAAATTGGTATACTTCGAATTTTATAACTATGCATATCTTTTGATTTCTTAACAAGAAAGAAGTATCTTTGGAGACAACATGATATCAGGGAAAGATAAGTGTGTAGTTGCTTTGACCACCATCTGCAAAGACAAGCATTTCATAAAATTCACAAGCATATGGAGGCCTGACCTTACCAAGAGGAGAGGAGTCTACCTGGGATTAGCTGTATGATAATTGATTGTCTATTTTGCCATTTATAAACTGAAAGGCACTAAAGATGAGAATAATTTATACCATAAAATATATTAAATGTATAGAAATGGATTTCTATAGGTTAAAACGTTTTGTGAAATATTTTGTAAAGACTAATTAACTGGAAGATTAAAGGAATGCACTCTCAGCAGATAATCAAGTTCAATCCCTGATAGATGCACTGTCCCTTGTGGCCAATGCTCTATTAAGAACACCCAAGTTCCTCCCAAAGCCTGACAAAGACTTCACCTTCGCTAACCTCCTATGATCTCCCTTCCACACTATGGATACACTCTCACGGAGCACACACACCTTCATGAGGCATTTTGGTTGTTTTGTTTTTTAAGCTGAGGACTTTTCAGTTCTGGAGTCAAGCAAATGATATTCAGGAAAGTTTTTGCTTTTCTCTGGCTAAACCACCTGGGCCTGCTGTGCAAATAGTTGAGTAACTCTTAACGGATACATACATTTACATACATTTCTTAACAGGTCTTTTAGTATTTTAACCAACCAGGAGCAGTGAGCGTTTTGGTTTCAGAGTATAACTGAGGATTTTAGGACAGTCAGAAATAGTATACGGCTATGTGGAAATGTGTCCCAAGTAACACTCTATTTTTGTTGTTGAGAAAGATAGAGAAGAGACTTTCCTGTTTAGGGGGTGAGGGGGTGCAGACTTGTTTCTGTGAGTGGGGCAATGAGGGAACTGCGAAAACATAAACAAAAACTTGGAGCTCAACCAATCGAACAGCCTTTCGTGGGGGTGTACCTGGACCAGGTTTATTTTTTAAACAATTATAGTAATGATGATTTTGAAAAGAAACCTCCCAAAGCCTATAAACTGAACCAGAAGAGTTAGTTCCACACTTTAAAGCTGCTATCAGCACTGCTTTTGCCCCAGGTGTTTAGGGAGAGACACTACAGTAATCTCAATAACCACTCAACTCTGGGTTCTATGCAGGCCCAGACTCAGCCCCGTCGCCTTATTTCTGGGGTACATCCAGACCTGGCAGGGATTCTGCCACACTGTGCAGCAAACCAGCATGTAGGCTGGGGTGGGAGAGCAAGAGCTAGAGCTGTCAGTAGTGACGGGGCTTCTTCACAGGAAGACCATCCGAGCTCTGATAGATGGTCTCTTTCCCAAAACAAGGGTTGGTCATCTTACACAAAATAGTATTGCCTGCCTGGTTATAGTCAACAAAACAAACCCCACCCCACCCCCACCCCCAAACGGATAGTCACATACCTACCTAAAGTTTTGAGGTTGCCTTTGCCAATAGAAGGGCTATATCAAATGTATTTTCCCTTGGATGGAAGCAAAGTTTCCAGAGACTTCCGTGGAGTGTGCACAATGCTATGGATGTTTCCTCATCTGCGATTTGCCCATTTCAAATCAAGGCCTACTTTCATCAAAATTACTCCCAGACGTTTCCTGCCACCAGAATGCCAGTCCGGACTCCAGCTCTTATTTTCTTGGCCACCAGGATAACTTCTTTGGTTTCTCCACTGAGCATGCAACTGTTTCTTTCAAGGACTGTCATGAATGAGTCGATGTTTGCGCGGGTCGTGTGACGTGCTTTCCGTATACTAGCATTGCTGTGGCTGAGTACAATCAAACCAAACCACCAACCCTTGGTTTTGTAGTAATATAATTATTTATTTTCCTAGTGTAGATGCTTCCCGATTAGAATTGGCATTTGCACTGATTTTTTATGTAGATTTATATAAATATATATATAGACATATATATTTGCTTGAAGAATCACCAAGCAACTTGGTGAGAGGGTCTTTTCCCTCTAGCATTTACACCTCCATCTGTTGTGTTGTCTTGCGCTTCCCAATGTTGAGGTCTCTGTGGCTCCAATGGATGAATCGGTGTGTTCCGCAACCAAGCTGACAACTTTCGTAGAAATGGCATGGAAGTTACCCAGATTACATCTGGTGCAAATTTACTTGGAGCCTGGGGGGCCAGACCGGTGCTAACACTGCAAACTTTGTCCGGAGCTCTCTCCAATCTGAAGGCTTGCTGGGGGCGCACTGTCACCTTCACAAGCTGGGCCCTTTCGGAAAAAGTGCCAGATCGTGTCACTGGTGCTATTTTTCATGCTCTGGTACAATGTGTAGCACCACGGGGGGGTCTCAGCTTGACCAAAATCGAAATCCCTTATGTCAGCTAATGGCCAAGACACATGTTTTCTGCTCTCCTCCTACAGGATTATGGGCCACGGCTTTGCAGGCCGTTTCGCCAGCCCCAAGCCGGTGGGTTGGCCAGAAGGGCTGAGCCGGCCCACCTTTATGAAGCCACCTGCAGGTGCCCCGGGGTGCTGTCTGAGATCCCACTGCCAGTCCTTCGGGGTTGTGCGCCAGGGACAAGCCCTCCACCCTCATGGCTCATACGTTTGTTCTTTTTCTCATTCTGTTCCTAAGTTCACCCCCTTCGAGTTCGACACTTCCCGCCTACATTCCATCTTCTCGACTGCACCTGGAATCTTCTCATTCTCTTTTCTTGCCCTGTTGTCTTTCTTGAGTCGCTCCCTTTTATCTCCTTAGTGTCAACCCTGGTCTCGGCTCACTTTGTCGCCCTTCCTGTTCCTCTCTCTCTCTGCTTCCTTGCTCTTCACCTCAGATATCTCTGATCACCTCCTCTTTCCATCGCTTCATTTTTTTTTTCTGTCCTATAAGGGCTCCTGGCTGATTCAGACAGCAAGTCCCTTAAGTGGATTCCCGACACAAATATTTGGGGTCACCGTTTCACCTACGCAGCCCAGAATGCAAAGCTGAGCGTGAGGTCTGAGCTGGAGCCAGCTCCGGGCCCCCTCACCGAGCCAGCCTGCACCGCTGCCCCGGCAGTGATGTGCATTGCTCTGGGCGCTGCTGGCACCGGGTGCCTGCCCCTGCCTGCACGCCGCTCTACCGTGAGCCCGCGCCCTAACCTTACCCCGGGCACTGAGGACTCTTCCTCTCAACAAAGGCAGGCAGTGGCTCCAACAATTATCCTGATAGCCAACTTCTTCCTGCTCATTGAAGCCAGGCCATCGCCTCGGTTTGGAGAGAGACATTACCCCAGTTCATAAGCTTTCTTTTTCCCATTTTCATGTGAAGCCCTCTGCTTTACAGCTGGCGACCGCTCGGGTGCGATTGAATGGACTCGCTGGTGGAATACCATCTCTTTTTCTCCCCTGTCTTGGTCCTGCCTAAATTCCTACAAATATATTTGAGCCAAGATCTCAGGCTAGTTGCTAACATTTCTCATCTATGAATGTGTCATTCCGAAGGGAAAACAAATCGAGGCAGAGAATCCCCGTAAAGCATGTGTAGTGCCTCCTATGAAAACTGATTTGACAGGGAACTCCCTGCAGAAGTCTGTGCATATATGTGCTCGTGTGTATACATGGTATCTATGGAAAGTAGATCATGTATACACATATTGTATTAGGTATGAATTGATGTGGATAGAAACCCACACACATACTCCGGTCTGTAAATACCCTTCCTCACTGAAACCTGTGCTTCGCAACAGTTTCTTGTTCAGTTGTGCGGTTTCCTGTGACAGCTGAAGACAAGCCAAGACAGGTGGGCCATTTAGGCACAGTGCATCTCAAAGCTAGAGTACAGTCTCTCCCTAGTGACTCATGGGAACAGATAGCCCAATGACAAGACTGACTCCCAATGGGGTGGCAAACTTTTCTTCTCTCCTGTTGGAATTTGTGTTTCCTATGTGTGTCCTAACTTCTGAGTGCACCAGGCTACCCCCATTAGATCCTTTAAATATAACAATTCTGTGCTTCTCTCCGACAGGATGTTTCTTAATCGAGCTGTCGTGTAGGATGGGAGGGAGGGGGAAATATTCTTTGTCTGGGCTGGAGTTTACCGAGACACTGCACAGCTTACACTCCTGTTAAGTGTAAATATTCAACACTTCCATTCCATTTGTGTAAAAAAATAAAGCACACACGATTATAAAATCAAGATGTATATTTCATACTCCGTGTGTCCGTGCATATTTATTGCATTTCCCAGTTGTCGGCAGTGACTCCGTTGTAAAAATGCTGGATAGAGTGTTTATAAACGTGTCATGGTTTTATGATCAGATATTAATATTAAAACATTTTTACACTTTATAGCAAATGGTTTTCTCCCAAAGCATAATTTGTCTTATTTCATAGAAGAAGAAAAAAAAAAGAACAGCACCACTCATTTCTATTTTTATCACATTTGCCTCGGTTCAGAGCTAATGTGCAATTATGGTAGGTTTATGCTGAAAAATATTGGCACTGCTGAAAAGAACTGAAAGTGGTTCTTTCACATACTTTTAAATATTGGGTGACCATCTTGCCTGTTCTTAATCAGGACCTGCCAAATGTGAACACAGTTAATTATATTTTTAAGGATATGTTTTTAAAGGCTATCCTATCTATCTATGTAGGTGAGCAGAAATTCCTGTGTTAAAATCCTGAGACTCCAGAAAAATGGAGAAAACAATGATTTTCTGCCCTGAAAATCATGATGCAAAGGAGGCATAACTCAGGGGAATGCTGCCAATCGTGATCTGTACAACCCAGAGGCCACTAAGCTTTGCCGAACATGCTCTGGATTCTTCATTTCAGGCTCACTAGAACTACTAAATGCTCAAGGCATTTAGACAGCGAGCATCAGACCACGAAAGCACTGTTATAGACTCCTTCTGGGGAGGGGATGACTTTTTGCCACCAATCACTTGAAAGTCTGTACTGAGTCAATAAATCATCCAATAATTGCACCAACTACTTGCAATGCCGGATCAGTGGGGCAGTCTTCCTGGTCATCACCGTAAGTGAAGAAGAGTCTGGCCAGACCGCCAACCCCAACGCTGGTGCTTACTGGTAGCGAGCCCTAATAGCTCCGAGAAGGCGGCAGAAAGCACGGGCTGCGGCTGCGAGCCCAATGCAAGCTTCAAATGCCAACAGCTATTCTGCTTTCAACATTCGCCTAGTCTCCTCGGTCGACTATTAATGGGAACACTGCACAAAGATTCGCTGTAAACATGGGGGTGTTCATTTCAGGGGGAAAAAAGAAAGCTCAAAGAAGAAAGAAAGAAAGCTCAGTGAGCATTCGACTTTCAGTCACATTTCATTTCTATGTAACTAGTTTTTAAACCACAAAGTCCCCAAAGCCAGAAGTAACCTGCACTGCACATCTCCAATCCTAAAAGGGCCTAGATATGAACCTATGACCTATATAGATATTCTGAGACCAAACATTTTTAAATAGCATAATTGAAAAATGCTCCCAGGACACTAAGCTAAGGAACATTTTGCTTTCTTAATACAAACAGACACCGAGCACTTAAAAACTGTCAAGGAAAGGTGCTTTTAGCTGAGACCTGGTGGTGCAGTGGTTGTGTGCGGGACTGCGGCCCACAGGGCTGATGGTTCAAATCCAGCAGCAGCTTTCCAGGAGCAATGCTGGGCTTCCTACTCCCACCAGGGCAGTGATACAAAAAGAAAAAAAAAAGATGAAAGGTGCTTCTCTGTAAATCAGAACTACTAGAGCATCAAAACCACCCCCAAATTCCCTTCTCAGTAAGAGACATATGACTTCTATCACCTTCAAATATTATAGCCACAATATCTAATCAGGATCTTGTCCTTAGTTCCCTTGATCACTACTGGGACAATGCCAGAATATTTGGTATAACCGATAAATCACTGGGACAAATAAAATGAAAATGAACAAAAGGCTATCTGATTTATGAGATGGGCTGAAGGCCCAGCTCCTGGCCCACCAATGTTACTGATGCCAACTTTCTTGCACCACCCAGGGTTTCAGGCAGGACCAGGTGCCTCATAAGGGATGCTGCGTCCATGTCTGGCCCTGCACTGAATGCCCCAGCTAAAGCAGCTACAGGTTAAGGATGCCTACTGCCTCCTCCCCTTTACTCCCATTTGTCTTCTAGCACACAAGAGCAACTATCATTAATTTTAATTATGCTTTACTTTTAAACTCAAAGTGGTCAATGTTTTGAAGCATGTTTCACTGCTAATATGTCATCCCTGCACCCAGAAAGCATTACAGATCTAAGTTACTCAAAACCAAAAAAGCAAAGCCAGAGAGAAACACATCCTCTCCCATGTGCCTAAGACTTCTCTTTCCAGTCCTAGTTCTCTGTTGTCTGGACAATGAACTTTAAGACTTTAAAAGGGATACCCTGTGTGAATACTAACCAATAGAAAGCTACATCCATACCAAGAGACAAAGTCATAGGGCAGGCTTCATTCTAGCAAAGTAAAATCGAATACTTTCAAGAGAACTTTCAAGAGAGGCAGGAAAAGCATTGTTCTTTCCAATGGGATATTAACATTTTCAAATTCCTAGGTTTTAGATTATAAACTACATTAAAAAAGGTCCTCCGTAATGGAAAGCATTTATATTACTCAAAAAGAGTACATTGATTTCTAGTCAATAAAAATCAGATACCTCCAAATTAAAAGGTTAAATCTGAATTGAATTGGAGAGTAAATCGAATACTTTCAAGAGTACTTTCAAGAGAGGCAGGAAGAGCGTTGTTCTTTTCAATGGGATATTAACATTTTCAAATTCCTAGGTTTTAGATTATAAAGTATATTAAAAAGGTCCTCCATAATGGAAAGCACTTATATTACTCAAAAAGATTACATTGATTTCTAGTCAATAAAAATCAGATACCTCCAAATTAAAAGGTTAAATCTGAATTGAATTGAAGAGTTTCTATAGACCACATTTGCATCCTCATGATTCTTAGGAACCTCTCCCTAGTTATTGTGTAAATAACCCCAGGAGTGAAAGAAATTGCTCCCATTGGCCCTTCCAAGCCACTTTCTCAGAATATTCATCTTCTTTGACCACAGCCATTCCTGACCATTTGCCTATTTTATGACAAATTGGTGGTTTACTTTTACTATCTGAATTTCTTTAACGTGAAAATGTGTAGCAAAGCATGCCACATATAATTCCAATGCCATCTAGGACATGAAAACTTAAAGGGTATATGCAGTCAAGATTTCATGTAAATAAAAGTTAGTGGCTATTTAATTGAGATGCCCAAGGAAAACATTACCCGAAAAGCTGACATTCTTTATTTACATCCTTATCTATTTATTATGCCTTACACATTTGATCAGCAAATAATAACTCTTGGTTGGAACCACACACCACTTAGTTGTTTGAGAAAATAATGTCTTCTCAAACAGTGCAAACATAGCAGAAAAATAACTCCCATCATCCCATCAAGAAAACAACAACAACAACAACAACATAACTCCCAACTCCCATCCAAAAAATAAATCACTAAAATAATTTAAAACTTTGGAAAAATAACCTTGACATTTACTAGTCAATATACACCTGCTCATAATTTGCTCCAATGCTCATACTTTGCGAAGAAACTTTTCTCTGACAAAACTTGAGTCTGCATTCCAAATCTGTTGACTCCTGATCTCCTGTCCTCCCAGGGTCTCACACGAGTGGCCTACAGATAAGCAGCTTTGTCAGCTAGGGGAAAGGTGAACGATAGAGTTCGACAACCTCGTTTGCTAGGTGAACAAAAGAGGGCAGGTAAGCTTGGTGTGTTAGTCTGGGTAGACTAGCGAAACCAATTCATAAACACACATGTGAATAACAAAGAGATTTAAATACAAGACAGAAATAGCATGAGAAAACACCTCAGCCCAGTCCAGATCAAGTCCACAAGTCTGATAGGAGCCCATAAGTCTGAGAGCAGTCCAGAAAGTCCTCTTCAAACTCAGGAAACACAGGCAAATGATGCCGAATGGAGGAAGATCATAGGTCAGTGGGTAGAGAAACCTTGGATGCAGTGGTGGTGTCAGCATCGCAGCACTGGCAGGGGTCTCCACATGGCTGCTCCAGCACCCAGGGCTACTTCAGGGTAGACCTGTGTGGCTTCTCCTGCGGGACGTCTCCAAGGAAGTCAGCCTTGTCAATTGAGTATCTCCAAGGGAGTGAACCAAGAGAGTGTCTCCCACCTCTAAGAAGGAATGACCAGATTTCCCAGAATTCTCAGAGCAGGCCAGGCCCACACAGACGTCTCATTGGCTATCTCTAGAATGACAGGCTAGGTTCCCCCCTACACTCTTAATCATCAAATTGACACCAGATTAGGTGACTGCCACACTTGGACAGAGGTGTTGGAGAGATTAGGAGTCCACAACTGGCATGCCTATGACATGACAAGAATGATCAGGAAGTAGGAAGCTACTTAAACAATTGATCAAGCTGTCAGGCATTCCGTGTGCTGTAGGAGCATCTGGAGAGATGTGAACATTGCTTTCTTTGCACCTAGTGAAGCCAAGCCCTACCCTCAGGGGAAGATAAGGCAATGAGGCCACTGGGTCGGCCCTACAATTTGGTGTACAAAGGACCCATTCCTTTGAATCAGGAAGAGCTTTTGCCTGGCCTGGTGATTTCAGTCAACAGCATCTAATAGGACAAAAATTAGGTCAAATTTGATTTAGGAAAAAAAGACTAAATGCAAACCCTAAAGGCTAGGGAATAAGTATGTCCCTGATTCTTCTCTTAATATTTTAAAATATGACTATAATATTTTGTATGATTAAGTTATGAGATATTTTAAGAAGACTTAGAGAATGGGGTTTCAAAGCAAATTAACATTCTCTGTAAGAACCTTTGCATTTTATAATGTCTGTTATTTGGTGTCAAGCATGACCTTAAAATAGAAACCCAGAGGTAATATCCAAATCCCTTTTTAGTGAATCATACAACACACATACACACATTCTCTCTCTCTCCCTCTCCCTCTCTCTCTCTCTCTCTCTCTCGCTCTCTCTCTAACTTTGGCCAGAGTCTCAGACAAACGCATAGCTCTCAGAAATGTGGTTCAGCACTTCTCCCAGGTGAGAGACCACAGCAAAGTGATAAATTATTTTCTGTAAAAGGAAATGAGATGTGGCTAATGGAACTCCCTGGTTTGCCCCTCTTACAGCTGTGCATAAAATAAAGACTCTTAGTGTAACTCCAATTATATAATTGCCAAACGCAAGCTCCGATTACAATGTACCATATATGCTCATGTATAAGCTGCGTTTTTCAGCATTTTTAGTGCAGTCTTTATGGTAAACTTAGGTGTGCCTCAGCTGATATTCAGGTCAGCTTATACTTGAATATATATAATAGTTATTTTAGCAAACACAGAAAGCATTTCCTTTGGATGCCCAGAAAAATTTGATTGAGAATAAGAGCAACCCAGAAGAATGAGTGGCTAGCACCCCTGTGTCAGCTGCTACAATGCCAGAAAGGTCAGTCAGTCCTGGACATCTATGAGTAGACAGATGATCACCTTCCCTGAAAAGCATATTCTGGAACCAGGGACATTTGTATCAGCTCAAGTTTGTAGCAATTGTAGATTTCAGGGTCTATCCCAGACTCACTGAAGTGAAATCAGGATTTTTAATTAGATTCCCAGGTGAGTGTATACATGTTCAAATTTTTGGCACACAAGTTTACAAATCTCAATCAACTGAAAAAGACATTGCGGGGGGTGGGGGGGGGGGACCTCGTGTAAATTCAAGAAAGTAAGTTGCTACTATAATGGTGCAATCGATAACCACAACAAATAGCAGGAAAGAAGAAAGAAGGGAAACCCTGGAATAAGCAAATAACTTGGTGAGTCATCATCCTTAAATCTCGGAACCTGACTGTTCCAAGACAGAAAAGATTTCAAAAGTCACATAAGAAAATATTTGATCTATGGAATAGAACTGTATCAACAGAGGAAGCCTGTCTTGATGGATGACAAAGCATCAAGGCACCCACAAAGAAACCAACTTGGAACTGCAGAAGCCAGTTCAAATGCTGGCCTCACTCTTGACTAGCCTTTGATAAGTCGCTGGCCTTTTCCAAGGACAAGCCTTATCACCTGAAATGTGATCGTGCAATGGCACTGAGTTACTTAATGGGGCTCTTCTAACCAAGGTTTCTAAGACCCACAAAATGACCTGGAGCCTAAGGTCAGGCAGGCTTCTAACCAACATACTGTTTACCTTATTTTGACACAAATCATCACTTCTGGGTTGTATGTTTCATTGCAATAGCCACACAGAACTCACAGACAATAATCAATTATCTTATGAAGGACGTTCACAGGTTATCTATCATTCGGGTCAGTAATTCAGGATACAGTTATTTAGTCAGGACAATATCTTCTCTGTCATGTCTGCAGGCAGGCCTCTCTCTGGCCCTCAGCCATTTGGCCTGGCCTCTGCCCTGCTCATGCAATGGTACAAAGTTCTTGGACAGATGCTAAGAAATGCCCCAAGGACAGGTCACTCTGCCCTATGTCTCAATCCGAAGGCACTCAGTACCAGGTCCTTGCTGATCAGTGCAATTGCCCTCCCTTCTTCTGGAACAGTTTGTTTTATAATCAGCAGGATGGCCACTGCAATTAACCCTGTGAATAATCACTCACCACGAAATCACATAATCTAATCAGGCCCTTCAGAAAACAAAAATGATGTGATGGGAGAAGGCAAGAGCTATGGCTACAAGAACGATCTCATGGATGGCACTGCAGCTTGTCAAATGAATAGACTAGACAGAGGAACCAAGAACAAGAAGAGATGTTATTCTCCAAGGACAGCTAGAAATCACTGTATTGTGACCTCTATGGCAAAGGGGGAAGAGTGGGTAGAAAGAGAAAACAATGAAAGAACCTATTCCAAAAAATAGTTCTATATTGAACAGGATTGAACCAGTTTATCGAAGCACGCTTTATCACATTCCACAAATCCAAAAACCAAACTCCCTGCCATCAAGCCAATTCTGACTCACAGTGACTAGAGAGGACCAAGGAGAACTGGCCCTGTGAGCTTCTGAGACGAACTCTTTATGGGAGTAGAGAGCCTCACAGGTCTCCCAAGGAGCTGCTGCTGGTTTCAAACTCCTGACCTTGCAGTTAACAGCCAAACAGGAACAACTTAATTGCCTGTGGTTACACATTTGTGAAGGAGGTGTCTGTTACGCTAATGAAGCAACATTAGCATGTATATTGAGCTGATCTCTTTTAAGACATAAACTAAAAAGAAGGGATGAAGTAGAAATGAGTTCCCACAGGCCTGGGTTGGCAGGCAGCCCCAGTCATAACTATAACCACCACCAGAAGAATGCACTTCAAAGGGCATAGGATGCTAGTTGAGTGGACGCCCAATCCACTGCCTTACGAAACAAATATATGCTTATATTTAGAGAGATCTATTTCCCTATCATTATATATAAATGTATTTACATATGTACATGACAATATTTTCACTTATATAAATGTTCTTTGTCTCATACTTCTTTACTTTATTTCCTTTTACTTTTCTCTTAAAAAGTATGTTTGAAAAAAAAAGTATCAAATTTGGCTTTCATTTGGGGTTTGGTCATTCCTCTGGCTACATTGCCCTTGATCAAGCTCAACGAGCATCCTAGGCCCTTCTTGCCATGTTGCCATTGATTTTAGATCACTTGTTCTTCCCTTGTGCTCATAACACAGGGAATCCAGGACAGATGAACTCCTCAGGACGAATAATGAGAGCAGCCACACCAGAAGGGGAAGAGGAAACGAAGGTGGGGCAGAGAAGGGAGAACTGATCACGATGATTGACACATAACCCCTCCCCCAAACACACACATACAGGGGGACAGAAAAAAGTGGATGAAGAGCGACAGTGTTTGATGTAAGAGATGAAAAAAAAAACAATCATTTATAAATTATCCAGGGTCCATGAGGGATGGAGGGTTGGGGAGGGGGAGAAATTAGCTTCTACCAAGGGCTCAAGTAGAAAGAAAATGTTTTGAAAATGATGACGACAACATATGTACACATTTTGATACCATGAATGGAAAGACTGATGGTGATAAGAGCTGTAAGAGCCCCATTCCAATGATTTTTAAAAAGGAGGAGTAGAAATGAACCAAATTGGGTGGGGGGGGGGGGGGGGGTGGTCAAGTAAAGCCAAACCACATGAAGATTTCCCAGGAATGGAAACCCAATGAAAACAGGAATCTTCCCTCCAAAGTCAAAAGAGAAAGGCCTTCCCTTAGAGCCAGCACTGTGAACTCAGAATTCCAGCTACTTCAGCTGTGTGAGAATGTATTTGCCAAAGCTGCCTCTTTGTGGTATTTCTGTTATAGCAGCACTATATCTATCTAGATAAGATAAGCAGGATAAACGATTTGAGGAGAAAACAATGGGACTGACAGTTGGTGGGGGAGATATGGGGAAGGGGCGGGAGAAAGGAAGGGGGGTGGGATGCCAACCAACCCAGGCACAAGGGAATAGCGAGTGACCTAAAATCAACGGCAAGATGGCAAGAAGGGTATAGCATGCCTAATAAGAGTGATTAATTTATATAAAAGGTAACATGCCTTCATATAAGCAGTATCATTTTTACAGTCAACATGTGTGTGAAAAATAATTTATTTGCTTATTGATCGCTTCTAATTTAATTATGAGCTCTCAAATAGCATGTAGAAAACCATCCTAATCCAGGTTAGATAAACCAAACCCCAGGCATCACCACTGAGTTCATCTTGAGCCTCAGCAACCCTATAGGACAGATGAGAACTGCCCCTCTGGGTTGCCAGGCTATAAATCTGTTATCAGGAGGAGAAAATTCTTCTTTCTGCAGAGAACTGCTGGTATGGTGATTAGAAGCCCAAATCATAACCCACTGCCCCACCAGGTCTCCTCATGTTTGGAGTTAACTCCTGTCATTTATCTGGTGAGTCAGCATTGGACCATACTTCCTCCATTGCTCAGATGGCACTTGGGGTGTAAGGGGTTGGAGTTACATGATGCCATCTTGAGGAGAGGCCAGTTTCCGAGTCCTGATTTAAGGATCCCATTCCCACTCACTGCCAAAGTGGTGATCCCTTGTGCTTTGCTCTATGTGTTAGTCCAGGTAGACTAGAGGAACAAATTTCATAGACATGCGCATAAAGCTATAAGGAAAAGGTTTATATACAAGAGGAACAGGATATTGAGCCCAGTCCAGTTCAAAGTCATAAGTCCAATATTAGCCCATATGCCTGATACCAGTCTATAATGTCTCCTTCTGATTCACAAAGTCACAGGTCAGTGGGTGCAGAATTCCAGTGCTGGCAGGGGTCTCCCAATGGCTCCTCACTTCCAGGACTCAGGGTCCATCAACAGCATCCAGTAGTGGCAGAAGCAACTCATCGCTGGCAGAGGTCTCCATGTGGCCACCCCAGCTTCAGAGGTCTGGCTCCATCAGGGCAAAGCCATGTGGTTTCTCCGCTTGGTCCTCCAGCTTCTCGGACGCTGCCATCTTGTCTTGTCCATGATTCATGGTCTCTGAAACTAACTCCCAACAACTGGGGAAGATAGCTTCTCATCTTCACGCGGGAAATATCGCGAGATTTCCCAGAAGTCTCAGGAGAAAGCCATGCCCACATAGAGGCCTCATTGGCTACTCAATGGCTATCTCCAGATTAACAGGCTAGACTCTGCCCCTACATTTCAATCATAAAATTAATATAAGGACATGACTGCCACACTCTATATGCTAATTCTCATGGGATACTACAGGAAAGACTTAATCAAATAGAAATATTAAATTATCTATCTTGTAAGTTGTGGATCATACTGCTGATATCAGTTATGGCTTTTTGGTCAAAGCGATAACAACTATTTGGGGGTGAGGGAGGGTGTGTAGTGGCTTTAAAGGTACTTTATCTGGCCTTATCCATATGATGATATAAAGATGGGGATTATGCCTTCCAAGATTTTTGCATGACAGATCAGAAGCCAGAAATCTTTCAAGCTTCCTTTTAACTCTTTCATATAATAGTCTTCCTAAGTTACCTCATCTAGTCCTCATGGCTTTAAATAAAGTCTGTGCTGCAAGTTCCCAAATTAGATCTACAGTCAACCTATAGATATCCTGTAACAATTCTTCAGGGGCCTGCTTGGCATCTCAGGTCCCTCTCAAAAACATCACAGTGTGCAAAATTAAACCCATTAGTTTCCCCTACCCCACTTCAAATCCACTTCTCCAATGTCCTACTTCTCTGTAAGTTGATTATCTACCAATCCAGTTTCCAGCCTACAACTCAGACAGATTCCTTTGTCTTCATCACTTACCTTCCATATCTAACCCATCACCAAGTTATGAAAAGTGTCTTTAAAACATCTATTTTATTGCCAGTAGTACCATACCAGCACATACCACCAGCTTCTCTTGGAAAGAGAAATATGTATGTGCTGCATATTTTCATGTATTATATCCTAATGGTTTTTAATTTATTATTGCTATTTTTTTATTCTCCCACTCAGCTCTTAATGTCCATTAGGCCAATCTGCAAAGTGAGTCTAAATTCAACCATGTTTCTTTCAACTCCAAATACCACAGTATCTTCCTATTTATTTAGAAGAAAGTCAAAATTTCTATAGACTCTACACAATCTTTCCCTACCTCGTCAGTGCTCTTGACTTAATGCTCCAGCCAAACTGGCCTGCTTTGTTCCTCAAATGCAGTAAAGTCTGCCTGTGAGAAACATAGCATGCTTCCTCTGCCTCTAATGATCTGCCTTCTGATCCTCAAGTTCTCGGCTCCTTTTTCTCTTGCATGTTTCAATCTAAGTATCAATTCAACAAAAGCACCTCCTTGCAGCCTCATCTAAAATAAGACACTGTTTCCCATTGCTGCTCTCTATTATAGTACCATATACACTTGAATATAGGCAGAGTTTTTCAGAACATTTTTAATACAGTTTCTATGATAAAATTAGGTGACTCAGCTAATATTCGGTTAGGGTTCTAGATAAGTATATATGGTATTTTGCTCATTTCTATTATGGCCTTGACTGCAGCCTACGATAAATTTGTTAGTTTGCTTGTGTGATTTATTTCTCTTCCAAACTATATAACCAGAACATTATACCTTGCCTGCTATACAGTACTCAATAACTTTGGAGTGAGTGGTTGGTGAACAAGTACTGGAAAATTTAATCTCTTCGGAAACTTTTTACAGATGAGTTGATTAAGAATAAGAAGAGTTATGCAACTTCCAAGAAGGAAGGGGAGCAGAAATTCAACAGCAGGTCAGGTAAGTTCCAGTGCCTGTGCTCTCATTCACACCAGGCCACCTCCGCAGCCACCATCTCCCCAGGATATCAGTCATCTCAGTGGGTCATCCTGTGCTTTTTATTTCACCAGAGTTAAGAAAATTGCTTTATTTTAGAAAAAGAAGTGTCATCTAAGATTTCATTATCTTCCCCATAACTAATTGGAACTCATTAAAAACCTGATTCTAAAGGCAGGAAGAAATCATTTTAATTAGCAATGGTACACTGTAGACTTTTCCTTAGCAACAAACCCAGACTATCTCACTTGATGCTGGTAGCAGCTTTAATTAACAAGAGAAGTGGCTAGTTCCACAGAGGAGGGAGAAAATACTGCAGTTAGCTCAGGTTCTTCATACTCCCTGGAGAAATTCAGTCTCTCTTAAAGACTACAATTGCCCATGATAGCCAGTTTAACCATAAATATTTTCCAGTAAGCTCATTACAATTTTATTCTCTTTTCTTGCATTTATCTGGGTAGAAAGGCCAGTAGGGGCAAAATTAGCTTAGAACACCATAGTTATCTGTCTCTACTTTTACTTTTACACTCACACTTACTACTTTATTTAATTCTTAAATTTTTTTATTTTAAGATATTTATTTCTGTACTTCCAATAGGGTGAGTACATTGACAGATTTTTTTGAAAAAATCACAAACCAGATTTACATTCCCAGGATAAACATAAATTTAACACGGAACTTCATCCAAGTTACTAACATATGATCTGCAGAAAGGCAATATTAAGAGAACCAAAATACAAGATCTAAATCAGAATAAAACATTTCTAGATCACTCTCAGACTAAGGAGTCTGGGTGTTCGAAATCCACCAGCTACTCCTTAAGAGAAAGAATTCAGACCATCTGTTCCCGTAAAGATTTACCACCACGGAAACTCTTCTGGGCCACGGGAAGTCAGAATGACTTGGTGGCAACGGGTTTCATCTTAGGCCGTGGTTGTCAGACCAAGGACTCGCATCCAGAATCTGCACAGATTCTCAGAACTCCAGCTCCACAGTAAGGAAAGAAAAAGAAAAGTTCCAAAAAGGGACTAAGGAGCCATTGCATCACTCAAGAGACTATTTCAGTGACAGATGAAAAAGTGCATCTATTCGGGCCAATGAAAAGGTAAAGAAAAGGCACAATGAGAAGCCACTGTGCAGCCAATTACCTGGCCCTGCCAATGGCAAAACAGAAACAAAACAGACAAGCTCATTGCCCTCAATCTTATTCTGACTCACAGTGACTAGTAGGGCAGAGTGGAAACAACCCCTTGAGTTTCCAAGGTTCTCGATCTTTATGGACACACGCAACCACCTCTTTCTTCTGAGGAGCAGCAGGGGGGTTCAAAAGGACAGCCTTACAGTTAGCCATCCAATGCCAAAGGTCTGTACCATTAGGGGTCATGCTAACAGATTTCACAAAACCATATCATGGAATTTAATTCTTAAATTTTAATAAGCATCAAGCAAACCAAGAATTCTTGTTGCTTAAATATCTTTTTTATTGTGCTTAATCCTGATTTCCAAAATTTATTTGACCACAAAAACATGTTCATGTTGTTGCTGCCATTCAAGTAGCTTCTGGATCCTGTATCATTCTCACTATTGTTATGATTAAACCCATTGCTACAATCAATATTTTCCACAATTTGTTATGATTCGTATACACAAAAGTCTTTGCATAGTCAATAAAACATAGGAGTTGTAGGATACATAATTTCATGCCAACTTACTAGAGTGAAGGGGTGAAATTTAGCCTGTCAATCAGGTCACAGCCTGATGATGTCTTCTGATGGGTGTAACCTTCTCATGAGAATTCTGGAAACTTCCAGGGCTGAGCCCGGGTGCCGTAGTGGTTGTGTATGGGACTAAGGCCCACAGGGTTGGCAGTTCAAATCTAGCAGCAGCTCTCCAGGAGCAAGGCTGGGCTTCCTACTCCCACCAGGGCAGTGATGCTCAAAATAAAATAAATAAATA
>PVJH01001542.1:0-204346 GCA_004026705.1 Nesogale talazaci | reverse complement strand
GGAATCCCATGTAAATACTACATAAATAGCATTCTGCCTGGTAAAGTAAGGAGGGCAGTGGAAAAGAGAAAGACCTTAGTGAGACAGATGGGCACGGTGGCGACCAGTGTGGGCTCAAACATGCCAGGCGCAGCACTGGGCAGTGTTGTGTTCTTTTGTACACAGGGCGCTGGGAGTTGGAATTGACCAGATGCCACCTGATAATAGCAGCAGCTCCCCCTCTGTGCTCCCTCACAGCTCTTGAGGGATCACTCTGCCCACTTCGCTGCTTTGGAACGTCCATTGCCCTCTCAAATAGTCAGTTGGTAGAATCCAGGCTTGCGGACAGGGAATACTGACTGTACTGCGATGAGCCTGAAGGCACATAGGGAATACTTATTGCTATTCGCTATTTCTGTCTAACTTCAAAATTCTCCATCACATTTCTTTTCTAGCCACCTAGGGAGTTTCCTGATTTTCTAAAGGCCTATACCCAAGGCTTATACCTCGTTTTCTCCTGTAGTTTTTCTGGATTCTGAAATATGACCAACAGCAAGAGAGTTTGATGGAAATCTTTTGCATGCATGAGCTGGAAATAACACATATAAATTGTAGTTGCTAGCAATGGAAGACATGGTTGGATGAGTAGATTCTCTTTTGGAATATTAAAGAGTCTTCTTAGAATAAACCACCAGGTTTCATGCCCAGCTGTTGCTTTGCATAGTCCTCTTCCACCACGATCTCTTGTTCTCTGTCTCTCGCCCTTTCTCTTGGGTTGACGAAGTGTCTACATTCCCCCCCTCTCTCTTGTTTCCCTTTTCTTTGTTTCTTATTGGTGTAACTAACTTCTCATTCATCTTGCCAGTAGCATTGCCCTACTGAGCAAAGTCAGAGCTGAAAGAACTGATTTGAAATGCTGTTGAATTTCACAGTAGGCTTGTTCAGGGTCATTACTGAAATGCAAAAGTAGGTCATGTGCTTAAGTGGATCTCTCAGAACTAGACCAAGAGCCAAAGAGTCAAGGTGAAAAAGAGACAGTTGTCAATTCATATTGAGTTAAACCATTGTAAATAATAGGACCCTAATGGCCATATAGCAATGAAAATAAGCAACCCCTCCCCCCCGTCCCCTGCCACTGAATCAATTCCTGCTCATAGTGACCTTTTAGGAAATCTTTGGGTTTCTGAGACCCTAACTATTCACGGAAGGAGGCAGTCTTATCTTTCTGTAAGATGAGAAAGCTAGAAAATGGTCTAATTGTAGGGTGGAATCAAGGAATGCCTTCTAACTTTGAGTATGGGAAAGGAGAAATGTCAGCCTTCGGTGTTCTTCCCTCAGCTGTGATCCAAAAAGAGAGAGTCCGTGGGGAAATGGGGCAGTTGGCCTCACCTCACATGACCTCTTTTTTGAATACCAGACTCTCTTTTTAGTGGTCAAAGCAGCTACCTCGGGAGTTGGAAAGCTCGGTTCAAGACCAGGTTGTGCCGATATTAGCTGGGGTCCTTGAACAGCACACTTAAGTTCACTGTGCCTCAGTCACCTCATCTAGTAGATGAAAATAGTAATTGCACCCACTTTGGGAATGGTGAGGAACAGCACAGCACATGTGAAATACTTAGAAAAGTGCCTAGTCCCTGTAAACCTTGGTTTGCCATCATGGTTAGCGTTTCTCAGGTTTTCCCCATTTAGTCTGAATCCCTCGCTAGTATGTTGTGTGGGAAGGAGGGACCAGCTGATTTTGAGTCAGTTATTTTCACTTATATTGTGAGCATGGATAAATAGTGGGTGTTTTTCTTTAAGGAAAGTAAGAATCCATTCAATCCTAAGTAGAAGAATAGATGGTTATTCTCAATAGATACTGATATTCTTGTATTTATAAATTAAGATTTATTATTAATAATCAAACTTTGGGACATAGTCATCCACCTGTGATTCCATATTCAGAAGGCATGGCTGTCTCTATCATTTACCAAAAGCGTCCTTTCTGCACAGAACACACATCTCATATTTTATAAACATCTATTTGGCCCAGTGCATATTTTTTTTCTTATAACTAACTTTTTACCTTTAAAAAAATGGTAGCATAAATCAACTGGCTAACAACAAACTTAGGGATTTATAATTTTTAAAAATGCAAGTTTCAAACCCAGTCAATAGGGGTAGGGGTGTGGCATTTACATTCCTTTGGTGACAGGGAAAAATGAGGGACAAGGGACACCATTTCATCATTTAAAAAAAACAAACACATTCTCAGGCAAATCATTCTCTGAAACTTAAACAAGACAGAAGCCTGAAAAGTCATGCCAGGCACACCCTTTTGCTTCTAGCCCATTTTTATCATCTCCATCTCTCGCCCCAAATTGAGGTCGTTCATCAGCATTTTCCTTCGATACTGTGGGAAACGAGTGGTGAGTCACTTTGGCTCTTTGATAAAGTTAAGTTAGGGAACTGCTTATCATCGAAACAATGAGCACAAAAGGAATTCAGTGACCAGCCTGGGACAAAACTCCACGGCGGGCGGCAGGGCAGCAGTGTTCACAGTCCTTGTTCTCAGACATTCCAGGGGAGTGGCAAAGGGACAGCACAAGGAATTTCCAAGGTCCTGGTTCCCACCCTTTGGAGTCAATAAGTCTCTGATCATTTCAAAAAAGGATATGTTTTGCATGAACTCAGAATGTCTAAGAACTTAAGTGTCCCAAAGAACTATATTTACCCATAAAAGTCCCTTGTTTAATATAGCCAGATGGACACTGCCTTTTGGACCCATGGTCATATCCCCACAGATTTGACCTTACTCATGGACTATAAAAAGAGTCTCCTATTATTGAGAATTTCCATTGCATCAAATGCTAACTATTAGTAACTCTCCTGGACAACGTGAATGATGTAATAAGAGGGCAAAGACTGTTGGCCTCAGGCAAATCACAAAGCTAGGTATGTGGGACTTGCACAATGCACTTGCCTAAGAAAGCCCAACAGTTAGTGGCAGCAAGTCCTGGGGCCCTGAGGCTTAATGGGTTCAAGTTTATAGGAAGCCATAGATGGAAGTTTTATTTGACTCTGTCTACTTGGTAGAGAGTTGGCTATTCTAAAAGTTGGATGGGAGAGAAAGTGCATTTTAGAAATGAGACCATTGGGCAGAATGGGAAGGGGCTCATTAAGAGACTGACTCCCACTTAGCTTGGTTGTTTACAAACGTGGATCACCAGGCTTCTTTCTCTTCTTTTCTCCACCCCCCACTTGCACCCCAGCTTCCTTTCACTTTGGGAATCATATACTGCCCACAGGAAATTGAAAATAGAGTTGAAAGACTGCAAGGGACTTGAGAATTAAGACATGAAGGGAGCATGGTATTCTATTTTATATATATATATATACATATATATATATATGTGTGTGTGTGTGTGTGTGTGTGTGTGTGTGTGTAAAAGCTGGAAAAGGTATAAAGAAGACCAGAGAAGAATTTAGTTTTTTGAATGATGGGGTTGGTGAAGAATTGCAAATATACCATGGCTGCTCAAAGAATAAACATACCTATCTGGAAAGAAGGATAGCCAGAATGCTTGTTAGAAGCAAGACTGGCAAGATATGTTACCAGGAGGAACCAGGAGCCTTGATGTCAGTGCAGGCTGATCTTTGGGCTGGTAACCACAAGTTTGCAGGGTCAAACCCTGCAGGTCCTTCACATCCACCCTGGGAGAAAGAAGAGGTTGTCTGCTGCTGGAAAGATTTAGAGTCTTTGAAACCCATGGAGCAGCTTTCGGCTGGCCTGTCGGACCGCTCTCTGAATCAAGGGATGCTGTGAGTGAGAATGATCTCGACAACAGTGAGCATCACGCTCGGTAGAGTAGAGGCTCAGTGGGAAAAGAAGTAAACCCTCAGTCAGATGGAGGGACACAGTGGCTGCAACAATGGACTCAAACGCTAGAATGATTGTGAGGATGCTCTTGGACAGGGCGTTGTTTTGACTTAGTGGATAGAGGGTCACTCTGAATCAGAACTGACTTGATGGTCCCAAACAACGTAACTGACAATTTTTTTTTTTTGGGGGGGGGGCGGTTGGGCGAATTCCAGAAACTGTCTCTGCCAGTGGTTCTCAACCTTTGGGTCACGACCCCTTTTTGGGGTTGAATGACCCTTTCACAGGGGTTGCCTGATTCATAACAGTAGCAGAATGACAGTTATGAAGCAGCAAGGAAATAATTTTATGGTTGGAGGGTCACCACAATATGAGGGACTGTATTGAAGGGTCGGAAGGTTGAGAACCACTGCACTATGCTATCGGAGTCCAGGTGATGAAGTAGTTAGGCATTGTGATATGCAAGTGATGCAAGAAGAGGTTGATGCACATGGTGGGATGTTCGAAATCACCAGTAACTCTGCCGGAGAAAGACTGGGTTTTCTACTCCTGGTTGCTATGCACCAGCACTGACCCAATGCCAGTGAATTTGTCTTTGGTTTCTACATATTATAAATGTGCTTTTTGGAATGGTAATAAGAAAATCTATTCTTCTGCAATTTATTTTTTTTTCATTTCATATAGGATATGAATGTTTCCTCAAATGGACACAATTCTTGCTCTTCTTCTTAATGAATGAAGAGCATTTTAATAAAGTAAAATGGAAATGAGGCTGGCAATTCTGAAACTTAAGAAAAGCCTATATCTGATGTATTAGAAAAGCTTTTTGGGCTGAGCCCCGGTGGCGTAGTGGTTGTGTGCGGGACTGCGGCCCACTGGGATGGAGGTTCGATTCCAGCTCCACGGAGCAAAGGCTGGGCCTCCTACTCCCACCACCTGAGGGCAGTGATGCCTAAAAAACAAAAACAAAAAAAAAAAAAAAAAGAAAGAAAAGCTTTTCTTGGTATGATAGATTTACCAATATGTTTTATAAACTACTTCTAACTGATACTTTATGAGATAACATTCTACTTACAAGGATAAGCTAAAACCCATACTCACTATCATCTTGGTGATGCTAACTCAGAGAGGCCCTGTAGAGCAAGGTGGAACTGGCCCTGTAAGTTTCCACGATGGCAACTCTTTACAGGGGTAGAAAGTGTTCTCTTTCTCCTACGACGCTGCTGGTGGCTTCCAACTTCTGAGCTGTCACTAGCAGCCCAAAATGTAACCATTATGCCACCAGGACTTCTTTACCAGAGCTCCTGCTACAGGTGGAAAAGAAATCAGAGTATATATAATGTAATCCCAATTCCATAAAAGGTATACACACACAAACACACACACAGACACCAAAATACCAACAACTATAATCTCGGGATGGTATCATTGCAAATGATATTTTTTCCCATTAAACTTTTTTCCCTTTTGTATTTCCTGCAATGGGCTTGGGTTACGTTTTACGTTAAAGAGCAACTGTAATTTAAAAACCTGCAATACACCTGAAAATAAGTCCATGTGACCCATCTTCCACTCCAACCCCAAACCCCAGAGGATCAGGTTAGGAATGGCAGACCCCAGTTGGACTGTCTTAATGTAGAGTACCAGATTTGAGTTCCCTCATTAAGAGAAGGAAGTTTCTAGCACCACTGAGAGAGCTGATTAGGCAATGAGACAAAACTTGAGAGATCATATTCCTTTATTACATTTATGAAATATAAAACAAATTAACAATGCAATATATACGTATATATTTTGCAAGTCCACAGGACCTCAGAAAAAATATGTTCGGTATGTGAATTTAATCTTATGGCACTGTGGTTCATATTTTGTATATTCAAGTACAGAAAAAGCTGTATGTAGACTGGTTATATATGGGTAGAAGATGGATAATGAGAAACTGCAATTCATTGAACTATCACATACACTGTGTTAAAAAATACGTACATATAATGACATATATTGTTAATAAAGACCAGTAGGAAAACAGTTTCAATGTTCAGATTTAAATACTAAACACAAAAATAAAACAAATTCTGTGTCTACAATCATTTTTGAAGTGTATCCAAGTGCATTGCAAATAAATGAACTTCAAGAAATTGAAAAGTCCATTTCCACTTTATCCAAGCCTAGTTACACACTTATGATTCTGTACTCTTATTTTAAAGGCTTTCCTAGTTTTTTTTTGTTTGTTTGTTTGTCTTTAAGTTTCGTGCTGACCAGTGAGATGTGGAATCTAACTTCTAGCCTGGGGCTGAGACTTCAAGCAAACGTGATTTCCTTTAAGGCTGTAACTTCGCCTCGCTTCTCTGAGCATTAACATCTTCCTTTCGCGGGTCACTTTTGTCCACATGTTGTGGCCATGCTTCTGCTTCCATGGATCTTCTTCCACACCCTTGGCTTTCTGTCAACAAGAATCTCCAAATGTTCACTACACAGTGGTAGGTAGTAAAGTGCTTTATACAAGGAAATACTATACACATGTGGAGAGAGGTTCTGTCTATCACTCCACCGACCAAAGTTCGTACAGACCAAACAAGAGAAGGCTCTTTTTAAAGAAACACCTTTCCTGACAGGGAGGTTGGGATTCTTCAAAATCTCACTCATTTATTCACTGAAGTAGCATCAAATGTAAGTAACTGATCTGAAGCGGGGAGGTGTCTTGATTAGCTATATTGCCCATGATGGATTACCGCCAAGTATCAGGCTGCTAGTCTGAGTAACGAATTTCAGAATCGTCCTACAGAAAACAGACGTAAGCCTAGGGCTTCCAATTCTTCTTTAGGAAACAAAACTGTATGTAGGCCTGGTGCTAGGAGAGATCAGGTCAGAGAAAACATTTGCATGGGAACATTTCTATATGTTTTGGCACTTGAAAACACAATTCCAGTTTCATTTTTTTGAGGCTGCCCGTCCCTTAGGGGAGCCCTGGTGCTGCGGTGGTTAAGCACTGGGCGGCTAGCCAAAGGTTGCCAGTTTGAACCCAGCAACTGCTGGGGAGGAGAAAGATGTGGTAGCTTGCCACACGTCTTCAGTAAGGGTTTCGTGTGGAGAGAAGTGCTCCTGGGTGCCGTCGGCCTTTGTGCCTACTTGCAGTCTCTTTTCAGAATGTCCATGACTTTTCTTCCCAGGGAAGGTTTCCAGCGCTGGACAAAACTTTTCATATTCACGACGAGCTTGCCTGATCTTACATCCTCATATCCTGCTACGAGGTACTCCAAACCTGAAAGAGAACAACAGAAGGCGCTAAACAGGTGAGAGCACTTCCTCGCGGTGTCTGAGAACACAAATCGAAGCAAGGCTCAACCTCGAGTACAACTTCGCTCCACAGGGAGCAGCACTCAGACTCAAGCTAGGGTTTGTCTGGTTCCAGAAACTTTCTATGGACGTAACCTCCTGCCAGAGAGTGGCTTTGTTTGGGAGTGCACGAAGGAGTGTTTCTTGAAGATGAGACAGTCCCTGAGGGTCACACATTGGAGGAGAGCTATGGATTCTACAAAATGACATCTATCAACAACAGTGATGTATAATTGATCGAGGATTAATGAGGGTAGGAGGTGGAAGGATGAAGGGAGGGGGTAAAAAGAGGAGCTCAAGTAGAAAGAAAACGTTTTGGAAATGATGGTAACATATGCACAAGGGTGCTTAACACAATTGGATGATGGATTGTGAGATGATTTGTAAGAGCCCCCCCCCCCCAATAAAATGGTTAATAAAAAATAGCACCTATTTCCTATATGAAGTCAATGTGTTTTTGGAATATGAGTTCTCTCTCTGTCTCTCTCAACACACACACACACACCCTTGTTTTAGCTGCTGTGTCACTGTCTCTAGCTCACTGCTGCTCTGTCTCTGTGGGTGAGAGGGGCTCAATGCAGTTTTCCCCAGGCTGTTACCTGCGTGGGGAACACTTTGCCTGCTTACAGGTGATCCTGGATGGCTTCAAATGCCCCAGCCTTGGGCTAGCAGTTGAGCGAGTCCCCAGGGACTCTATGACAAGGCTAAGGTTGACTTCATAATTAAAAACTCTTTTCAGCCTTCAGATAGAAAATTTTGGCAAACACACACATACAGAGTAGAAGGACAGTCTCTGTACCAATGAAAAGAAATAAGATAATCTCTCCCTTGGGAGTGGTCTGTAGCAATACAGTTATTCAGAAGTAATTTTGGTACTGTAGTGTAGAGTAAATAATTATCTTTACCAAAAGAAAAATTTCTACTGTGAGACAGGGATCTATACCTTACAAGTAAAATTATGTGAAAAGACGGTTGCCGTTGTTGTTCTGTGCCCCCAAGTTGGCTCCGGCCCGCGTGTGCCCCCAAGTTGGCTCCGGCCCGCGGCCGCCCTGTGCCCAACGGAATTAAACACGGCCCCGCCCCACCACAGTGGCTCCTGTGTCCACGCCCACCGATGCAGCCATGGGGTGAGTCCCTCTTGCTGAGGGCTGGACCTTTTCTAGCCGCCCCTCCACCTTGTCAAACACGATGTCCTTCTTCAGCAACTGGTCTCTCCTGACAACATGTCCAAAGTTTGCTAGACAAAGTCTTGTCATCTTTGCCTCTAAGGTAAAGTGACCAGATTTTAAGCGGGACACCATTGACCGGGGGTGGGGTGGGGAGGTGTTCTTGATTACAAATTGGATCTATATGGAGCAACAAAAATTTTCATAGAGTGCAAATAGTATTGTAAGACATTTGTTTTAATTTTAAAACACCGAAGGATGTTGTGAAATTGTTAAAAAGCCGGGCGTCTGGTCACTTTAAGGAGCACTCTGGCTTTACTTCTTCCAAGACAGATCATGTTGTCCTTGGAGCAGTCCGTGGTACTTTGGATAATTTTCTCCAGTACACCATTCAAATGTCTCAGTTCTTCTCTGGTCTTCTGGATTCAGCTTCCAATGCTGTTCACAGTACATGTGAGTGTTGTGCATTGAATAAGGGTGTGAACACACAGGCATGAAAATAAAATGGAAAATATTGGTTTGAAATCAATGTATTTTCTGTTTCATACAGGGGAATTCCTAGGGAAAAATGTTATTCCAGAAGTAATTAACACCTATAACATATACACAGTGGTCTTTAATAAAATGTCTCAAAAAACCCCCAACCCTCCCCCCCCCTCAAAAAAAAATAAAAGGGCTCCTTGAAGACTGTCTTATTCCAGGCCGAGAATAAGTTGATACCAAAGTGAGCATGGAGCATCTTGTTGTGTAAAAAGGAAAGAAGCCTCCAAAGATTGGTGGAGGTCCTTTAAACAGAAGTAGAGTACTTAAGAGGACCAAGTGATCAGTTTAGGAAGACATGGCCTGAGTGCTCCTTGGTGACAAGAATGGCTCAGACTTTGGACACAACGCCAGAAGAGACCAGTCCCTGGAGAAGGACATCATGCTTGGCAACTTATTGAAGTTGTGATACTTTGAACAAGAAACATAATAATTGTGTAGATGGAAACAGTTTGACTCCATGAAAATTGAGTTATAATTCCACAAAAGGGAAAGGCCGAGAAAATTTAATTTGTGCTTTTCTCAGGCCGAGGTCATAAACTCTTCTTTGCCTTGAAAAGGAAACATGAAAGGGAAACAGTTCAGTGTTCATCCCATGTTTACAGTAAGGGCTGCATGTCATGGTAACGCAACATCTCCCTGGGAGAAGAAAGCGAGTATATGAAAAGAATTAGAAAAATATTCATTCTCAAACTCTAATGCAAGAGTTTTTTTCAGGAAAGGATGGCTAATTGGTCATAAAAAACAATAAATGACTGCTTAATGGGAAATCGGATATTGGAGCATTTCTAAGTAATACCACACCTATCATTTCCCCATCTCAGAAGAAAAAAACAAAGCTGCTTATTCGAGGAATAAGATTTCACACTCTAATGGAAGAGTCATGCTTAGTAAGACAGAGGGTGAGTCACCCAGGACTGTGCCATGCAACTTGAAGTAGAGAATTTCTAGCGGTGCTGGAAAAGAAAATTCCATGGACTGCTAAGAGGGCCACGTGATCAGATTGGGAAGACTTATGGCCCGAGTGCTCCTTGGTGACCAGAATGGTTCAGACTTTGAACATAATGCCAGAAGAGACCAGTTCCTGGAGGACACCATGCTTGGTAAAGTAGTGGGGCAGCGAAAAAGAAGAAAACTCTCAAGGAAATAGATTGGCACAATAGCTGCAACACTGGGTTCAGGCATAAGAAAAAATGGGACTGGGCCATGTTTCATTCTGCTGAGCATAGGGTGCTTTTGGGTCAGAACCAATTTGATGGCACCTTAACAATAGCAGCAGCAGCAACAACAACTTTATAAATAGCTTGCTATATATTTGAGGGCACAACATTTATTTGGTATCCCTAGAGAAAAGCATACTGAATTTAGTGATATTCTTGGCCTTCTCACATGTGTACTTGCCAGAGGAAGGACTCCATGTATGGATGAAGGGATGAAGGAATGAATGCGTAGGATGCCCCACGAGAGGGCTCCTTTTCTAAAGTAGCAGAGGAAACAAGTTGGCATGTAAGGTTTCAGAATTTCCTTATCAGCTTTGTTTGGCTGTAGCTCTTGCACTTGTAAAAATGGAAAAACAAAGTCAAATGAAAGAGTGTCTGGTTTTGCTTTGGCAGGTTCTTGTCTTTTCTTCAAAGCCAGTAAACATGTTTTTCAAGAATTCTTTGAATAATTGTGCTTGTGTTTTCAATTGTGATGAACTTGGTTGATTCTTTGACTATTTGGCAGAAACCTGATTAGGAAGTATAGTTCACTTCCTGGAGGGTGGCTCAGATGGCCACAGCTTTTGTTTTTAATGTCTGACTGATAAAAACTAGCAGACTTGAAAAAAAATAACCCTAACCCCCCCTTTACGGAGGAAATAGAAAAGTGAATATAGGAAGAGTCTCTAAGTGTACACAATGGAGACAGAACTTAAATGAGTATTTTTAGTTTTCTGTACTCAACATCCAAGACTCTACTTATTTGAATTTGTTCTTAGGAAATTTAATAATTTAGGAAATAAATAAATGAAGTATTGAGTATCCTGTGTTCTTTGTCCCTTTTGTTTAATAACACTAACATGAATTTAAATCAGATACTTAAAGGAGAAAAGAGAGCAAGAGATCTGTCAACATTCAGAAACAATCAAGAGTTTTAGATCACTGTTTGGATTAAGAGTATATTTCATTGAAAGTCTCTCCTCACTCTCTCTCTTAACTGTGTCTTTCAAAAGCAGTAATCAGAGAACACCAAGGGGTTTCAAACATATTGTTGTCTAGACTTAATATTTGGAAGGAATTAGAACTAGAACATAAATGTGACTGTTTCATCAGTGCCACGCAGACTGAGAAGACAGCCATATAAATGGAAGTTCGAGAATTTCAGAGGAATTATTATTTGTTTTATAAGAACCTAATATCTGAAGTACCATGAGCTGCTCAAAGGACAGAGGGACTTGTCTTGAAGGAAGTAAGGCCAGGGTGCTCCTTAGAGGCAAGGCTAGCAGGACCACATCTTACCTACTTTGGACATACCGTCAGGAGAGACCCATCCCTACCAAAGGACATCATTCTTGGTAAAGTCCAGGGGCAGTGAAAAAGAGGAAGGTTCTCAATGAGATCAATGGATACACTGACCGCACCCATGGGCTGAGGCAAAGGGACAACGGAGAGGCTGGTGCAGGCCCATGCGTTCTTTCCATCTGTGTGCATAAGGTCCCTATGGGTCAGGCCTACTCAACGGCACTTAACCTCTATCTGGGGGAGGAGTTGGAGTTCACTGAGTGGCAGTGATTTTGTGTGGGGTGGGATGGGGGTTGGGGAGCTCATCTCTGGGTACTAGGTTTTACTTAGAGAGTCCTGGTGATGTGGCTGAGTTAAATGTTGGACTTCAAACCACAGGTCAGCAGTTTGAAATGACTAGCAGCTCTGAGAGAAAGATGAGGCTTTCTACTCCCTCAGCATGTCCAGGCAGACCATGGGGGCTGTGCTCTCCTGTCCTCTAAAGTGGCTATGAGTCAGAATGGACATGAAGCAATGGGTTGGAGGCGACTGCTTTAATCTGTGTACTAAATAGATGATATTGGTGGTACTATGACAAAAAACCTAAGCTTTAGCCTCAAATTTAATGAAGAAGTTAGCAGCTGATGACAGTGTGAAGGGGGTATTTGTAGAGAGTGGAGGTGTCACTACTTCTGCAGGAACACGCTAAGATGCAAATCAAATGTCCTTCCATCTTGAGTGTCTCTAAGATTCTACTTTTTCTTTTTGCTTTGTTTTTGTTTATTTCTGCTGTTTCTCACTTAAAACCAGAATGATCATTTAATGAGAAACAAGATTATGAGAACTTGAGAGCTGTTTTCTCTCCAGGAGAAACAGATGCTTCTCGTGCAATAGCAGAAATGAATTCAATGTTATTTGCACAGATGGAATTTTGCATTTGAACTTCCTTTGGGAACAAGCTCTACCCAGGGCACTGAAATAAGAATGGGCTTTGAGGTATAGTGACAGATAAATTCATGAAGGCCCTCTCTTTGCTACTGGCAACTGCTACCAATATGAGACTTCACATGCAGGACAGAGAGTATTATATTGCTGGATTTTAAAGCATTTTGCTTTTATAAGGCACTTGGACGGGTAATAATTTTTTTCATGCCAGGTCAAATAATTCCATTTGGAATCCCTTCAAAATTCAAATGGTAGGGAGGAGATGCTTTCACTGAGTATATTTGGATTGTGGTTCAGAAAATGTAAGACAAGGAGCAAATCGTCAGATAAAAGGGAGATTTTAAAATGGAAAAAGTTTCATACTCACCAGGATTGAGGATTGGACAAGTGCAGCCTATGTTAGTCCACGATTCTGGATACAGCGTTCGCTTTCCTCGCAAAATCTTCAGTTTGGTAGATTTTAAGACTTTCTTGATGTTCACATTGACCTCAGCATGAGAACCTTTATCATGCGCTGATAAAATCTTTATTTTCAGCACTGTAACGACATAATTCCGAAAGTCACAATGCACAGGATTTCACACTGTCTTTTGATACGATGTGCCCCAGTTTACACATGCATTTCTGAAGGCAATGGAAAGAGGAATTAATACTCAAGGGACTGTGAGAATCTGTTTCAAACAACCTGTAGGCTCCTCTGGTGGCGTGGTGGTTTTGGTGTTGGGCTGCTAGTCACGAGACCAGCAGTTCAAAGCCACCAGCTGTTCTGGGTGAGAAGAATGAGACTTTCTACTCCAGTAAAGAGCTATTCACTTGGGAACCCAGAGGGGCAGCACTAGTTTGTCCTAGAGCGTTGCTGAAAGTCAGGATCAACTTGATAGCCGTGAATTTTTGAGTTCTCTCATTTACCTATCTTAACTCTATTTTCCTTCTTCGACATTTCAGCTTTCCATGATACTAAATTAAGAAAGTCACCTGCCTGCTATGTAACTGTAAACACATTCAACTATCAAATCTCCCAGGATGTAAGATTATTATCCTGTTTTTTTTTTCATTTTATTCTGACTGTATTATTCTCTTAGCCCTGCCTATACAAATTATTACAACAGAGAACAAAACACACCAGTTTTACATGTTTTTGTACAATGATAAAGTTCACATAATCTATAGAGATTAAATAATATTATTGCTAACTTAATCTTCTTCCCTTGGTGTCTGTTCTATGTAAGCCGACGAAGGTCAACGATGACTTCCCTTGATATCATAGCAGAGTTTCAGAACTACAAGTTTGTGCTGGCCTACTAACCCAAAGGTTTTTTCTTCGAATCCAGTCAGAGATACGACAGAAGAAAGGTCTGACTATCTGTTCCCATAAAGGCTATAGCCAAGAAAATCCTGTGGAGAATTGTACGGCAATACTGGTGATTGTTACAAGTCAGGGTTGCCTTGTTGATATGAAGGAGAAGGAGAATAAGAATAAGAAGAACAAATCTTTTGCACCAGACCTCTTTAAAATGCTGAAAAGAAAAGTTCTGCTTTGAGGATTAAGGTGTGCCTGACCCAAGCCACGCTGCTTTCAATGCACGTGAAAGCTGGACATTGAATCAAGAAGGCTATAGAAGAATCGATACATTTGAATTATGGTGGTGGTGATGGATAATGAAAGTACCATGGACTGCCAGAAGGCAGACCCATCTGTTTTTGGAAGAAGTACAGTCAGAAAGCTCCTGAGAAGGAAGGATGGTGAGACTTGGTCTCAAGTACTTTGGACGTGTTAGCAGGAAAGACCAGTCTCTGGAAAAGAACATCAAGCTTGGTAAAGTAGAATGGCTGTGGAAGAAGGCAGAATCTTGATGAGATGGACGGACAGAGGGGCTGCAACAATGGGCTCAGACATAACAATTGTGAGGATGGCATGGGGTACAGCAGTGCTTGGTTCTCTTGTCAACATGGCCGCTAGCATTGTTTTTGCTGACTCCTCTTTATCTTGAAGTAATAGGTGAACCGATTCCTTCCTAGTTCCATCTGGTGAGGTCCTTGGGCAGCTGTCTTTATAGATACAGCCAATTGAAAAAATTCTAAGAGGTCTTATGAGCTCACTCAGTCTCATTTTGGATGTATGGAAGTAAGCTTTAAGAAGTGAATTGCTTAAGCTCACATAGCTGGCTGATTAGCGGTAGAGTTTGGACTGGGAAGCTGACCAGGTAAATGCATGCAGACTGCATGGTGTAGTGCTGGGCCTCTGGCCAACAACTCAATAAATTCTCACCCCTCTTACTCGAAGAAGTCAGGTTGTATGTGGTTGAGTGCTCACCTGCCAACTCCAAAGTTGGTGTGGTGAAACCACAAACCTGCTCTCTATGATAAAGATGTGACCATCTGCTTCCATAAAGGGCAACCCCCAAAGACAAACCCATTGTCATTAAGTCAAATAGATTCTGAGTCATAGGAAGCCTAGATGTCAGGATAGAACTGCCTGAACAGATCTTCTGAGATAGGCTGACACATCTATGTCTTGCAGAGCAAGAACTTGAGCCATCAGCATTCCTTGATAAATGTAAAACAAAACAAAAACAAGCAATGAAACAAATGAACAGCCCCCAAAGTATTGCCATGGATCTATAGAGACCCCAGAGGACAGACCCCAGGGGCACCTCTTTAGGTTGCAAGGGTGTACAACTTTATGGGAGCAGTCTGTTACAAACTTCTCCTGCAAAGCATTGGCTGGTGGGTTTGAACTGCTAACCTCTGGGTTAGCAGTCAAGCAGCTTAATACCGTGCCATCAGGACTTCTTCTATAAAGATGACAACTTTGGGAACCCTATAGGGCAGTCCTACTTTGTATTGCATCAGGATGAGTAGTTACAGACTTGTCAGCACATTGTTTTTCTACTAGACTGCAAGCTCAAAGAAAGGAGGGATCTTTCAATTCAAAATTGAATTGTAACTCAATATTTGCTGAGGAATAAATATGAATTAGGTGATTTTTTCCCATGAAGGTAGAGAATGACTTGTTGCCCAATAGGGCAAAGTGGATAAGATAAAGATATACCATGACATCTTTCATATTGTTCAGATTCTCTTAAGTGGGCAATAATTCTGTTTTATTAAAAGGTGCCCATGCTGTTTATAAATTCAATCAGAGAGTTACGAAGTCAATATTGGGTGAAATTTTTCACTGATAAACCAGTTTTCAATTTTGCTTTTAAAAAAGTATAGTTTTTTTTTAAAGATAAAATTTCCATATCATACACTTCTATAGTTAAGTCAGTTTTTAAAAGAGGTACATATCCATCATCACAATCAGTTCTGGTGTACCCTCCCCTCTCCCACATTCATCATTTTCCCCTAGTTTCCATCTCCATGATTTCCCAAGACATTATTGCATTAGTTATGCTCTCTATGCATCTGCTTCTTCTGTACTGCATAAACTGGGAAACATAACAGAAACAATAAATATAAAAACAGAGAAACAGAAATAAAGAGAAAGGAAGAAAAGACCACTAGTCTTACAGCAAATAGGAGAAAAAAAATTCTGTTATGGAACAAGCAAGAAATATTTAAAGTAGAGAAAATTCAGGTTAGGTCAAAAGGCGGTCAACTGCCCAGGGATCATATTATACCATAATTCTACCTATCATAATCAAGTTTACAGTTACCTCTGTCTGACAGCAAAACTCTTCATGTCCTTCGACTGTGTCCAGAGGAAATCGGCCAAAGGCTAAATCTGACTAGCTAGCCTGAGAATAGGTTTGGGCTCCCACTGTCCCCCCTCGCTTTCAATAAGTTGAGTGTTCACAATTTAAGTTCTGCTATTTTCCCCTTCATCATATTTGAATTTTGTTAGTGTCATCTTTGGATCACACAGGCTGGTAGGCTTCTTCCGTGAGAACTTAGTCGATGCCTCACTTAGAAGGCTGCCTGTTTGAACAGAAGCCTTTAAGACCCCCTGGCACTTTTCCAATTGAGAGCGAGGCATCATCTGCTTTCTTCACCACAGTGTGCTGTAGCACCCTTTTCTGCAGTGCTGCTTCATGAAGGTGAGTAGTGAGCAGGGTTGTCTCTTAGATCGGGGCTAGAATTAAGTGGGAACCCAGAATCCATCTGCTTGTCTGTGAGCTATGAATGACTCTGGCTTATTTTAGCTGTCTTAGCATTTTTTGACAACAAACAAACAAACAAAACAGTATCAATCATCCCCTTGAGGTATAAGGCAATTCAATCGATAGCATCAATAATTTATCCAATGTCATCGAGTTTAAGATATTGTTGAGAACAGGAGATTATAGGAGTAGAGTTTAGCTGTGAACTGCAATCCATGAGTTATTGCATTGTGCATATTGAATTCTTAAATGATTGGGTTCTGTTTATGTTTAGCTAGAGGAAATTTCCTGTACCATTCCTTACAGGGGCAGGTCCATGCCTATCAGATTAAAACATGTCCTATTAGTGCAAGGAAGGGATCGAGAGAGTAAACTAACGGTGGTTCTGGGTTCCCTTTCATTGGACAGTCACTATATGCTTTTTGCTTTTGAATGCCAATCTACTAAATTGCTTTTCCTTTATTAGGCAACACAGTTCAGGAACTTTCATCTATTATTTAACCAATGAGAGGTAAAGGGAGGGGAAGGTGCTGCAATTTGGGATGAGATTTATGAGGTTCTTAGTATTTACTCATTTTGATCTTTTATGAGATGAAATATAGTGTTATCGTGAACCTGAATGCTTGATTTCAGAAATTCCTGGTTTAAGAGGTTCTTTTCAGTGTGGTGTATGCTTTAGGCCACATAAATTATGGTATAATACTAAACCTCAGACTTTTAAATTGTACCACTTGTTGGGTACGATATGTCAGTGGAATATGTTATCTTTAATATATTGCATAGTAGGCATAAACCCATTTAGAACTTCAAGATCCTAACAGTCTTTCCTTGGTACAGGGGCATTTTACCATTTCTAAAGCTTGTGGAGCATACATAGATGTTATTGAAGAGACACAGGCAGAGAGCTCGTCTTGGCGCATTTCTAATTAATACAGGCCCTCTTCTCCCTCCCTCCCAGCAACTGAGCACCTAGTAGGTCCAGATAATGTGCTGTGAGCTTTTCAAAAATCTAGTTCACGCAGAATTTGGCACTATTCCTGTTTTTCAGATGAGATGATAGGTTTGGAGTGGTGATGCTAACCACCAAAGAGAGAACTCAAATCCACATCGGTCTGAATCCCAAACCTGTGACTGTAATCACTGTGAATGACTGCTTTAGAGATATTTTTGCTTGGGAATTCCTGGTCTGTTCTGACTGATAGCCACCTATGTGGCAGATGGAACTGTCCGGTCAGGTTTTCTTAGCTGTTACCTTTGCAGAAGCAGATGGTCAGATCTTTCCCCAGCATTGCTGCTGGGGGAGGCTCCAGCTGCCAGCCTCTTGGTTAATAGCCAAGAACTGAGCCCTGGTACCACTGGACAACTTCCGTTTAGGAAAACCACATAAAAAACTAGCTAGAAACTACCCAGTTTGATTCATTCAACATCCATTAAAAAAAGATGACATGACAGGGTCCACCCGCGCCCACCCCCCCTCCGTGGCATTGCCTTTCTCTCACCCGGTGCGACAATACCGCTTTTGCTGTATTAGCATTATACCATTCGTTAGCAGGACACCCAACACTGTCTGAATTAGGAAAAGCTCATAGATCAGAACAGAACACTGTATTGAGTATCATGTTTAGAGGACAGCGTAGGGCAGGGGTCTGACTTGCTAAAACACTCTGTCTCTAATTCGAATAGCATTGAAGAACTTCAGACTCACCATATGAATATTTCATTCCACAGAATGCCTTGGGATTTCCCAACACCTGTTCCTTACATTCACATTTACCTGCAGAAAGTAAATGAAAAATTATGCTCATAATTTAGGGAGAAAACCAAGAAGTCAGCAAATAAGTCTGGGTGACACAACTTGTTAAAGCTTTGGCGATTAATACAGCATAATCCATCAATAGTAAGAGCCCATGAAAAGCCAGCTGAGAGATGTAGGGTCTCTCTTTTTGTAACTGAACTAGTTGTCATGCCCTAATATAATGACCTAAGAAAGATCTAGAATGGAAGAAACAATGCCATGTTTTAGTGTTTGCAATGAGTGTTAGCATACAGTCAGATATTAGTATTCCATGCTATTGGAAAGGAAAACATGAATGCATAACCTTAGCAAACAGTTGGTTTTTGTACTGCGGAAGTCAGATGCAATAAAAATGGTTGGATTTTTTTTTGGAGGTGCTGCTATCGAATTTGACTAGTATTTATTAATGGGCAAGAGATAGTGAGATTGCTCCAGAGTGAAAACAGAGGCAAGACGAAATCCTTGCCTTCAGGTGCATGAAGCACTTAGGAGTCAGAATGGACTCAAGGGAAGGGGGAAAAAGTAAGACCAGAAGAAAGTATTATTTACTGAGAATGCTCAGCAAGCAGCGCAGATGTTGTTATTGTTGCCTGTCTTGGAGTCGTTTCTGACTGTAGTCACCCTATGTACACCAGAAGGAATCACTGCCCAGTCCCGTGCAATCCTCACAATCTGTTCTTAAGTTTGAGCACAATGTTGCAGCCACAGTGACATCCATCTTGTGGAGGCCTCCCTCTTTTTGGCTGCCGCTCTCCTTTACCAAGCATGATGGCCTTCTCTAGGAGCTTGACTCTTCTGACAATATGTCCAAAGCACTTGAGATGAAGTCTTGCTATTCTTACCTCCAAGGAGTATTCTGGCTAAACTTCTTCCAAGAAAGATTTGTTTGTTCTTCTAGAAGTCCATGGTATTTTCAATATTCTTGGCCAGCACTAGAATTCAAGTGCATCGATTCTTCTTCAGTCTTCCTTAACCACTGTCCAACTTCCACATGCAATGAGACAGCTGAAAACACCACAGCTTGGGTTAGGTGCACCTTAGTTCTCAAAGGAACACGCTTGTTTTCACCACTTTCATGAGGTCTTGTGCAGCAGATTTACTCACTGCAAGGTGCTGTTTGATGTCCTGACTGCTACTTCTAAGAGCGTTGATTGTGCATCCAAGAAAGATGAAATCTCAGACAACTTCGATCTTTCCTCCATACGTAATACTACCTGTTGATTCAGTTATGAGAATTTCTTTCCCTTGGGTTGTAATCCATACTGAAAGCTGCAGTCCTTGATCTTTACGAGCAAATACTTTAAGATTTCCTCACTTTCAGCAAACAAAGTGGTGCCATTTGCAGCTCTGGATTGTTAAAAAAACCTCGCTGTTAGTCTGGGTAGACTAGAGAAACAAATTCATGGATACACTCGTATATATATAACGGAGAGGTTTATATACAAGAGCAATTGAACATTAAGAAAACATCCCCGCCCAATTCATATCAAGTCCATAAGTCTGATTTTAGTCCAGATGTCTGACAGAAATCTACAAAATCCTCTTCAGACTCATGAAACACATGCAGTAAAGCTGAATGCAGGAAGAACACAGGCCTGCAGGTGAGAATTCTTGTAAATTCAGTGGCATCGTAAGCATTTCAGCACTGACAGGGGTTTACTCAAGGCTTCTCCAGATCCAGGGTTCTGGGTGCATCAGGGTAGGTCCATGTGACTTCTCTTCAGGGATGTCCCATAGGGAGAAAGCAAAGAGAGAAAGTGTCTTCTGCTTCCATGGAGGAAAATCAGGATTTCCCCAAATTCTCAGGAGTAGGTCATGCCCACACAGAGGCCTCATTGGCTATGATCCGATTGACAGGCTAGACTTTCTCCCTACATGCTTAATTCTTAAATTGACAATTTTATAACTACCACACCCTCCTTCAATCCCTCGATGGCACATTCTTCTGCATATAATCCAGTTTTTCTGATATGCTCAAAGTCTAATTTTAGCTCTCATGCACTTGTTTTAAGTTTCTTCAGTTTTAACCTGAACTGACCTGAGCAATGGGTGGTCTTTTCCACAGTCACTTTTGGCTGGTTTTAGCTGCTGATATTGGACATCTCTATAGTCTCTTTCCACAGATGATTTCTGTGTCTTCCATCTGGAGAAGTTCACGTATATCACTGCCATTTGTGTTGTTGAAAAAGATATTTGTTATGAAGAAATTGTTGGTCTTGCAAAATTCTGTCATGTGATCTCCAGTCTTGTTTTCTCACCAAGACCATATTTTCCTTCCTTTTTGTTTTCAACTTTTGCATTCCAGTCACCAATAACAATCAATGCATCTTTTCCATATTGATCAGTTTCAGACTGAAGATGTTGACATAATTCTTCAAATTATGTATCAGTAGTTTTAATGGTTGGAGTATAAATCCGAATAGTAGTTGTATTAACTGGATTTCCTTGAAAGTTCTATAATCTGATCACAGTCAGCATTGTATTTCTTGAAATGTAATTTTTGATGACAAATGCAACACTATTCCTTTTGAGTCTGTTATTCCCGACAGAGTCAACCACATGATAATTCTCATTCAAAATAGCGCATACCAGTCTGGTTAATCTCATTAACACCAGGACATCTACTTGTATGCAGTCCATTTCATTCTTGACCATTTCCACTTTTCTAGATTTGTACTTCAAACATTCCAAGTTCTGATTATTAATTCATATTTGTCCCCCCATTTCTTCTCATTTTGAGTCATGCATCATTAGCAAATGAAGGTCTCAAAGGCTTTATCCCCACAGGTTTTCCTCCATCTAGCTCATTGTGGCTTACTCCACTTTGAGAGGGCAGTTTTCCCTATTTTGAGTGCCTTCTGATCAGAGGTGCTCATCTTCTGGCACATCTCTGACAATTTTCTGCTTCTGTGTATAAGGTTTCCAGGATCTGACAATATTTTGAAGTCAAGCATACAGCTTTCTGAGGCTCTACTCCCTCCAAAGGGGGCAACTGATTCCAGAAACCTGTTCATTTTGGGTGACCCTGCTGGCCTTCAAAGCTTCCAGCATCACGGCAACACACAAGCCACGACAAGGTACGACACACAGACAAGTGGTGGTAGAAATCTGCATGGATAAACCACTCAAACCCATTACTGTTGAGTGGATTTTGGCTCTCAGCAAGTCCCCAGAACAAAGTTGCTCTGTCCCACAGGGTTTCCCAGGCTGCAGTCTCCATGAAATTAGCTCGCCACATCTCTTCCGGGAGCTGCTGGGCAACTTTTGGGTAGCAGTCAAGAACTTAACTCTGACACCACCAGGACTCCTTAATAGCCCACAGTTTTTGATAATCCCACCAAAATAGGGGAACATTGCCACGCCTATGCCATAAAGCCATTGGGACCCCAAGCTGCACATGCTGTTCCTCAACAAAATGGCATTCCCTCTAGTTCATCAGTGATTCGTTTGTAAGAGGGCATGTAGCTTTATTTTTTAATATTTTTATTTGGCTGCTTTATAATATTCCCTCTTCATATATTTATAATTCAAAATTAAAATGTGCTCTTGAATGAATCTTTGTTGATTGGACTTCCACCCAGCTGTGTTTTGCTAAAAAGAAATCTGAAAGGGTAGGGCAGCGGGATCTCTTTAGTTGTACTGGATTCCTAGAACATGATAAAATAAACACTGTTTATAGTTCTGCAGTGCTGGTTAACATCGGTTTTGTTGTTCAGGAAGGACCATTTCATTTTACAGCTGGTGTTCTTTGCCTCACAAGAAGTAGTTGAGATCAAGGTAGCTTGTCAGTTGAAGACATTATTCTCATAGATAGATTTTGTTTTTATAGACACACTGAGTATTTAGAGAGGTAGGCAGGCATAGATATTTGAGGAAACCCGCTCCTTTCTTTGTAACGTCTAATACCACAATGTTTAGTAAATTAACTATCACTTTTGGGTTGAAAAAGGTGCCCAAGTACGGTTGGATACTCAAGGGAACATTACTATTTAGCTGAAAACCAGCCAATGAGTCCTTCAATCTGGTGCTCATCCAAATGGAATTCAGAGGCTCTGTGGGGACAGGACAGACCTAACAGCTGCTGTGGGCACGAGGCTCGGTGCCCTTCTGGTGCCAGGGTTTCCTGTGCTCCCTTGGTTTGCTGCCAGATCCTCAGGAACATGCATGTGTGCCCTTCTTTATTATAGCTTTAATTCAGCAGATAAGGTTGGGAATTATGAAAATCATGATAGAAACAGAGAGAAAAATCTCTTAAAAGCTGTCATCAAAGACATGAGAGTAATAGAAGTCAGGCAAGAATGAATGGGAATTACCTTGTTTTATTTTTATACTGATATTGAATTTTTGAATATTGAATATAAATATTTGGACAGCCTTATATTTTCTATGGTCTATTCTTTTATGCGCAAAAATCCAACCCTTAGGAAAGTGATCAGAATGTCTGGTGAACAACGACAATAACAACAACAACAAAACATGTTCCAAAATAGCAGACATGAGTTTTTAAAACTGAGGCTGTTGCTTTTTAAAGGGTCCACAATTTCCCAGGAGACTGATTCATTTTGAAGGGAAGTATAATTTTAGTTTATTCCAGAACAAAGATGCTTTGGCGGTGCAGTGGGTTAAGAATTGGCCTGCTAATGACAAGGTTGATGCTTCAAACCGAGTGGCTGCTCCGTGGAGAAAGATGAGGTTGTCGGCGCTTCTAAAGAGTTAGTCTTGGGCTGAGCCCTGTGGCGTAAGTGGTTGAGTGCAGAACTGCAGCCCGCGGGCTTGGCGGTTCAAATCCAGTGGCGGCTGGGTAGCGCCCACGACCACCAGAGGCAGTGATGCCCACAAAAACAGAGTTAGTCTTGCAAACCCTAAGGAGGTTTCTAGTCTCTTCTATGACCAAAACCAAACTCACTGCCACTGAATGCATTCTGATTCCTCTTGCCCCTAGCGGATGGCGTAGAACTGCCCCTTAGATTTCTGAGATGGTAACTCTTGACATAATAGAAAGCCCCTCTTTCTTCCAAGCTTGTGGTTCCGAATGACTGACCTGATGGCTAGCAGCCCAAGGTGTTGATATAAGTCAGCATTGACTGGATGGCAGAAGGATCTTGGGTTGGTCTGGCAATATGATAGATGTAGAGATAGCAAAAGAACACACCGTGCCACCTCGTTGATTCCAGCTTAGAGCAACCACTCCAAGCAACTCACTGCGCTGCCGAGACTCCTAAACAAAAGACTCAGTATAATGTCATGCAGTGACACTCTAGCAGTCATCAGCACAGAAGATGGCTTAAAAAATTCCTGTTTGGAAACTCAGAACCATCAAAACAAAACCAGGCTGACTGGTCAGATAGAGACTGGTGAGACCTCTGGGACTCTTAGTCACCCTTTGGATCTGGAAGTAAACGCATCCTCATGGTTCCAACAGGTCTATCAGGGGAACGAAAACACGAAAGAGGTATGCACATCTTCGAACCATCCAGCAAGGGGGATCCAAAGGCCACTGTCATGTAAACATTGACAGAGTTTGGAAAGGTTAGAAAAAAAAGAAACACAGGGAGGAAGTGGGATAAATGATGTCACATTGCATATTGCCAGGATAGCTAGTAATGCCATGAAACAAAATGTGCATGCATCATTGAGTGGAAAATGGATCTGCTCTGTAACCCTTCACCCAACCATCAAAAGTTTAAAAGTCTGTTTTTAAATCCTTATTTGGAAATTTAAATATGTATCCTAGACAATTGAAAATTAAAAAATATTTGAAATGAGAGATAACAAAAATACCATAGATGAGGCTAAGTCAAAAATATTGCCATAAAGTCAGAGAAACCTTTATTAAGTGTGAATATCAAAATGTGATTATTGTTTCTTGACATGATCTCCATCTAAGTCTTCACATAGCTAAAAGAGGCGTCTCCATCTCTTTCACTCATCCTCAAAGAATTTTACAATCTTAAATTTCCACCATGTTAGAACAGCAGCTTTCATATTCTAGGGGGACTCAAATCATGTTGTTGCTGCTTTTGTTGTTCTTTTGTGTTGTTGTTGTTGCTAAAATTCTTTTATTAATAACTCATCTTACTGATTTTTTACATATATCACAACAGACCATACATCCAATATATCAGCAGATATGTATAAATATTGCCATGAACAATTTCAAAACATTATCTTTCTTTTCGAACCTCTTGATATCAATTCCTCTTTTTACCTTCCCTCCCCTGCCCTGCCACCCTCACGCACCCTTAATATGTTAGGCATTGTTATTTAACACATATCTTATACCACCTTTCCTGTCTTTTCACTTACAATCCTGGTATTCATCACCCTTGAGAGGGGTTATTTCCCTATATTGCTATCAGTTTCCCCATTCCCCCCCAACCTCCTGAAGTCCATTAGTCCCATTACCATTTCTGAGGGGTTTGTCTATATTGAAATCTGTGAATTGAAAGTTCTCTTCTATTCTAATGTATGTCTGCCGAATAGTTGGATTTGCAAGGTAGGTCTGAGATCATAATAGTGTGGGGAGGGATGATTAAGGACTTAGAGAAGTGTTTTGTGTTCTGTCAGTGGTATACTGTCCTCTGGATCATGTTGCTTTTCAATGTTCTTTGAGTTCTGGGAACAGAAAGAAGTGTAAAGGGGTAATATAGGCTGTAGGGTTGATGGCGTAGGGTTTTCTCACAAAATTCTCATTCTCTGTGAAGCTTTGGGGAATTTCCTACAAAATTTACAGTTTAGGAAAATCTGTAGGGTTGAGATGAGTCAGGTTTCTCAAGAGATTCAGTAAAAGCATTCATTAAAGTTCAACATTTATTAATAATAAAATTAGAAATGGGAGAATATGGATTTTATTTCATAAAATCTTCCTATCAAAAATCAACAGATGTCAAAAAAAATGGTGAAGTTTTCAAAAGATTTCTATTAACTTTGGGAACAATGTCTTCCTGGAGGCCTCACCCAATGTAATAAGGCAAGTGAAAAAAAAGAGAGAAAACACAAAATTATTCTTATTTGCCAGTATATTATGGTATACAAAGAAGACCAAAAGAATTGACTAAATGATATATATGTAAAATTAATAAGCAATTACAACAAGATTACTAAATATAAGATCAAAATACAAAAGTTAGTGGTACTCATAGAGATCATTAATAGCCATTCAGAAAAGTAACATAGAAAAATATCGCTTCTCCATGGCAACAAAATCTATAAGGTATGATATCTTGTAGAAAATTTCCTAAAAAAATTAAAGACTTTTTTTAGGAAAGAAAAATGTCAAAATGATATTGAAAGTCTATTTGAAAGTTTATAATCTAAATCTCAATAGAGGTGTTTTTCTTTCATGGAGGGGTGTGGTGTGTGGTGGGACTTTCAAAGTTTATTCTAAAATTCGCACAAATGAGCAAAATTCATTTCTATATTTATTAATGTGGCTAATTGGAGTTTTTTACTTGAGGAAAATCAATGATATCAAAATGACTTTTGTTCTACCAACTATTGACAGAAGGATTTGCACCTGGCTTCTGCCTGGCACTCGGGTAGGTCAGTCTCAGTGCGTCTGTACATTTTCAAGCCTGCATTATTTGAGTGATTCTCAACTGTGGAAGACAGTATCGTTTGAGAGAGGGGAAAAAAACACACATGTCAACAGTGGGGCTGGAGATTTGGGGTGTTTTGTATCTTTTTGTTTTGTTTTGTTTTGTTTTGTATCTTTATATAGTGCCATTTTGCACTTACCAAGTTTTCTGTAATAACTACCTAAGTTATTCTAATAAATCAGAAAAAAGAACAAAAGCTTGTTAAAATAGCCCTGAGCTATATTTCATAGTAGCAAATTTATGGAGTCAGTAGGTTATTAAAACTCAGACTTCAAGACTTCCTAGTTATGGCATCCAAAAGTGGTTTCCTGGTTTGTTACAAATTGCTGTTCCTCAAAGCCCCACCCTAAACCTATTGCCGTCGAGTCCCCCTGCTACATGGTGGCCCCCGTCCGGCAGGCAAGAGCTGCCTCAGAGGGCTTCTAATGTTGTGCATTTTTTATGCATGTCTTTGCCCCAGGTAGATGCTGGTGGGCTTGATGTTTTGCTTCACAGCGACCCTCTCACTGCACACTGGATTCCTAAACTCAAACCCAGAGCTGGACGGAGGGATGGAGTCTGTGGTCTCACCTGAATGTCGAAGTGCAGAAAATCCTTGCGCACCTTCCCAGTTCCAGCTTGGTTCACTATTATTGTGGTTGGCCTGGAAGTCAGGAGCTTCATGATACCAATCTATGTCTGTGCTGCTAACGACACAGAAAAGAACGGGACCCTGATTAACCACTTCTCCACAAAGATGTAAACCAACTTACTGATCTGAGATAAACAAGTGCTTTCTCTTTGATATAAGGGTCTACTGGTAGGAACAATGAATCATTTTGCAACACACAGACCAGCCCTTCCCGAGAATCTTGCCAGACCCAATGACTTGTCTCTGCAGCTGGATAAAAATTCCTTAGAAAGGTGTGCGAGCCTAGTTTTGCTCTATTCGTGCCATGCAAGATTTCTACACCTCTGTTAGATTTTTCAATGACCTGCAGAGACACAGAGTCATGGCGATGCACATTCACCTGGTGATGCAGTCTCCCGTGAGAGGGTCACAGCTCCCAGCACAGTCACACGGTCTGCAGCCATCATCTCCAAAGCCCCAGTATCCCACCATGCATCGGTCACAGTGTGTCCCTGCCACCCCAGGCTTGCAAGGGCAGTCACCGTTGCTGGGGTCACAGAAGGTAAGTGAGTTTAAGGGCAGGGCAGCGGATCCAATCGGATGGCAGGAACATGCTGCAATCAAGAAGACACACAGGATTTAAGATATCAGGCCTGCCATCCCCAAAGTGTTTCCCCTCATCACACTTGAAGGAAGAAAACAAATTAAAGTATGGATAAGAAGTAGTCATAAAAGCATGCTTTTTTAAAATGTGGAAGGGAGAGTCTGTTTTTTTAATTTAAAGAGCCAATAGTTGATTCTAAAATTAAGCGCATTAACTATAAACCAAAAAACCAAACCAAGCTCACTCCCATCAAGTCGATTTTAACTCACAGGGACCCTAAGTAGGATTTCTGAGACTATGAGTCTTGACAGGAGCAGACAGCCTCAGCTTTCTCCAGAGGAGTAGCTGGTGGGTTTGAACTGACAATTTTGAGGGGAGCATCCCAGTGCTTAAACCACAGCATCACCAGGCAAAGGCATTGGCTGTTAATTCCATTTGGGTTAGGATAAACCAACAAAGAAGACAGAAAAGCACTGGTGAGAAGGTGGTGTCCTGGAAGACACACAAGGAAGATCTCAGGGGGATGAAGGATATGGTAAGGAAGATGGGGGATGGAAATGGACTACGGCATTTATCAGCCTGGAGCCATTGGTGTCCTTGGCGGGGACAGTTCCACATATCAGTGCTCGAGGAACCTAACTAAAGCATATTCAGAAGTGAATGGAAGAACAGGAATTGGAGCACAACTAAAGATAGCTCTTTTGTGAAGTATATTTTTATAAAAGCACACACATGTGGTAGTTGAAACTGTATTGGGATCTGAACCCATGTGGTGGTGCAAGATTTTACTTGTTTTTAAGCAGGAAGAAACCACAGCATGTTTGATGCTGATGAGAATGACCTAGGAGAATGGGGAAAATTGATGGCTAGCAGAGACGTGGTAGAGGTGTGTTGGACGTAGAGAAGTGGTAGAGAAGTGGTTGGAGGTGTGTCCTTGAGAAACTTGAGTGGGAGAGCAGGGATGCAATCTGGTGCAAAAGAGAAGGCGGTGCCTTATTCAGGAGTATGAACAGTGCATAGGTATCAAAAGGACAGCGGAGCATATGGACAAGGAGACAAGTGCAGTGGTGGGAGCTGTGAGGTGACTTTTTTTTTCTGATGGAATGAAGTTTTTGGATGAAATAGGACGTAAGGTAAGAGAAAGGCTGGGAGAGAGGTGTTGGAAGCGGAGGCTGTTGCTAGGCGCTGGTGTGCACTCAGCGACCCTACGTACACCACCACTCAGTCCTGCACCACTGTCACAATTGCTCTGATGTTTCACCCCTTTGTTGCAGCCGTGGTGCCAACCCATTTCATCACAAGGGGGCCTTCCTTTTTCCCTCTGCCCCTCCCTCCACTTCACCAAGCATGACGTCCTTCTCCATGAACCGGTCTGTCCTGACAATATGTCCAAAGTACATGAGACGAAAACTTTCCATGTTTGTCTCTAAGAAGCATTCTGGCTGATTTCTTCCAAGACAGAGCTTTTCTTATGGCAGTCCATGGTACTTTCTGTATTGGTTCTACTAACAAGCAATTTTACCACTACTTGAATAATACTCTGATTAGCTTTCTTTCTCTGTGTGTTTAAACCAATAATTATTAGAGCAGTGGGTTTTTTTGGGGGGGACATCACTGCCCTCTGCTGGTTGTGGGAGCTACCCAGCTCCTGGAGCGCCACTGCTGGATTTGAACTGTCAAACCAATGGGCCACAGTCTGCACTCAACCACTACGCCACCGGGGTTCAGCCCCTAGAGCAGTGGCTTTTAAACCAGCATGCCTACATGAACTTTGAAAATATTTTTCAGAATATTTCCACAAGTTTCCTTCCCTTCTTTTTTTTTGGGGGGGGCATCATTGCCCTCTGGTGGGAGTGGGAGGCCCAGCCTTGCTCCTAGAGAGCTGCTACTGGATTTGAATCGCCAAGCCAGTGGGCTGCAGTTCCGCACTCAACCACTACACCACCGGGGCTCAGTCCCCTTCCCCTCTTTTTATGCTGTCCTTGTTGGAGTGCCCCTGCAAACAAATGTGGAATGCTAGTTTTTCTGCAGAAGACATGGATTATCTTTTGGGGGGAGAATCTCGTATCTATTAATTTATTCAGTCATTCACTCACACAAGTGTATGTCATTATCAATAACTCTGTTGATAACTCAGATAGTATCCTATCCTGGACAGCATGTTACTTCAAGATGAATCCTGAAATTTCCTTTTTGATGAGGAGTGCAATCCCATTCTTGAATCTGTCATTGTAGGCATAGTAAACCATAGGATTTGCTGATTCAAAATGGCCAATACTAGTCCATTTCCATTCACGAATGCCTAGGATATCAATTCTTATGCATTCTACGTCATTTTTTACAACTTCCAATGTCCCTAGATTTCAAATTCCAATTATTAATTGGTTTGCTATTGTTTCTTCTCATTTTGAGTCCTGTCTCCTCAGCAAATGGAGATCCCCAAAGCTTTAGTCCTTCTGAGCCGTTATGATCGACTCCACTTTGAGTGGGTGGTATTTTGAGTGTCTTGCAATACAGGAGCTCATCTTCTGGCACTAGCTCTGACAGGGCTGTGCTTCGATTGGTGCGACTTCAGGGTCTGACCATGTTTTAGAGCTGTCCGTAAGGTTTTCAGTGGCTGATTCCTCAGTGACTAATTCCTTCTCTGTAGTTTGTTCTTAGTCTGGAAGCTCTGCTGAAACCTATTCACACTGAGTGACCCTGATGGCATTTGAAATAACAGCTACAGTCACACACAACCCACCACAGACAGACAGGCAAGGGTGGTCGCTTAAGATATCATTTCTTTATCCATTCACTTACTCAATTAAAGTTTATTGGGCACTGACTATAGTTAAGGACTGAGCATATTGCTAGGGATATAATTTGAACCTGATAGTCTTGGCCTTTAAAGACATCCATGGTTTATAAAAATATTCATTCTTCATTAAAAAGACAAAACAAACAACAACAACAACAACAACAAAAACCCAACCACCCCCAAACTTACCTAATGCAAGGAGAGAAGTAGAGATGACGCCTCTCACACATGCAGCTCCTTGAGCGAGTGACTTTACTTAAATCCATACAATTATGGTCACTGCTGTTTCTAAACCAAATCTCTTGTTTATTTCTTGGTTGGGTTTCATTCCGAAATCATTTGCATATTTTCTCTTAATATATCCAAGACCTACTAATTTGTTACTTGTTTTAATTTAAGAATGTGCAGAGGAGATTATATACTAGACAATGTGACTGCATCAGAATGCTATGTTCAAATCAGTGTGGAAAATGACTTTGAGTGAAATCATACCCTTCCATATGGAAATGTCGTCATTTGGTGAGGATTGAATGAACAGTCCATTGGATCACTCACTGAAGCCAGTTGGTCAACTTCAACTAGTGGTGACAGATAGGAGAGGCTGATGAGGGTGGGAGGCATAAATTCACTATTGCAGTACATAGCAGCCCACCACCACCAGCATCTTTCCCCTTAACAGAAAATTTCAATAGTTCTAGGATTTGCCCTCTCAAAGTTACCTACACACATTTCAAGAATGATCAGCAAAGAATACAATTTTATCACGTGCACCAGGGGATCTCTCTGTCAGTGTGAGCTTTTGCATAATGATGAAATCAAAAGACCGGTTGGAAACTATGAAGGATTAGCTCTAGGCAGAACTCTCTGACTCTTCATGACACACATTTTCAGACTGCACACCAAGACTTGCCTCGCATACTTAACTCCTAGCTGAAGCTTATCAGTCCATATCACACACAGGTGGTCTGTGTTTCTTGTTTTCTTCTCAGATGAAAATGTATTTTCTTCTTATCTGGAGGCAAAGTGGGGTCTTAAGAAGTTCACATGTGGGATCTGATTCCCCAGCACTTCTGATTACATTCCAAGCAGCTGAATGCTGAAGTCACAATTCAATGAGCAAGCGTAATATGTATCCTTCACTTCAGTTTTTTCTTAGACATAAATCACAACATTGAATACAGAAGTATATAATGCACTATCATTCTGTACTTTATTTTAATTTTCTTTATAAGCATTAGAGTATGCACCTGTGGTGAATTGTCCATAAAAGTCAAGATGGTGTTTTGAGTCAGATAGCCAGAGAATAACTGGGTAGCAAATTTACCTGACAAATAACTCATAGAGGAAGAATCACCTCCCCCTAATTTCCCTAAGTTGTCATATTGGCAAAATAAAAAAAAAAACCTTCTTGAAGGTATCATTTTAATTAAAATCACCATCACAAGGATTCCTTAATAAGGCCAAGGACTTATTTTAGAAGAGGATGTTTTATACTATGTGTCCTGTTTTGGAACCCTATACCACTTTTGAAGTTAGGGACAGAGGAAGTGGGTACTCAGCAAAGCATCTCAGAACAGGTCTCCTTCAAATGCAGGCAATTTAAATCATTGATAAATGCTAAACACATCTTATTTACAGCTACACGTTTGAAGCGATGCATCTATTATGTGAAGCGCTGTCCCTCTCAGAGAATTTGCAGAAAGCAGGTAGGCTTTGAGGTTGCTTTGGAGGCTCCTCTACTCAGAAAACATATCTGATAATGAAGCCAGGGCTGCACATGCTTTCAATAACCTTCAGCATTCATAAGGTTTTGAAATTAGTATTTTTTTCAACCACAAAGGCTGACAATCAGTTCAGTTGTTGGAGACTCTCTGTAGGATCGTGTAGGCAGACAGAAGACAAGTTTAGGAGTCCAGACTCTTGTGAGGAGTTGTTGAGTTGGTTCTACTTGTGACCATGTGCACACAGAAGTCAACACTGTCTGGTCCTCTATCCTCACAATTATTGCCAGGTTTAAGCCCATTGTTGCAGCTACTACATCAACCCATCATAGTGAGGGTCTTCCTTTTTCCCATTGACTACCTTTTCTAAGCCCTTTGATGCCTTTCTCAGGGGCTAGTCATGTTCACATACTAGAGACAAAGTCACTCTCCTTGCTTGCACGGAGAAGACGAGGTGAGTTCAAATTCTGATTAGGGAGACTTCATCTTTGTGACACTTTGCAAAACTGATCTCCTCAATCTCAATTTTTCACCTCAATGAAATGGGGATACTGATCATTAGTTTTGTGAGGATTAAAAGATATTTACCCAAAGCACAGAAATTCCATGGTACCAAATGTTCAAAGAATAACTATTATTTATCTAACTGAAACCTAATCATTTTTAAATATCCACCATCCATCCATTCACTCCTTCACCAGTGAGTTCTTGAACAGTAGTGTCGGCAAGACACTGGGGGCTGAAGGCCCACTCACATTTCTTGCATATGAGAAGAGAAGTGTGCAAATATGAAATTACAGGGCAATATTAGCATTATAGTAGAAGTAGCTCATGGTGCATTGAAACACAGAGGGAAGAGAAGTAATGTCTCACTGAAGGTATACTTCATTTTCTTTTAAGAAAATCAATGATCTACTCACTCATTGTCATTGGGTCAGTTCTGACTTACAGCAACCCTGTAGGAAGTACAGAGTCTAATTGCCCCTGTGGATTTCCAGACGTTCAAATCTTTATGGGAGCAGAAAGCCTCTTCTTTCCCCTGGGGAGTGGCAGGTGGGTTCAAACTGCTGATCTTGCTGTTAGCAGCCAGGGTCACTCATTCGGCGCCCAGGGTTCCTAGTGGCTTTCAAACTAGAATTCCTTACCACCTTTGCTTTGTACCTGAGATGAATTCGATGGCAACACAAGAACTTTTAAAACCACTCTTTTAAATCTTCTAGAATGATATGCCTTTCCTGTTGCAAGTTCCTGTCTGTTGATAAAAAGAATGAAGCTGTTACTACTCTCACTTTGTGGATGCTCGTCCTTGTCAAGGGCCTCTTGGAGTTGGTTCAGACAGCACAGAAGGAAGCAGCGCTCGGGTCAGCCATCCTCACAGTGGAAGTCTGTTGTTGCAGCCCCTGTGTCAAGCCATATCCATTCCTCTTTCGGCTGACCCTCGGCTTTACTGAGAATGATGTTCTTTTCCAGAGACTGGTCTCTCTTGATAAAATTTCCAAATGACATGAGATGATGTTTCACCATCCTCACTTCCAAACCAGATTTGTTGGTTCTTCTGGCAGACCATAGGACTCTGAATATTCTTCACCAACACCATCATTCGAAGGCATCGTTTGTTTTTTTTTCCCTGTGGCCTTCCTTATTCATTGCTTCTTTCATAGAAACATGAAGTGATGAGAAATACCATGACTTGGGTCACATGCACCGCCATATGTTGAATAAAAACAACAATAATAATAATAATGCCCAGGAAGATCATTGAAGCGTTTGAATGACTCCCTTAATTTTGATGGAGTGGTGGCTAAAATAAAGCCTTTGATGGCAGAGTCCAAGGGAACCATTGCCTCCTTTCATCTAGATTGCCACCTTCTCCAGAACTCTGATTCTAATTGTGCGCCTTTCACTCACCAGGGAGTGCTCGGGCCACAGTGAGAACTTTGCTGTAGACACCACGGGTCTAGCTCAGGTCCCTGGAAACTTAGAATTGGTAGGATTCTTTTGTGCTCTCTGTTGACTCTAGCTTTTGCTATTTTGTTAGTAAACGTTACAGTGGGAGCAAAATACCCTGAAGTATTTGCTCCTGATTTATTTAGCTTTTCTAAAAATGGAACTGAAAGTTCAAGGCCTCCGCTGGGAAAGAAGCTGCCCAGTTGCCACTCCTCCAGCCGTGCCTCCCCGGCACGCAGCGTTATTTTCTCCCGAAAAGGCCAAGGCCCTACAGAATTCCCAATGCGTGACGGGACATTTTTCACAGCAAAGTCACTTCACAAGCTGTCTGGGTTCTTAGGGGGTGAGTCAAGGGGGACGGTTTTGAGAGATACAGCTCAAAAGGATGACAATGTGAACCAATTAGAACAGACGTGAAACCCAACATTAGATAACACAAAGTCTTCTTCCTTTTCTGGTATTGTCTTTCCTCCTCCTCCTATTTCTGATAGTGGATGAACAACTACAAAGAAATAAGGAAGAACAATTGGCGAATGACTTCTTCCTTGTGAAAGGCATTCTGGCGGACCCCTTGACTGTCCTAGGGAACTGTTTCCCTTTAATCCTCTAACTGTTCAAACACTGTTTCAAAGACAGCTTGTTCCACACAATTCAAAGTGTCTGTTCACTGAAAATTAAAATGATAGAACAAATATGAAAGCATTTTAAAAAAAATCTAAATTAAGATTTACCTGTGATTGACCGAAATGCTGTCTCCTGAGTTACACAAAGCGAGAGCCCTTGATCCCTAAACTTTATTGCTGGCTTTCTATAACCTCTTTTAGAAAAATTAAATGTACAGTATATAAGGCTATCTCCCATCTGCCTTCTGTAAACTTTAAAATGTCTTGTACAAATGTGCCCAACGCCATACCTTTTATTTGCGATGCCTTCTCACTTGCCCACTGCCCTGAACTTCAGTTAATTTCTGTATTGTTCCTTCTCTGTTTACTAGTTGTAACAGCCATTTCCTGGGTATATTTAAAAGACCTTAGGCAGTTAAAAAGCCAATTGTACATTTCTGGTTTGCTACTTCAGTGAAAACAGAAGGAAGTACTTTCAGGTGCCCAGATAAATTTTAGCATGGGAAAACTTTTGATATAATTTTGGCCACTCTGCTTTGCTTGAAAGGAGTTGGTTATATCATACACCATCATCTTTTTTATTTTTTAAGAAACACCACCTCCTTAGTCACCTGTATTCCTAACTCACTCAGGCACCTAGCCAGGGATTAGAGGTTTTTCCAAATCCCCTTTTCTCCAGGAAAAGCAAGCCCTACTGAAGTCATCTTTGGAAAAATTTTTCCTGGCTCTTACATCTCTCGTTTGAATGGATAGAATTAGTTTTTGCTGCAATCAGTCATGCATGTTTTACTCTTCCTTCATAATACATGATGTATTTTACATTGCATGTGAGTATTTACTTGAGTAAATTTATTGTCTCTTTCCACAGAAGTAAAAATCTTGTCTGTTGTGCTGTATATGCATTGACTAGGATACTCAAGACAACAACAAACCACACTTGTTGCCATCAAGTGGGTTCTGGCTTTTACTGACCCTGGAGTTCAGGCCTGCCTCTTCAGATTTCTGAGACTTTGAATCTTTACAGAAGCAGACAGTCTTATCCTTTTCTGGAAGAATGACTGGTGGGCTTAAACAGGTATAAGCATACCAAATAGTAGGTGTTAAAGATATAAATATTGAACTTTAAAAAATAGATGAATTGTAGTCAATAAGTATTTCCTCATGAGCGTAATGTAATCTCTGTGTGATTCCTTGCCCTCACTGCTGCTCCTATAATACACTGTGATGGTCTAGCAGCTAGGAACCAGATCTGCTTTCAAGTCTGGGATCTTGCCTGACCCATTTTAGGAACTCGATCAATTCCTTCAATAAGTGACTGGCATGCAATGATTTTTAAAAATGAACTTCCCAAGAAAATCATTTTAGAGGTTACTCAGGTTATGCTAGGGTTGCTAAGTTTCAAAAGTGACTTGATGGCAATGAGCTTGGTGTTTGGGCTAGTCTGTTAGCAATGCAGTGTTATAGAACAAGGTGTTAGAAACAACAAAATCCAACAAATACAAGGAATATAAAAATAGTAAAAGCCAAGGGCTGAAGTTGAAGGAAAATATTTTGAGGATGATGATGGCAACAAATGTACAAATGTGCTTGACACATGGATATGTGTATGGATTGTGATAAGGGTTGTATGAGCCCCCTAAAAATAAAAATTAAATTAAAATGGTAAAAGCAAAATGGATCATTTTGAGCCCTCTTTGAGAAAGACGCTTCCTTACCTGAATAATGCAAGACTATTTTTTTACATTTAGTGCTTCAGTTGAGTCCTATAATTCATCATTTGTAAAATAAGTAAATAAATCTTTATTCTAACTCTTTAGTATAAATCTCCACCCATAAGTGCCTTTCAATGGCAGGCCTATTTTTTTTTTAAAAAAACACTTTAATCAATCTAAAATGCTTTTCCCTCACTTTCATCCAATTATATCTAATTACATCTCTTTGTTCTAGGGAAGTCAATTTTTTTTGTGCTACTCCCTATGCCAACTTAATACTTTTTAAGCTTCTATAAACAGGTTCTGTACTCTTTCTGAGAAGTTTCCTAAATTAACCTGAAAATACCTAGTCTTCTCTATTATTTCTTTATGAGCATTTTTTTCCCATTTAAAAGTTGTTTTCTCCCCCCCTTCTTTTACTTATCTTTAAAGAAAAAAGAGAAAAAGCTGTCTTCTTGCCCTATCTTGAACATGCCAACTTTTAATAGCCTTACTCAAAATCAAAACCCAGTGCTATAGTCTTTTTTAAAACAAAATTTAAAATAAAAGTTTTAGTTTAAAAAATACTGGTCCTGATTTGTAAAACAGAAGCGACATTATCTATCTCATCAAGACTGTCCATGAGACCACGTCAATGCCTGACACATAGTAGACATAGAAGGAATGCTATTTATTGCCTTCTTTATAAAGCTTCAGGAGCCCTGGTGGCACGCGTGGCATTGTACCTGAGGTTAGCAGTTTGAATCCACAAACTGCTCTGTGGGAGAGAGATGAGGCTTTCTGCCCCATATAGATGTGTACGAGAGTTCTGGTGGTATAGTGGTTCTGAGTTTGACGGCTAACTGCAAGATGAGGGGTTCAAAACTACCAGTGGCTCCATGGGAAAAAAATAGGGCTTTCTACTCCTGTAAAGAGTTATAGTTCCAAAAAATCACAAGGGAAGATCTACTGGGCCCAGTAAGGTCACTATGAATCGGCATCGACTCGACAGCAATGAGTCTGGTTGTGCACTGGTCCAGATTTACAGCCTCAGAGACCCACAGGGACAATTCTGCACTAGGGCAAGAACCAGGGTTGTGATGAGATTGAATTGATGGCAGTGGAATTTTGCTGTTATTTGTTTGTATCCCTTATAAGTTTTTCTGTACATTCTTCAAGTTGAATATTTTATAATTATTTGCATGGTTATTTAAAACTTATTCTCTTCAAGTGCAGAATGGCATATATCTATTTATTCAGTGACTTACACTGACCTTTTGGGAGATCACTTGATGACCTCCCCTACTTCTCTTCCCAAATCTGGTTGGCTTTTACCACTTCTCACTTTATAAGATGTCTCCTTTCCTAGGGGTGCATTTTCATGCATTATTTAATTTTTTTCTGAAAACTAAGCCTAATATGATTATTACAATATATCAATTTTTCACTTATGATTTTACTTCTTAGATTTAAAAACATAACAGAGAATAAATAGACTTTCCCAATGACTAATGCCAAGTCACTGGTTTGATTTAAAGCCTGCCTGTTTGACAATAATGACTTTATATTGATCGATGCTGGAATCACTTGCAGTCGCTTCAATTTAAAGCAATTTTGCTGTTGACATGCCAGCGAACTGAAATCTTGTGGCTTGGCTAACACATTGATCTGAAAGTCCCTGGCGCTAGTGTCTGAAGGGCCTGCTGTGGCCCAGAGAAAGTTCTCATTTTCTGAGGTGGAGTGGCACATAGGCACAAGAAAGAAAATTAGAAGGTGTTTATGGGTTCCTAACTGGGTCATAGTGGTAGCATATTCTGGATTTAATTGATTGAAAACTTTTACTTTTTCAAATATCCACAATAGAGATAGAATAAACTCATTGTTAATGGTAGGCACCAGAAATCAGAGAAACACAGACATTTTTCTTGGGTCATGGTGAGATGGTGATATCTGAGTATCTTGTGTAGAAAAACAGTCTGCCGTTAGATAGTCACCCACCCAGAAACCCGAGCTTCCTTCAGTGGAGCAGCTGTCATCTGAGCCAGCAAGAAGGGAGGAGAGAGATTTGAATGATAGAAATATGGATTTTCTTTACAAACATGACTCGCTAGTTAGACTGATAATCACCAAGTAACTCTATGATAAATATTTGGTTCCAGTTTTGGGGCAGAAGGACCAATTTATTTTTATCATTCTCTCCGCTATAAGCATTGACTACTTCCAGGGAGGAAGAAGGGCATATCCGTTTTCAAGGGACTACTCCCTTTAAACAGGGAACAAATCCTGGGATTATTGTCCATTTGATGATTTTTCTTTAAATATGGGGGAAGACTATACAATTATTAAAAGTACATGTCTTGACACAACAGGTGACAAATTTCTTGTAAAGAAACAAATTGGCCTTTGGAGACTATTTCTAAAGAGAGAGCTAACTGTCTTCTACAAAGCATTTGTTCAGCCATCTATTTCAGGGAGATTTTCTATAGCAAAGTGTCATACATACAAAGCTCTCAGTATTACCCATTCAATCAAGCTCCCATCCAGCTAATCTTAATATATCCTTTAGTTTCGAAGGTTGGACTGTTCACATCTGTTAACAGATCAGCAATTCAAAGCCACTAGCTGCCTCGTGAGAGAAAGAGACAGCTTTCTATTCCTGCAAAGTATCATCACCTTGGAAAACCAAAGGGACAGTTCTACTCTGTTCTCGAGGGCCCTTGTGAATTGGGGTGGACTGATGGCAGTGATTGAGTGTTTAAAGAGTGAGAGGAAAGGGGGACTTCATGAAGAACTAGATTCAATTCCTACTTAATGAGTATATAATAATATACCTATAGCATTTAGTCTTATTTTCTGAAATATATATATATATATATATATATATATATATGAGTAAAAGTAAATTGCCAGTGGATTTTTATTATGAATTCTAGACTTATGATAATAATTCACCTTAAAATATACAGTATTTAAAGTAAATAAATCTATCCACTGTAAGTCTCCAAATGGGATTACCACATGTGATAGTTAAAATTTTATGTCAACTAGTCTGGGCCAGGATTCTCAATGATTTGGCAGTTAAGATATACTAATCCCCATAATGAGGTCTAATATAATAGAATTACTTACTTGATGAGATTTGCTGTGAGTTGCCAATCAATTGAAAGGAAGTTCCCTTAGGTGTGTGGCCTGTTTCCAATATATGTGGACCCTGTGGAAAAGCTTGTTTGTTTTGGCTGGGTCGGGATGTTGTATCTGGCTCATTATCTGTCCTCTAGTTCTTTGGACTTGAACTAGTGGTCTGTCAGATTGCCTGCTGATCTTGGGAGTCATCAGGAGTCTACCCTCTTTCCTGTCAACCTTGAATGCATTTGCCTCTGGAGCTAGAATCCTGACATCTGATCTGCCAATACTGGGTTTATCAGCCCCTACAGCTATGCTATGAGTTAGGAGAAGCCTTCAGCCTGGCATCCAGCCCATGAACTTGGAATCTGTCCAATGCAACTGCTTGAGTTATTTCCCTGATAAAAACCTGTCTGTATATATACATACATAAACTTTACTGGTTTTGTTTCCCTAAGAAACCCAGTCTAAGATACCAGGTTTTCATTTTCAAACTGTTGCATGAAAACGGCTATTTCAGAATTGCTACCAGAATTTTTTTTTAAGATAAGCAGAAGCTATATATTAGACATCTTTAAGATGGAAAAGATAACAGACAAGAATACATTCCAGTATTTGTATCTATTAGGGTGTCAGGAAAAAACATGTTTGACCAGAGTTTTAGTAATCCTTTAGGATTTTCTGTTGGAGAGTTGGCTGATTCAGTGAGCAGATTAAGTTATGGGTGATTATTTGCACAAATGTTTTGTCCAAAGATGAGCATGATCAGAACTTGCACCTGACCTAGGCATGGTGTATGGTACAAGCAGTACGGCTCCTAAGTTGGCTCAGAATCACCAATGATGCTTGTTTCCTGTCCCTCCTTCCCTCTTGGAGATGCTGATTCAGGAGGTCTGGGACCAGGATCTGAGGGTCTCACTTTGCAGCAAGTGTTCCCAGGAGATTTGGATATCCCATGACTAGAGAGGGGTACCGTGCTTGAAATGAGAAAAGTGGGACTGGAAAGGTGGAGGCAAGATTTTATTCACTGTGAGACACCATGCTACCTTTGGGACAGACCTTTTAATATTCTTTCCCCCCTTTCTTTCAGACTTTCTAATTTTCCGATGAAAAATCATCTGTAGTATGAAATGGACCATGGTGGGAAGAGCTAATGCTCAGACATTGGCAAACATTACCACAGGGCCTTTTCTTTTCAGGGAGCAGGTTTATCAGGGTTATGTTCTCGTTTCTAATGTTCCTGCTGTAGTCATGGTGGCAGTGGGTTAGTCCTTGAGTTCCTAACCTCAATATCAATTGTTCGCCACTGAGAGCCACACCAAGGGAGACAGATGAGGCCTTCTACTCCAGTAAAGTGCTGCAGTCTCAGAAACTCACGGGGCACCTCTACTCTGTACTTGGGAGTCTCACTTTAAGCGGGAACTCACTTGATGGAGGAGAGTTTAGAGTTTCCAGAATGTCCTTGCCTTTCACAAATCCACTTAGAAGGTCCAATGCACACAGCAACTTCATGGTTTCAATGGTGTTTCTCTTAGAGACTCGGCTCTAAAAGAGGAAGTATTCCTCCCAGCACATGGGGAGGATTCACTTTTCCATTTTATCTTAACAGCCAACTAGCTCACATCTCCATTTTGTTTTCAGTCCAAGATTCAGCTGGAGAGATTCACCATGCCCCCTACATTTACAGACCTCCACTATGCTGTCTTCTTTGTTTATTTGAGATGTAGATAGAAATTTGGTTTCCCTTTTTTTCTTTGCTGATTTGTTTGATTGTTATTTCTAATCATTTTATTGGGGACTCATACTAACTCTTATCACAGTCCATACATACATCCATTGTATGTCAAGCACATTTGTGCATTTGTTGCCATCATCATTCTCAAACCATTTGCTTTCTACTTGAGCCCTTGGTATCAGCTCATTTTTTCTCTCCCTTCCTCCTCCCTCATGAATCCTTGATAATTGATAAATTATTAATATTTTGTCATAGCTTACACTGTCTGATGTCTCCCTTCACCCACTTCCCTGTTGCCCATACCCCAGGAAGGAGGTTAAATGTAGATCAGTTATAATGTACATTTAACTTATAATTAGTTCCCCCTTTCTACCCTACCTTCCCTTCACCCTCCCAGTATAGCCACTCTCACCACTGGTCCTGAAGGGACCATCTGTCCTGAATTCCCTATGTTTCTGGTTCCTCTCTATACCAGTGTATATCCTCTGGTATAGCTGGATTTGTAATATAGAAATGGGACCATGATAGTGGGTGGGTGGGGGGGAGGAAGCAATGAAGACCTAGAGAAAAGTTGTATGTTTCATCATTGCTACTGCACCCTGACTACCTCCTCTCCTCCCTGCGACTCTTCTGTAATGGGATATCCCCCTACCTACAGATGGACTTTGGGTCCCCAGGAGGTACTCCCCCTCTTTTACAATGGTATAATTTTTAGTTTGTTGATGCCTGATACATGATCCCTTTGACACAGGCTGGTGTGCTTCTTCTGTGTGGGTTTTGTTGCTTCGGAACTAGATGGCTGCTTGTTTACTTTCAACCTTTAAAGCCCTAGATGCTATATCTTTTGATAGCTGGGCACCATCAGCTTTCTTCACCACATTTGCTTATGCACACATTTATCTTCAGCGATCATGTCGGGAAGCTGAGCATCATGAAATGTCAATTTAATAGAACAAACTGTTCTTGCATTGAGGAAGTACTTGAGTGGAGGCCCAATGTGCATCTGTGGTCATAATAATAAACCTATAAATATATGCACCTAGATCTATTTACCCATCATCATATATAATATATTTACCTATGTACATGCCTATATTTAGACCTCTATAAATGCCCTGTGCCTCCTATTTCTCATCTATACTGAAATCCACATGAAGGGTGAGCATGATAGTGGGACAAGAGGAAAGCAAAAGGAAATAGAGGAAAGAACAAGGAGGAAAGAGGCATTTATAGAAATTCAGTTTCAGGATCTCCACCAGTCTTAGAAAAACAAATACTATCCCTCAGAGGTGACTTCCTGGCGTTGGAAATGTATTTGAATGGCTGGGACACGGTGGGCTCTGGTGAAGGTTGGAATAATGAGGAAGGGAGACCAGAGATGATTTATTCACTCATGGGAATCAATCTGGTTGATTTGGTCCAGATCCCTGTGTAAATCAGATCTGTTGAAATTTATGACATCATCTAAAAGTAGCCACTTAAGAGCCTTCTCTTGGACAGAGCTTATCAGAAGAATGGGAGGGGAAGTATAGTCTGAATGTGATTAATGGGGGGTGGGTGGTGTTAATACATTCTGGGATTATTTGGCAAATCATTAGCTACCACTGTGAGTAGAATTCCAAGTATAATATCAATAATATATTACTGAATGAGATAATAGTCCTAGATTAGTGTTCTATTAGGCCTGTGCAGGTACTGTGAGGAAATATATAAATTCATTCCATTATAGTCAACAAAGGTTACTAGTATGATAAGAAAGTAGGAAAGCTGTGTTTCAATACTTTCAGAGGAGTATGGTAAGTGGGGGTAACAGCTATAAAAGAAATATCTGAGGCATGCATCAGTTTGAAGAAGTCTTTCTTGGATTTACACCGCACCCCATACTTTCCTTAAAGCACTCAAATATCTGTTTCTTGTCATTTTCCTCATAGGAATTGGGGATAATAATAGCACTTGCCTCAAAGCTCTTTTTGTGAAAAGTAAGTGAGTTAATAGGTACACAGCTCTTTGAGCTGTGCCTGGAAAATGGTATGGACTCCATACCAGGGGGATTCCAAAAGTTTGTGCAAAAAGTCCATTATCTTTTAATTTCATTTTCTACTATTTTTGATGCCCCTCATAAATGCTGGCTATTAGTATTAGGTTATTCCTTTATGCTTCATCGCCACCATGGATTATTGCAATTGTCTGGTAGTATAAATTTCTTCCCACCTAGCTCGTAATACCTTTTAGGGAAAATTTATGAAAAGACCTAGGGAATTTTAGGGAAGATTGTATTTGTGACTATTTCATGGATAGAAATGTAAGTGAAGGCTCATTGCTTCCTTGGTATGTAGTTGTAGGCTTTAGGACATGGGTATGCAGAATAAATCTATAGGAATAATTTTCTTTTCTTTTTTATTTTTGGGCATCACTTCCCAGAAAGAATTTTCTAATATCGGTCTTCTCAAGTTAAGACTTCATGCCAGTCTGGCCAGTATTCTATTGCTACATTTTCCAGAGGGTTCAGTAGAATACTGGTCCTACAACTCTTTGTGAAATTTGAAAAGCACACCCACAAAATGCAAAGGCTCTCTAATGAATGTTGAGAAATCCTGGAGTAAAGAAACTTTTGATCAGTGCCTCAATTTTAAGGTCATAGAACAATTACCGCTTACATGGATGAGAGTAACATCTCACAGAATTAATAATCCATGTATCAAACTTTGGAAAATGCTGAACCACTGGTCCAATTTTTTTAAATCCATATATTTTTATGTGATGAAAGAACAACGTTAAGTCTATGTGTTGAAAACCAGAAAGGCAAACCTTGATTAAACTGGATGCTAAGGGAAGCATAGGGCAGTTGTTTTAAGTCCGTGTTGTTAAACATTCGATAGAATTCTCAAATGCTTACTATGATGCTGTCTTCAGGGGGATTTTAGTAAAGTTCAATGTGATTCGCTGGGACTGCGGTGGGAGTGGAGGTTCTGGCTTTCTGACCAGCAAAGGAAGCAGGCCAGTGCTGCTGAGGTGCAGACCACACACTGAGTGGCAGGTTCCTTTCTGCCTTGGTGAGCGCAGAAGAGTAAATATAATAATCTTGTTGTTTTCAATAACATTGTACATGTTGTTGTTGGACCCACACACTGAGATAGTTTAAATTTTTATTTTATTATCCCTTTGTTTTCTTGGTACTACCTTGTTCATGAAAATAAACTAGGAACTAATAGGGAAAACCATTTTAGTGAAAACAGTTATCTATACCACCAGCACCTAGCACTGAAGCTGGGATCAGAATTAGTAACTGCAAAGGTGACACAAATGATAGGAGACAATTACTAAATAAGAATGAAAATGTTCTCAAGCATACTGCCAATCAAATGACACAGTACGGCGAGTATTTGGGGAGAGAGAAGACTTCGGGTGTGCTCACAAGTGTTGAGATCAGAAAAAAAGGCGAGACCCTTCAGTGGGAAATTCTGGAAGAAGCGTCAGTAGGAAAAGTAAAGAAGTGGTTACAGGCATTCTCACCCCCCCACGGGAATTGTCTCAAAGCAGGTGGGAAGATGCCAGTGTCTGTGTAGTCTCCTTGTGTGTCCGGACCGACTCAACAGCACTAATGATGACAACATGCAGCCTACCTTGAGCACCAGAAGGCTGTGTGGATGAGGAACCTCAACAAGAGGTGGAATCCCAACCACCTTCTGCAGATCATGCTCAAGCCTAACCAAACCAATTGCTTCTGAGCTAGCTCCAGTGCATGGCATCCCAGGGTTGGAGAGCAGCATGGTGCTCGAGAGAGCTTCCGAGGCTGTCAGCGCACAGAAACAGCTTCCCAGGCCTGTCCTCTGAGGTGCCGGTGGGAGCGTTTGTCCAGCCACACTTTCAGTCGGTTGAGCACTGCATTGTGTTTCAACCAGGGGTGCCTTATCAATGATGCTGAGAGAACTAACTATTTATTGGGTATTTTTTATATTTTCACCTACTTAGCGTGGTAAGGTTTATATAAGCATTTGTTAAATAGGACTGATCATGACCATCTTTTTGCATGTAACAGACACAACATAAATAAAAGTTAACAAATAAAAATGCCAAAATTTTGTCGCAGTTCTGGTATATACCACTCGTGCCTTGTGCCATGTCCAGGAGTGAAACTTGGGAGCAAGGCAATGATATGAAAAAGATTCCTTTTGATCCTGTTGGTATGATCCTTGCCAGAGGTCATGGATCAAGTTTTGTGGTACCCTGGATATGAAAAAAGAAACAATCGGAAGCTGTGAGTTCGCTGCTGGCCTGTTGCAGCAGTCTGAGGACTGTCAAGTTCACTGTATCGGACTTGTGGCCTGTACATCACACAGGAGACAGGTCGAGGGTTGGGTGGAGGGCTGGTGGTGGGACTCCCTGAGCTAGAACACAGACTGACTCAGTGGTAGTGGGGACTCCTGCCCATCCACAAACACAGACTGTGGGACCCACTGACGTTGGGCAACCAGTCAACCCATTTCACCAGACCCTGTGCATGTGAGAGATTCAAGCAACTCCAGTGGAGAGGCCAGCCATGTGCAGGGTGCGGGGGAGAGGTTAGGGGGATGTGTGAATGTGCATGGCTTCAGGGGCCCCTCCAGTGCCCCCATCCTTGCTGGAGGCCTTAGGACCTTGCATTTCCTGGGCTGGGCCATTGCTTGGTGAGTGCTATATCCTGGGCAGAAAAACGGATTTCTTTCTGCTTTGGAGAAAGTGTTTTGCAGAACAAGGAAGGAAGCCTGTGGGGTGAGGGGCTGCTTTAGAAACTGAGAGGGTCTGAGGCTAGGGACCAAAGCTCTATGTTACAGGCTTTCCACTAACACTATTGGGCAGAAAAAATAAGTGAAACATAAGTCAGTTACATTTAAAATTAAAGCCATGTATTTCTATAGGGCGTTATGAAAGTAAAGGGGCTGCTTAACACACACACACACACACACACACACATATATATATAGCTTTATATATTAAAAAAATGCAGTAGTAGTTTCAGGTTTTGATTCTTTCAGTTGCCGGGATACAGTTGCATGGTAGTTTAAGGGGTTGGAACCTGGGAGTGGAGCGGGTGACAAGGTCAGCAGTTCAAAATCACTAGATTTACCAATGTAGAACGACAAGGGTTCCAGCTCTTGTAAAGTTTACAGCCACAGAAACTCAGAAGGGTTGTATTGGGACCTGCAGGGTCACTGTGAGTTGGACTAGGCTTGATAGCTGTGTGTGTGTGTGTGTGTGTGTGTGCATAATTTTGTATGTGACTTCATGCACAATAATTTAGACTAAATTCTCACATTTTGCTTATTTCTAAAACTAAAAGAGATACTTTGAGGATCGAAACCTGCTCTGTACAAGTTTCTAGAAGAGCTATTTGCCAAGAGTGACTATAAACAAGAATTCATTTCATTCCCCTGCATCATTGTCCTGGTGGGAGTAGGAAGCCTAGCCTTGCTCCTGGAGAGCTGCTGCTGGATTTGAACCATCAACCCTGTGGGCTGCAGTCCCACATACAACCTCTGTGCCACCAGGGCTCAATAACGATTCATTTTTTAAGTAATACTTTTTGACTCTTTTTTAAAAAGAAAACTCTGGAGCCAATACAAGCCAGGACTTGAAGAAAGAGATGACACTGACAGATCAAATAAAAATAAACAAAAGGTATTATTTTGGCTCTAAGTCTTCCAGAAAACCCTTTTCTATGTGTGTGTCTCTCTCTTTTAAAATCATTTTATTTGGGGGTCATGCAACTCTTATCACAATTCATACATCCATCCATTGTGTCAAGCACATTTGTACATTTGTTGCCCTCATCATTCTCAAGACATTTGCTTTCTACTGAAGCCCTTGCTATCAGCTCATCTTTTCCTATGGGTATGATTCATGCATTAAGAAGGTGCTCACTCTTTTAATCCTTTGCACATTTACCCTTCTTATGGTTTCATAGAGCCAAGCAATTTAAAATTTAAGTAATAAAGCAAAAAGTAACAAGGAATACTTGCACATGAAAAGTATGCATTGCTTGCAGTTATCTGGGTTCTGAGGAACCGAAGACAGTGCTGCGTGCCTTTCTTCTCTATGTAGAAGTGTGCTGCTCACACAACATCCAAATCACAGTCTTCTACTTGTGAATGTTAAGGTCTCTAGTTTCCTAAAGAGTTACTCTCTCAGGAACCCACAGGGCAGTTCTACCCAGGCCTATAGGGAGGTTACGAGTCTGAATCAATTTGATGGCAGTGGAAAAAAAAAGCATGACTGTATATTGGAAGTATAAGACTGTTTCTTTACTAAATCATAGTAATGGCTCCCAATAATGACCATAGTAATGGTCCAAGGAATAAGTACTAAACCTTTTAATCTATCTCAATGTATAAACATGTATGATAATCTTAAAAATAAACACTTCGATCAGAGCATGGAGTTCAGGATTTTGTATTTTAATCCCTATGATACTGTGGGGTTTAAAGATGTAATTATGTTTGACATAAGGATTTTAATCAATAAAGAGCAGAAACCTTAAACAAAGTAAGAAATCCCACAGTCTCTTTAGTATAGAGCAATTGCTGTAATAAAAGGTTCCTATTCTTGAGGGCTTCCTTATAATATTGTGCTGAACACCCTACATAGTTTATCTTGTATAATCCTCAGTAAGACCCGACAAATGGATATTTTATGTATAAAGCAATGACATCCTAAGAGTCAGTACTGGCACAGGGTCCCCATGACAGTAAGTGGCAGTGAAAGCATCCAGGCAAGGTCTGCTACAAGCCAGGGCAATGACAGTCTGTACCTACAGGAACTAGAGTCAGAGAGATTACCCTCAGGAAAGAAGTATGACACAAATTTGAATTCTGAAAGCATAGGCTGTGACAGGCAGGCACCCTCAACCTTCATGCTATTATCTCATATGCCCGAGGTTAAAAATAAGAATTCTTCAAGTGCAAAATAATTTTTCCTTCACATTAAAATAACCCTGAGGTTTTCAATGATGATTTCCCGTTGTATTGCTCCCTTCCTGTCTCTGTTCTTGAGCTAGGACATGAAGTCCTTGGTGGGTGGGGGTGGGGGTGGGAAAGGAAGGTCATGATCATCCATCTCCATTAACAGTCCTGAGTAGTTTCTGTTGTCCAATAATTTCTGAGTTGACAAACCTGTAAACACTCATATGATTAGACGAGCTAGCCATCCACATTTGGCCACTGACTTGAGCTCTGAATGCTTCTTTCAGCTTTATCTGCTTCTGATCGTGTCACACAAATTGGATAGTTCATTTAAGATTCTGGACTCTTTTCAAATAAAGTTCTTCTTGGAGTTATGCCAACAAAAAGCAGAACTCTGCCTATAAGAGTTGAATGTCTCAGGAGAAGGGACATTACTGTTACATTCTTATTAGCTTATGGAACAGAGCTACGTCAGAGCAGTGCCGACCAAAGCGACATCATCAGAAACCTCAATCTAGTTTTTCAGGTCTAGATGAAAGGCAACATGGCGTAAGGATAGGTGACTAGTCTCTACTTAATCAGCAGCATCCAGCACAACTCATCGTGATCCGGTAGGAAAGAGCACACCTGTCCCTGGGGGTTTCCAAGGTTGCAACTGTCTACTTTATAGGAGTAGAAAGTCTCATTTTTCTCCTTCAGAGTGGCTGGTGAATTCGAACAGCTGACCTTGCTGTTGGGTTAGTCTACGGATATATTAGCAACAGTTAGGGATATCACATATTATCACCAAGCGCTGGACTGCCATCTGCCTGGTCTGCAGTTCAAAACCACCAGCGGCTCTGCAGGAGAAAGACCAGACGTTCTACTTCTGCAAACAGTTACCGTCTCAGAAACCCACAGGGGTTTGCTGGGAGCCAGGCTTGACTCGGCAGCAGTGAGACGGAGTTATAGTGCATATCACAGGGTACACTCTCCTTCTATACTAGCCTTACATAACCATCCATACCTCTCCCCTTTCACCGTGGTTTAAAAAAAATCTTTCAATAGTCACCTTGTTTGAAAGACTTTGGTGTGACAGAAAACAATTCTAGATCACAGGGAGTGAGAGAGGAGAATTGACTTTTGGATTGTTGTACCGTTCTCACCTGAGAAGTGGACAATTCTTGTCCCTCATCAATGAAAAATCACCCCCACCACCACCACACTGATGTCTGTGAGTGGATTATCTGAGAATGTCATGACACCCTCCTCCCCCAGCTCACCATCCTTGAAGCCAACCAAAGGGGGGGGGGTGGCGGGATGCAGCAATCCATCTCTTTGACGGAAGCCACCATTTCTTCCCAGTCCCTTGCACACCACTCACGTTTGCAAGCATCGGGAGCTGAGAGTGGTCTGAGGGGGTTGCGGTAGAAGCCGGGCTTGCAGCGCTGGCAGTGCTGCCCTTCGGTGTGGTGCTGGCAGTCATCGCAGACCCCACCGCTGCGATTGCCCGAGGCCACCCAGACGTTCACGTCGAAGTGGCACGAGTCAGCGTGCCCGTTGCACTTGCAGCCTGGGAAGAGGGGGACCAGGGAAAGAAAGGGGTTTAAAAGAATCAGATGACCGCGAGCGCTGACAGGCGCTTAGAGACCAGTGAAAGCAGCCGCGGTTTGTATGTGATGTCCGCTTCACTCATCTTCTGCGTGGTGTCCATTCTCACAGCCCAGGGCTGGGCCCACCGCGGGGTGAGGGGGTGGGTGCTGAGGGGGGCTTTCCTGCTCTCCCTCTTCTGTTTCCCTTTGCAGCCATTAGGCTACCACTTTCCCTTTGTTGTTTCTTGTGGGGACTTTCAATCTTCCTTTGCACCCTGCTACTGAACAACATCAGCAACAACATCTTTTTGGAGATGCCCGATATTCAAGAAAATGTGGAATTGTCTAGTGAGGCAAACATTTAACCACTTCCTTCGGAACGGGGCATATTTGTGGCAGCTCAGAGAGTGGCCCCGGGCTTTTTTGTCTTGGATGGAAACACTCGACTATTTCCCTCCCCGCCACTTCTCAGGGCCACCATTGCCCCTGCGGGCCACCTGCTGTTCTCAGGTGACAGCATCATTTGCACAGGGAGTGTTGCACATCTGGCCCTGAATCGTGCTCACGGAGGAGCCGGCAAGAAACTTCTGGTGGACAAAGGGGTGAAGAACCCAACAGGGAGAGCATGGCCTTTCATGAAGTGTTCCCCAGCACTTGTCCTGGTGCGGCCGAGGACATCGCCGATAGAGACTCCCATTTTCTTTCTTGAAAGCCTAGGACTGATACCATGGGAGCCTCTTGTGGAAAGCGCTCTCAAGATGATCAGTCAGGAATGCCCAATGACAAGTTCCTGCGCTCCTCCTTGTAGTCAGATACCCAGCGGGTTCCTGTGGAAAGAGCCTGAATGGCACTCTAGGAATTCAGGAGAAATGCTTTAGATTCTCTTGATGAGGGATCTAGATTAAGAATCCCGAGTTTTTCATGAAGGTCAAATGAATTTGAACATGTTTGTGTGGTTGCTTTTCATTGTTTCCTTGACATGTTATGATATCTCAACTAGGCTTGTAGTATTTGAAAAGGCAGATTATAAGATAATTTAAGATTTATGCTTAGAGGATATCCTTTACATTTCCTAGAAGCAAAAATAAATCCGTTGCAATCCCATGTTATGTGTGGGAAGACACTTCTACAGTTTTCCCCACAAGAAAAGTTCCATGGCCCCTTGACAATTCTGACTGATGGTGACCCCCTGGGTAGGCCTGAGAAGGATTATGCTTCAGTGGCTGAGGCAGGACTCACTGTCTGGATTCTCACAAGTACATCACCAAGGCTCTCCCTGAACAGAATGAACCTTCAACCTTTCAGCTGGCAGCCAAGTATGCTTTCAATTTGCACCATCCAAATGAAGGTATGTAGTGAGTGTCACATCATTCATTCTAGGCCTGTGTGCTGCTCTGAACCTATCGAATTGCGTGTCTTCCTACCCCCATGGAATGTCACTCTCAAGCCCTAAGTCAGCCTTGGCCATGCAGTCTAAGGACGTTGCACCTCAAGAATCGTAAGTGGAAAGTGTCATAGACAAGTAGGACTCTAGGGCCACTTGGGAAACACTTCTAATTTGGAGTCAGAAGAGTTGGTCTTCAGTATTGCCCTTACCGGTTACAAATAGTGACAGGGCACTTTTTTTTTTTTTTTCTGTGCCTCAATTTCCTGATGTCTTAGAATGGGATTAGCACCACCTACTTTTCTGGGCTGTTTTGAGAAGTGAATTCAAGAGAGCTCTTGCTATGATTCTAATTTGACACCTGAGCTATGAGGATCCTGGCGCCCCATAAGCCTCCGTTGCTGTTGTGTTTCGTCTTGTTCGTGGGATGCCACGTTCTCCAGGTGGGCGCTTATGTCCCACAAAGTCTCCAAGCAAACAGGAAGCATATTCTTGTCAAAACAGTCCCGCTGGCAACCTGGCCAACCGTTGGAAGTCCCAGTGGGGAGTGACAAGGGCTGGGCTTGTGTAGGTTGCAGTTGCCAGGCACCCACCCCTTTGTGTTGTGTTTCCAGAGACAACAAGGTGTCCACAGCAGACCTGTTTCCAAAAGGAGGCGTCTGAGTAAGATGGGCTTGTTACTTACTTTTGCACTCTTTGGGAGCCCCGGTTTTGCCATCAGCTGACTGCCAGGGGCGGTCATTGAATAACGGTGCACAGTGTTGGCAGTGGGTGCCCGCGGTGTTGTGCTTACACAGGCACTTCCCATGGACCTACAAACAAAAATAGCGAAGAGATATGAGCATAAGTCATGCCGGGGCCGAATGCTCTTGTGACAATATTACACCACGGGTTGGATTTAGCCGAAAGACAACATTTACCTCTCTTTCTCCAGAAGGAATCAAGATGAGTGAGACTTCTTCTTAATTTTTCTTATAATGAATTACAGAGATTAAGGAACAAATTTTCTTGGCTTAGGATACGTCACCCAAATAAGAAATCCCGAGATACTGGCTTGGTGTTCATGTAAATGCTTAATGCCTTTGAACTTTTAGCATTCTTTGCACAACAATAATAGAACTTCACTTTAGAAAATTTAGAAATCTGCAAGATCATCACAAATGAATATGCTGATCAACATATGGGGCACATAATTCTGATACTTTCAGTACATAATTCTATTTTAACCCTTTTTACATAATCTGTTCAGAATATATTTCCATTTTATGAAGTATTCTTATTGATTACACATTTTAATGGGTCTATCATTTTTTCAATGATTTCATTGGGAACGCTTACAGCTCTTATAACATTCAATGCATCATTTGTATCGAACATATTTGTACACATGGGTCTGTCATATTAAGAATAATATATTTCATCAGTTATCTACGTTTGACTGTTTAGGCTTTTAAATAGTTTTACATATCATTTTCAGTGTTACCATAAGTTTCCTGGTAGCTAACTATTTGTACAAACTATTTTTACATTCCTAGGGTGTGTTTTCCAGATTTAAAAGGGAAGGATATATATATATATATATATATATACATACACACATATATATTTCAGGATTTGAAAACATTTTTCATGTTGACTAGGAATTTTCTTTCGGGCCCCCCCGCCCCCGGCAGTTCAGAGAACTTGAGAGTTTATTAAAATGTAGATAACAGATCAAATAAATTATACTGAAAGTGAGGGGCCATGCAAATGTGTAATCAACAGGAATACTTCATAAAATGAAGGATTATATCAGTAGACGTCTTTGTGATCTCAGAGTTTTTTTTTTGGCATCACTGCCCTCTGGTGGTGGGAGTAGTAGGCCAACCCTTGCTGCTGGATTTGAACCTCCAACCCAGAGGGCTGTAATCCCGCACACAACCACTTCGCCACCAGGGTTCAGCCCGTGATCTCAGAATTTTATATGAGATTTTAAAACTTTTTTGACATTGTTTTACCACAAATCTATAAATATGAATATTATGAATAATCTGGAATACCTCCTAATAACTAAGCATTAAATGAGCTATTTAATGAGTTCCAGCATTAAAATGCATCTATTTACAAATGATGCCATAACTGTGCAGATGAGGTCTTTGCAAAAGAGCTCGGCATGGGATTCACAAGCATCCTCTTACCGATCTGAGAACTATTGCTTTTCCTGGAAAGCAGTGTTAAAGGTAGCTCAACCTCCAGGGATCAGCTAGTCCATGACAAGGAGCACTGCTGGTGCAGAGGTGAGGAGCTTGGCTGCTCAGCAAAAGGTCGGTGGTTCGAGCCCACCAACCAATTTGAGAAAGAAGACACAGTAATCTGTTTAGAGATTAAATCCTTGGAAAATCTTTGGGTAGTTCTGCTCAGAGCTAGCGGGACTGTGTCAGCATCGACTGCATAGCGATGGGTTTTGGATTTGGTAACTCAATGACGAAATGCTACATTGCTAACAGGGGTGTCTTGGATGAAAAGACCCAGAAATCTGTTGCCATAATATTACAACCTAGGAGACCCTATGGAATAGTTCTACTTGGTTACAATGGCTTCCTATGGGTGGGAATGAACTTGAATGTACAAACAAAAAAACAACAGTTGGCAAGTATTTAATAAATATCAACATGGGAGAGTCATTCTGCTAGGCATAGTTTGATATGCAAACTTCAGTATATGTGGCAGTTACATAATTTTGTGTCAACTTGAAGATTTAGAAGTGTAAGGGAGGAGTCTAGCCTGTCAGTCAGGTCACAGCCTGATAGCAACTCCTTATGGGCACAAGTTTCTTATAAGGAGGGTCCTGGGAACTACCCCTATCTCTGTTTTCACCCTCCTGCCATCAAGCATGCGGAGAGCTACCAGAGTCACCGCCCTTGGATCCATACGACTTTGCACCCACTGGCCAGTGATGTCCCTGCATTCTGCATCATTGCATGTGACTTCATGTATTGTATTTACAGATTAGTACCGGGCATATGAACTTCAGCTGGACTGGGCTAGGAGGTTTTCTTGATCTCTAATGACTTTCTGATATAAAGCTCTTTCTTACATATATATGAGTGCCCCTGGATTTGTTTCTCTAGTCAACCCAGTCTAACATGTACATGAAACATTACAAAATGCAATTTCTGTCTTCAAGAAAGGTATAGAGTAGTAAGAGAAAAAATATCTACATAGAAAAATTAGATTAACAAGATAACAAATAAGAACCTAAGAAATATAACAATCTTTTAAAATGTAAGAAATTTAAAATGCAGAAATAAAATTAACTTTAAAATGCAGAAATCAATATAAGTTGGCAGTTGTGGTGAGCCTTATTGGGAGCAGGGGTGTTGGGATTTGTGCTAGCACTTGACAAACGGGCAGCCTTCCCAATAGGGAAGAGACTTTCCAGAAGGAGGAAATAAAGAGTAAGGTGTGGCAGTAGTAGGCTCAGTGGAATTTGTGAACAATGCTTACATCATCTCATCTTGAATATTTTGACTATAATAAAAAAGGAACTTCAAATAACAATCATTCAGAAAAACAAAAGCAAAACGAGTCCTTAAAGAAGAGCTCAACAAACTTGGGAAGAGTCACACTCTTTCAGTGATTGGGTCCATCAACCAAAGATACTATCTGGATACATTGTCCCATCTTACCTAATGTTTCAACAAGCTGATGAAATTGGAGGAGCTGCCAAGGCATTGGAGGCAGCTACTCAAGATGCATATCTGTACCCATTCCAAAGACCTAACAGCATGCACACATTATAAAGTAATATCACAGATATCACATACAAGTAAAAGTTTGCTGAAGATCATCCAACAATTGTTGCAGCAGCACAGAGAGCTGTCAGAGGTGCAGGTCAGATGCAGAAGAGGACGTCGAATGAGAGACATCTTTGTTCTCTTGACAGATTGATCTTGACTGAGCAGAGAATACCAGAAAGCCATTTACTTGTGTTTTCTTGACTATGTCCAGGCAATTGACCACATGGGAAATAACAAATTATGAATAGCCTTGAGAAGAATGGGAATTCCAGAATACTTAATTGTGCTTACGTGTAACCTGCACATGAATCAAGAGGCAGTTAAGTGCACAGAACGAAGTACACTGGGTGGTTTAAAATCAGGAGAGGTGTATGCGAGGGTTGTATCTCCTCACCATTTTTACTCAACCCGTGTGCCGAGCAAACCATCAGAGAAGCTGGATTACATGAAGAAGAAAGTGATATCAGGTTTGGAGGAAGGCTGATTGACAACCTACAAAATGCAGATGGCACAACCTTCTTGCTGAAAATGAGGTGAACTTGAAACCCTTGCTGATGAAGATCAAAGACTGCAGCGTTCGGTATGGATTATGACTGAGCATAAAGAAGACCAAGACCCTCACAATTGGATCCGTACGGAAGATGATGCTAGATGGAGAAAAGAGTGAAGTTATAAGGGATGTCATCTTTCTTGAACCCACCATCAATGCTCTTGGAAGCGGCAGTCCAGAGGTCACACCTCGCATTGGACGGAGTACACCTGCAGTACCAGACCTCTCTCGAGTGTTGCAAAGCAAGAGTATTGCTTGGAGCACTACGGTCTGACTGACCCAAGTCGCGGCATTTTCAACCATCTCCTCCTCATGTGAAAGTGGGACATTGAACACAGGAGAGACCAAAGAAAAATTGATGCATTTGAATTGTGGTGCTGGCGAAGAAGAACATTGACTGACAAAATTAGACTGCCAAAAGAACAAACATCTGTCTGAAGAAGGATGGCCAGAATGCTCCTGGAAAACAAGGATGGGGAGACTTTGTCGTATGTACTTTGGACATGGTGCCAAAAGAGAGCAGTCCCTGGAGAAGGGCCTCATGCGGAGTAGAGTTGAGGGGCAGACAAAAGAGGAAGTCCCTCAAGGACATGGACTGACACAGTGGCTGTAACGATGGGTGCAAGCATAGGAACAATTGTGAGGGTGGTGCATGTCTGGGCAGTGTTTTTTTTTGCTTGTTGTGCACAGGTTTGCTCTGTGTCAGAAGGGACTGGGTGGCACTTACCAACAACATCTACTGGAGTCATTAAAATAAGTGTTAGTGAGTCTAAGTAGATATCGTAGAGCGCGTGGTCATTAAATGCTACCTCTATGGAATATTCAAGTGTTATCTCTGAGGTTATGTCCCGAGGGCTGCATGAGATTTCATTTAAGAGCAAACAAAATACGACAAGAACCCCAAAGCAATTGGAGGTGGGTTAGAGCCACACAGCGGACCGTAGGTACATTCAGTACCAGTTTTGGAATTTATCCCATAGGCATGGAAAATCCATTGAACAATTTTAAGCAAGGGAATGATTGAAGGTATACTAAAATATCTTTTGTTTTCATTCCTTTAAAATTCTTTTTTTCTGCCCCTTCCCCATCTTCCTTCTCCTCCATTTTGTATCATTCTTTTCTCTTTAAATTCAATTTATGTATACCAACAGCCAATGGCACCACATGCATTGGCTAATAATCAGAATTCTATAGGGCTGGTGATTCTCATTGACTGCCACTTTAAATAATACCAACGACTACAAATCATTGCCAAAAAGTGTATCATTTTATGTATCATGATAGAAGGAGATATATACAAAAATGATATACTTTTTAATTAACATTGTTATAAACTATCTAGAACACACATTCCGGAAAGATAGGTGCGCAAACTATTGTTAGTCTTCTTTGAAGGAACACTCTTATTTTTGTCCAGTTAGGACTTGGAATGCCCCAGGACTATATGTAATTCCACCCATCTGATAGGTTAGTCCTGGTCCATAAATTTCAGGCTTCAGGAGGCCAAAGACATTTAGGGTAACCTCATCAAACATTCACATGCCTCACAGGACAATGCAGACAGGTCAACTCCGTCCCAAGGAAGGATTTCAGACCATTCCCTTGTTTCCACATGCTGAGGATTTCGATGAACCTCCCAGGGTCTGAAAGATGCCAGTCCAGCAAATTTTTCTGTGCTCAGAAAAATTCAAGGAACCATCATTTTCAGAATTACCAAAAATTGTTGTAAATCATTACCCAGACCATTTGAAACAAGAAATCCTTCCTCAGCGATACAGCTGCTGCTGTTCAAGCTTGACAGATCACCCAGTATTTGATGCTTGTGAAAAATGTGCAGAGAAAACTAGGCCTCCATTGGGGAGGATAAGGAGAATTGAGTCGCAAGTTCAACACAGCTTTTATTGGCTACACAAACATGGACCAGATAAAGAGCATAAAATGTGATTCTGTGTCTAAGACTGCCTTGAGGGAGGTCGGAGCCTTCTGTTTGCTTGAAAAAAGATAAATCCACCTTCACAATGAAACTACCACTCTGAATTACCCGGGCATTTTCATGAACCTCTCTTTTGTATTAGGAGTGCTTTCCTCTGTTGATGTCCAGTTTTCCTACCCATCTCGCGTTATTTGTTGCTAACATTAACCTACTGACCAGTCATTTTCTGCATATTTATCCTACAGGGAGGAACCCATAAACTCTGAGCCAACATCTGAGGAATTTCTGGAACAGCATGCTTATTATAGCATGTACTGTAGTGACAAATATATAGTTCAGCCAAATAGATGCGTAAGGAAAATAGTATTTCTTCGTAAATGGAATTATGTTGCTGGGTGCCACTGAGTGGATTCCAACACATCGAGACCCTGACAGGACAGGGTGGGGCTGCCTGGAAGGGTTTCCTAGGTTGTGATTTTTGTGGAGGAGTTCTGGTGGCACAGTAGGTTACACATTGGGCTGAAAATTGTGAGGTCACCAGTTCAAAACAACCCACCGAGTTCAGAGAGAAAGATGAGGCTTTCTACTCCACTTCCATAAAGAGGTACAGTCTTGGAAATTCACAAGTGTTGTTCAGCCCTGTCCTAAGACTTGCTACGAGTCGGCATTGACTCAGTGGCAGTGAGTTAAGTTTTGGAATCTTTATGGAAGCAGGTCACCAGGGCTTTTCTTCTGAGGAGCGACTAGTGGGCTCAACCAGCGGCTTTTAAGGTTAGCACGAATGTTTACCCATTGTGCTGCTAGGACTCCTTATTGGCAATTATAGACAGAAGAATTTATGTGGGGGGCAGGAATGAGGAAGTGATTATCTTTCTGATTCATCACTGGAAGATACGGAAGTCTTGCCTTAAGGAAGAAGAAAAAAAAAAAACACTAAAACCACAGGGCTGAGGGAACTTGCCAGGGCAGATAGTTGTGAGAATCTTGTCATTAACAGTACCAAACATAAGGGTTAGATAATCACTTGGGGTGATGTTGTAAAATATTTACACATGAGATGGAAGATAGGTGTAGACAACTTTTAATGTCTTGCTTGTCTTATGGTTCTATGATTTTAAGGCCCGACTCTCTGTATTGTGAATACTGCGTAGTTGTAGGAAACTATACATAATTATTTCTGGAATAAGAGGAACCCCAAATGCTACAGAACTTGGTCCTCTTGCCATGCTAGAAATGAGTGACCTGGACCCCAATCAACAGAGAACTAGGACAAAAGAGAGTTGTTGTTGCAGTCATTACCTGAACAGTAAATAGGCACTTAGATGTCTTTGAGATGGACTTGCATTTGTTGATATTAGCTCACGCTTCAATTAAAGGAATTTGATTCTTTCTTATTTCTCTCCTACTGCTTTCTCTCCTCTCTACTGCATTTCTCCCCTAGAAAGGAAGATTATTCTAGCTCCTGCCTTCCAGATGAGGATTCTCTCCATCACTTACTGAAGCGCACCATAGACATTCATCACCTGAGGTTACAAAAGCAGAAAGCAATCTGGTCAATGGTCCAAGGACTTCTTTAATGGAGTTTGACTGGGATAGTCTCAAAAGATTCCCTTCTAAATTGCTCTCCAAGAAAGATGGAAACAGACATGGTTTGACTTGCTTCTTGTTCCTTTTCTTTTAAAATGTACAATGACAGTGTGTGAGGGGAGGATTCGTTTTACTGCTAAATGTTTAGAAATATTTGGATTTCGTTGAGCTATTTTCTTGTGTAAGCATGCCATTATTGTTAATCTATACGTGGTTTTATTTGAAATCATACTGGAAGGTATGAGAATAAAACTGTATAGATAAACAATAATGACATGATACCATATTAACTGAGATCGAGTGGATTCCAAATCATAGCCACCCTGTTGGACAAGGGGGACCTGCTCCTGTGAGTTTCCAAGACTGAAATTCATTTTTTGGGGGGAGCATCACTGCCTTCTGGTGGGAGTAGGAGGTCCAGCCTTGCTCCTGGAGAGCAGCTGCTGGATTTGAATCACCAACCCAGTGGTCTGCAGTCCTGCACTCAACCACTAAGTCACCGGGGCTCAGCCTGAAACTCTTTACAGGAGGAGAAAACTTTGTCTTTCTCCCAAGGAACAGCTGGTGGTTTCAAACCACTGACCTTGGGTTTAACAGCTGAGCGTGTATCAATATGCCACCAGGGCTCCTAAGGCCATGATAGCACAAGAAAATAATTCAATTAGTGAAATCTAAGAATTTAGAAACACTTAGTTGTAAAACAAACCTTTGTTTTCACTACCTTCTGGGAACAATTTTGAATTTTGGTAAAAATGAGGATTCTTTCATTGTGTCACTAGAACTTTAAAAAATGCTAGTAAAAGAGTGACTTTTCTATGAGCCAAAGAACTTCCCACTTACAGGCGGCTGCGACATTTATCTATGACAAATGATTTAGAAAGTGCAGTAAGGCGAGGCATCAATGTAGGCAAACCGTGAAGGCCCAAACTGATTAATTTCTAAGCAGAGAGTATGTCCCTTTTAGAGAAAAGGATTAGCTCCTGAAAGAATGAACTTCTTATGTATGAAAAGAGACAAATTAAAAACAAAACAAAACAACAAATGGGCTAGCCTGTTAGAACCTGCTCCCGCTTACGCAGGACAAAAACAGGCAAAACAACATAGCCGCTGAACAGAAAGCTTTGTGGGGAAAACATGTCATTTCATTAATGAATAAAATATGCCTTTTCAGCCCGCTAACGATTTGTGCTTTTCCATCTAACTGAAGGAGTGAGAGTTCTACGGTGACTATGACGAGTAACAATTGAATTTAGTGGGGCCTGAAAACATCTTGTGAGAGGGAGGAAAAACAGATCGAAGGCGGAATATTCCAAACCCTTGCCCAATAATGGGGGGCCCTGGTGTCATAGCAGTTATGAGCTGGATTGCTTAACTGCAAGGTCAGCAGTTTGAGACCACCAGCCCCTCCACAGGTGAAAAGTGAGGCTTTCTTCTCCTTGTAAATAGTGACAGTGTCAGAAACGGGCAGGGGCAGCTCCATCCTGTCCCGTGGGATCACAACAAGTGAGAACTGACTCACTGGCAGTGAAGGTTTCTTTGGTTTTCCTAATAACATTTATGCCAAGACCATGGTGTAGCAAAAAGTCCAATGTGTTTTTCAGAACACCAGAAAAGCTACCTTTTACGAGAGCTCATGGGCATGGACCTAAGCATAGGTATAGGGCTGAAGCAATTTTGCTGACAGTCATGAAATCTGACGAGTATGTTGAAACGTCTTTCTTTCCAGCTCCTTGTGGCTTCCTGTAGAGACTCATTCCTTTGTTATTGAACAGTGTTTCAAGCTCACGAGCTGGCTATCAAAAGCTCAACTCATTCTTAAATGGACAAATCCTTAAATTATTAGCAACAGGCATTTCAGCGGGGATTATAACAATCCCAGGAGTGTTGCCTAGAGGAGGAACCCAGAAAGATAATACCTTCAGGGTAAAGGGAAACAGCCAAAGACATACTGTGCCTATTTCACTGGTGTGTCAAGAATCTGTTCTGGCTGACAGACCTGGAAAAAACCCTGAATGGAGCCAATGCAAATCTCCTAAGGACACAGTGCGTTCAGCCTGCTGGATGCGCATCATGTGATTATCTGTCTCTTTCCACTAGACTGTCCATTCCTACCAGGGAGAAACAGTGGTATAAGTATCTTTCAACCTTGGCAACTGGCCTATGATAGGTGTTCAGTAGATATCTGCTCATGTTGGCATTCAGCTAAGAGATTCGAGAGCCTAAGTGATGGCATTTAGCTTCATTAAAAAACAAAACAAAACAAAACAAACAAAACCCTCCACGAAAACTTGCCATGAAAGCCAGAGTGCCAATTATGCATTTGAAAGGGACATAGGATATTTTCAGTTAATTTTCCCAAATCATGATTTGGATATAAGTGAACTGAAAGGCATTCTGCTTCATCCACAGTACGTTCAACAAGAGGTATCCTGGCTCACATGTGGCCCAGGCATGCTGGTAAATACATTATCCGGTGTCGCTGTCACTTACAGCTGTCCCCGAAGTAAGCCCAAGGAAAATGGGTCAGTCATGGAGGGAACTAGAAAAACCGCTGCTGCTGCTGCTGTTGCTGTTGATGCTGATGAGAGGAATGGTGAGGCTGTTCTGACTCATGGCAATCTTCCGTACAAGGAGAATTTCCCCAAGTCCCCTCCTTTCCCAAACAGGATGCCTTTTTCTTGTACTTGACCTTCCCTCAGCACTCACATGGCCAAAGTAAGTCGAGTAGAAGCCTGGTCATATTTGCGTCTAACTATGGAGAGAAGACCGAGAGACTTCCTCCTAGCATCACATGCACAGGTTCATTCCAAGTAAAAATGCCTCTCTGTGATCACTGGATGTCTGTAGACAGGTTATCACAGTAACTTTAGTCTCATTCTTGGAAAAAAAAAATCACAGCCACGAAGTCAATTCTGATGCATAGCCTGCCCTGCTTGTGGGTTTCTGATACGGTAATTCTTCGTGGAAGGAGAAACCCTCCTTATCCTCCCCCTAGGAGGCGAGTGGCTTCAAATCGCAGACTTTGAGACTAGCAGCACAGCACACCTCCCACTGTGCCACCAGTGTTCCCTAGTCTCATTCAAAAACAAATGCAAACACACTGCCATGAGCCCAGGCCACTCACAGTGAGCCGAGAGGACAGAGTGGAAGTGCCCCTGTGAGTTTCCACGACTCTAACTCTGTATGGGAGTCAAAATCCACGTCTTTCTCCCTCACAGTGGCTGGTGGATTTGAACCTCTGATCTGGCAGTGAGCAGCCCAAGGCACCACCACAACAGCGATTACTCTCCTGAGGGTGTCTTAAAAAAAGAGTCCAATTGAAAACTGGCTTTCAGAGGGGATTTCCTAGGCTGTTAACTTTTAGGCAGAAAGGTCAGCTCAGAAAGTTCTTTTTTGGGTCATTCAAGGGGCATTACTGGTCAGACAGAGATTTGGGGAATCTCCGGGCGATGGCCCTTAATCTCCTTTCCCCAACAAGAACTAACCCTCCTTGCTCCATTTTCAGCTAAACAATAAAAACTTGCTGCCACCGAGCCAATTCTGACTCAAAGAGTCCCTGTAAAACAGAGTAGATGTCCCTGTGGGTTTCAGAGACACTTACTCTGTGTAGAATAGTAAACTTCATTTCCCCTGCCCCTCCTGGAGTGACCGGTGGTTTTGAACTCCCGACCTAAGGGTTAGCAGTTCAACACCTAGCCACTACACTACCAGGACTTCCAGAGAACAATGGATAATCTAAAACAGCAACACTAGGGAGGTATACAGTCCAGAATAATGAACCATTTGAGATCACAATGTCTGCATTCGTCCAAGGACAAAACTCAGAAGGACTCAGAAAGAAAGAGGACTGGAAATAGGAAACACAGGGTGGAAGTGGGAGAAGTGATGGTACATTGTGGAGATTGCAATCCATGACAAGGAACAAGATATTTGTGAATTGTTTAATTGAAATGTGATTGCTTTCTAACACTTGACTTTCACTTCGAATAAAAATTAAGAGTGAAAAAAGAAAGAAAGAGAACTGGGAAACTGCCTTGGTGAGAAAAAGGCCAGGAAAATTAGGCAGAGAAACGTCTTTGATCATGATGATGCCCCTGTCATTCTTTGTGGCTTCTAGGATTTTCCTACCAAGATGTCATTGGGACACTTTACCCATCTACCCCAGAGCCAGGATTTTGCCCCTTTGGACTTTTTTTTTTTTTTTTTGCTGCTAACATGCAAACAACATTTCAGAGGAATGTTGTAACAATGGACTCGAGTATAGGAACAATTGTGAGGCTAGGGCAGGACCGGGAAACTTTGAGATAGGTAGATTCAAGAGAAATAGCCTCAGTTTCTTCCACTTGGTGTGAATAAATTCAGATCATGTTAGAGAAAGCTTTTAGATTCTCGTTGGTTAGATGTAAAATCTCTGTAATCTCAAATTGATGCCTCCTAGGGGCATTTCTGGGCCACTGCAAGCATGAACAAGTTCTACTTATCAGAAACTCCACTGAATAAATTTACAAAGGAAGATGACACCAGGAATGTAAATTAACCAATTACAGATGTGCTTTTCTTGGATAGCACCTTCTTGATGTTATTATCCCTCTTTGGGAATGGGAATGGTAGTATGAGAACTTTGGCAGTCAATTTTACTCTAGGTCATGAAGAACTCAGATACACATTGCTGGCTTGCTTCCATTTTTTCCTGTACAAACTTTTGTGTGCCCCAAAGCTTTGATTTCTATATTGAAACGATAGTTGGTCTGTGTTATTGTGTGTGCTGTTTAGCATAAGACAACAGGAGTTGACATGAAAGTAAGAAACATGCACACCTGCTTCTATTTCCAAATACTGTCAAATTAGGTGCTTCAAATTTTGAGCATCAATTCCGAGGTGGCTAAAGTTTGGGTGTCAGCAAACCTTTGCTTTTTAGAAATACAATGACAAGCAAGAGCCCAAATCAAGTTTTGTGGCTTATCTTGCAACAAACATCAAGGTCCCTTATGCAAAAATTAGGTACCTACCAGCGATAGGGTTTTTGTTTTGTCGTTTGCCAACGTGGCTCAATAGGGGCACCTGGGTGGAGTTTAGCCTGTCAATCAGATGCAGCTTGATTGAGATAAATGACTCTTTGGGGTTGGCCTCTTCCTCCCTCTTACTGGTGATCCATGCACTGCCTGAGTTAGTTGCTCTGCCTCAACCATGTGCTGTACTACCTGTGGGCTCAGCCAGCCTTGGGTCATGTTGCTGTGCCACCCATTGTGAGGTCTTGAAGGCCCATCACGACCTGCTTTGTTCTGCTGCTGCTGTGCTCCTGGCTTCTGCTATGCCTCAGACATCTCATCTTCCTGCTGTTGCCGCCCCACCTTGCCACGTCTGCTGCCTGCATGTAGACTCTTCTAGTCTTGGCTACAGGCAGATGCTGTACCTGCTGCCAGCCACTTGGCTGTTTGCTTCCTTGACCTTGGACCAGCTGTGTGAGTAGAAAGAAGGATTTTCAGTATAGTAGCTGTCCTAAGAAAGTGAGTTGGACTGAGCCCTCTGTACTGTTGTGTGAACTAACTGGCCATTGTATTCCTTCTTGCTAGATAAATCTCTCTCTTTATATATATGTATATATGTATATGTATATGTATAATTCATAAGTGTCCTGGTTTTGTTTCATTAGAAAACCCTGCCTAACACACTAGCCAAAAAAACTCAAAACAAAACAAAGTAAACCCCAAACTCCCCCCAAAGCAACCATAAGCAGAAAGTAGCAGAACTGCTTCAGGAAAGAGACAGCACAAAATTGGTGCTTAAAATAACTGGCAATTAACTTCTGAGTTAAAAATATTGTTCATTAAGTAACTTCACTTAAAAAGCCAAGTGACAATAGTCCTATTTACCATGCTGTGTAACTGCCACTGCTATCCATTGCCCCATGTTTGTCAGGGTCCCAACAGAAACCCAGGACCATCACGTGGTGAATTTTTTTGATACATATTTTAACTAACACAAGCACACAGCCATGTGAAAGATGTTCTTAAAAAATATTCCCATTGATTTAATATACTACTGGTTAGTAGTTGCTTTTGGGTAGGATTCTTTCTTACTCTTCAGAGTAATGATTTCTTAGAACATTATCTTCTTTTCCTCGCTATCCATCTCCTCCTTCTTCTGTGGGACTAGGGATAGGGGCTACTTTAATTAATAAACTTAGATGTAAGAGGTTAACACAGAGTCCTTTAGGGAAACCTCACTATTAGAATATTCTTACTTTGCATATTCACCTAATAAAGGATTCATATTCCTGTTGTAAGGAAAAAATATTCAAGACTGAAATGCCACCCTCCCCCTGCCCTCCCAATAATTGAGTGCTCTGTTTAGCACACTATTGTAGGCTATCGCTGCTTTTAGTTATCATTGAACTATTTTATACCTCGGTAAGTTACAGAAAATTAGTAATGAAAATAATTCTTATCCACAGGAGTACAAATTGGCTGTATCTGGTAGAATGCCATTGACCTTCTTTCTCTTTCTGTATCTGCTCATTTTTGTATGTTGTGTTTTGTAACTCTTTGTAAATTCATGCTTGGTTTAAAAAGTGCCCACATTTTAAATGGGACACCATTGACCGCGGGTGGCGGGAGTGGGGTGGGGGGGTTCTTGATTAAAAATCTGGTCTATATGGAGCAATAAAAATGTCCATAGAAGGCTAAAATAGTATTGTAATATATTCATTTCATTTTAAAATGCCACGGAACGTGGGGCAAATTGTTAGAAAGTGGGGCGTCTGGTCACCTCACCTTAGAAACGTTATTGTCATTTTGTTAGTAATGATATACCTTAGCCTCTACATGTTATTTAAAGCTTTTCTATCTAGTTTACTTAATGATTGACATCTAAAAATAGAATTTAAACATAGTTTATATAACCAAATGGGCTTTGGATGGCCTATATTTTCACAATCTGAATTTTAATAGCTTCCTCTTGTCAGTATCATCAGGCACTTCATCTACCCTCTGGGGATGGTAATAAATATTTCTACCATGAAAATGCAAATAGCGGTGAACTAAAAATAGTAATGCCTCAGAGATTTATGAAGATTACATTTAGATAAGATTACACTATTACCAATTTATAAGGATTTTATTGCAATTACTTCATTACATAGACTTGTTTTGTATTTATTTTGTTTCTGATGGGATTTTGAAAATTACTTCAGACTATTGTCTTTTAAAAATGTGTTTCTAATAAGTATATTTATTAGGTATATACATAATTTTGTTTCAGATTTGTAAGCTTGCAATGACCATGAAATAAGGTACTGTGTTTTTAAGTCTTGACATCTAAGACTTGAATCCCTTAGAATATTAATTTGGCTTTCTTTCCTCCTCTAGAATAGCCAGCATCATCAGCTACATGATACAGAGTAAAATATGGTCAACAAATATCACCATATTTTTGTTGCAGGTCATGGTTATAGGCACTCTGAGTTTCTAATAATTTCATATAGCTGGAACTGCCTCAATCCTCAGCTATCAAATTTGAACTTTCTTCCAAGTCAAACTGCCACCTGGCCACTGTGTTGAGTTATTAGGCCAGGTGCTACCTCTGACTTTGGTTAAGACCCTTGTGTCCACAATTCCATTTTGCACTTGATTTTTTACATTTAAAATTTTCTGAGGTCACTGTACAGCTCAGTGACAGAACAGGAAATAGAAGTCTTGAGAGAATTCTAAGTCATTAGAAGCTACGTCTTAGACCATCTTTTTTTGCTTTTTTCTATCCCACCAAACCTAAAATAATTTGTATGCTAGAATCTCTTTTGAGGCCAAGGGGGATCATGTAATTTATGTTATCTTAGCATCTTCCTAACACTTATCATCTTAGAAAGAATTAGAAAAAAAAGGAATGAACACTAGATAATTTGTGTAGCAAAAAGCCCACTGGCTGGCAGTGGGCTTGCACCCGTGGCTTCACCAGGAACCCCGGTGGTGGGTGCAGGGCATGTTCTGGGCTGCCAACCTCAAGGTCAGCACCTGGAGGTGTTCTGCCCCAGGAAGGACTGAGAGCCTCAAAACCCCATGGGGACAAGAGGATCCGTATGAATTGTCTCGATGGCCGTGCATGGCTTCTCTAGAGACATTGCAACCTGCTTCTGTAAAGATTCCTGCCAAGAAAACCCCAAGCGATAGTGAAATAAAAGCAAACGTATCCCCACCAACTAGACGACTTACCCAATAATCAACAGACAAGAACCTAGGAAACTGATTTTGTAAGCAACTTACTTGCCAAGCGGTGAGGGTTTGGCGTGAGGATGAAGGAAGGTTTGGAAGGGTTTTGGATGGATGTCTTTTTGTATCTAGATAGGTTTCTATAATTAGTTGGGGGGCATGCAAAATCCACTAGAAAAGCTGAGTAAGTGATTTTGAAGTCCTCGTCCCAATGTCATTCACTTGCCCAACCTAGATCCGGATTATTTTTAAAGGAAAATTCCTTGTCACCGTCTACTTTGCATTTTCTTACAAAGTTGAAACTCTCCCCTCCTGTCAGTGGAGTTCCCCCTTCCCATTGTTTTTCTTCTTCCTGGACAGCTCTGAAGGACTGATGCCGCATTACGTACAGCATGGAGGAGGGTGTTTGCAAACGTTGATCTGTTTACGATCAACTCCCGATTGTTGTACATGATGCCAGTTGCCAGGGTACATTTCCTTCCAAAATCTTTGTTGTTGAGTTGATTTATTCAAAGATTCTTTTCATATTGCAAAAGGGTTGGTTTCTAGGTGGATCTTGTGAAACTGTCTTCCTCTTTGAGTATGCACATATGAAAGGTCAAGGTGAAAACTTGTTGGTTTCTTAAAAAAAGGTTGGCTTGTGTTTGGCAACGTTTTATCCAAATACAGAACCATTAAGAAATCAATGTTCATCTGTATATTGCCAGGACTAACAGGCATAGCTATTGCGAAAATTGATTTTCTTCAATACCCGTCCATCCAAAGCTACTGCTGTTCCAAAGAGCTGAAGGACTGGGATTGCAAAAAGAAACATACTCATTCTAGAAATTCCCTACATACACAACCATAGTTTTCTAAGCTACTGGATTCTTTTAAATAGTTGAGCTAGCCATTCACATCACACATAAAATCCATCACTTTAGCCATTATAAAGTGGGTAATTCTGACTCTTATTTAAAATATTGTCCAACCATCAAGTCATTCTGACTCATGGTAACTCATGTGTTCCAAAGGAGAAGGGAGCTCTAGATGGTTTTCTTGGCTATACTTTTAGGGAAGCTGATTACCAGGCCTTTCCTCATAAAACTGCTGGGCGTGTTTGAACCACCAACCTTCCATTTAGCTAGCAGAGTGCCAAACACTTGTGCCACCCAGAGAGTCTTGTACAACTATTAAAGCCAAACCCAGAGTTTGTTTTGACTAAATAGCAAGATTGACATTTTATGGAATGAAGGTTTTAGAAGAAAAGAAGCAAAATAGTTTTGAAAAAAATAAATTAAGTTAGAAAAAGAATACTACTTATTATTAGGGGAATAGCTGAGGGCCATTTACCCCTTAGTGCTTTAAGAATTTGTTGTTCTGGTTTGGCATAGTTTTTTACGTCCTGTACTTCATATGAAGAAATCCCGGTGATGCAGTGGCAACTCACTGGGCTGCTAACTGCAAGACCAGCAGTTTGAAACCACAAGTGGGTCCTCAGGAGAACACTGAGGCTTTATGTTCCTATTAGGAGTTACAATCTCAAACCCACAAGTGCAGTTCCGCCCTGTCCTATAGAGTCCCTGTGAGCTGGCAATGACTCGATGGCTGTGAGTTTATACTTTATGCAGGATGGCTACATTGAGTAGGTAGTTATGAAGAGCATTTGTTATAAGATGCTTTGTGCTACAGTAATCTTGACTGGATTAGCATTTTATTCAAGCATGGATTACTGGGCTTTACCAGATTAATTCACCTCCCAAATTTGAACTTTTAAAAACAATTCTAAATATTCGTTTTCATTTTTTCACCCTAACCCTACCCCCAAAATTCAAACTTTTAAAACTTCCTAATTGTCAATCATTTAAGATCTAAAAACAGAGTGCAGGATCTTCCTTTTCTAGCTTTGCACTGTATGATAACAGATTCTTTATCCAAATTGTATCAACCCCATCACAATCTGAAAAATCAGAAGATGTGTGTGGTAGAGTGGATTCAAAGGATCCCTGGTCCAGTAGTAGGTTAGGCAAAGGGCTGCTAGCGGAAGGTCAGTGTGGCAGTCATGTGCTTATGTTAGTTTTATGATTGAAATGTAGGGGTGGAGTCTAGCCTGTTAATCTGGAGATAGCCATTGAGTAGCCAAATGAGGCCTCTATGTGGGCATGGCTTTCTCCTGAGACTTCTGGGAAATCTCGCGATATTTCCCTCGTGAAGATGAGAAGCTAGCTTCCCCAGTTGTTGGGAGTTAGTATCGGAGATGATTAATCACAGGCAACACAGGATGGCAGCATCTGGGAGGCTGGAGTAGCCGGCAGAGAGACCACACGGCTTTGCCCTGATGGAGCCGGACCTCTGAGGCTGGGGTGGCCACATGGAGACCTCTGTCAGTGATGAGTTATTTCTGCCACCACAGGATGCTGTTGATGGACCCTGAGGCCTGGAAGCGAGGAGCCATGGGGAGACCCCTGTCGGTGCCGGGACTCTGCACCCATTGACCTGTGACTTCGTGAGTCGGAAGGAGACTTTATGGACTGATTTTGGGCATATGGGTTAATAACGGACTTGTGACTTTGAGCTGGACTGGCCTGGGATGTTTTCTCAATGTCCTGTTCCTCTTGAATATAAACCCATTCCTTATATCCATATGAGCATCTTTGAAATTTGTTCCTCTAGTCTACCTGGACTAACACAGTCAGCAGTTTGAAAACACCAGGAGATTCACAAGAGAAAGATGAGGCTTTCTAGTTCCATAAATCCAAAGAAACAGTTCTACTCTATCCTAAAGACTCACTATGAGTTGGGATGAAAGCAATGACAGTGAGCTTGCTGTTTGAGAGAAAAGATGCACAGATCTCTTATGACATTATGTTTTTAGCAACTTGCTCATAAAAAAAAAAACTAACATTGTTTTAATGAACTGAAAAAATCCAGTGATTTAGGGTTGAAGTACTAAGGGTTTTTATATTGAAAGAAAAAGAGGAAACTCCAGATTGAAATATTTAGAATTAAAATGCAATATATGTGAAAAGCAATATTCCCATGATATGTTTTCAGGTTAACTAAGCAAATTACCTTGAACACATTCCCCCAAATACTTATGTCACCCATATCCTGGAAAATACTTCCTGAAAAACAGTAGGAACATAAGAAAGCATCTCACTATTTATTTATTCTTTGCCCTGCTTTTCAAAAGAGTGGGAAAGAAAAATTAAAAATAATTCGGTTATTCTCTGAAGAAATGTGACTCTAGATCACAGATGGCATAATCGGCCTCAAGTTCCTAAGATTTATGTGGCTGTACTTACTTATAGACCCTACCTAAGAGGATTTTCTTTCTGCCAACTCGCTGACTTCTAATGACCCCTCAGGGCAGAGAAAAACTGCTTCCCCGGTGTTCGTGAGGCTGTAAATCCTTACAGAAGCATCCTGCCTCAAGTCTTTCCTGCAGAACTGCTGATGGGCTCGAATCACCAACCTTTCAACCTAACATTTGACACTGCAGTTTCTTTAAGTGCAATGCCGATGAGCTCAGTTGGTAGAATATGGACTCTGAGTCTTGGTGCTGTGGGTTCTTCATGCTAGACGAGGCTAGAGTATATTAGCCTTTATCTTATTGCTTTAGTAAGACTGCAGCAATCATCACAGCAAGGCGTCCTGGTGGTGCAATGGGCTGCAAATTGGGCCTCTAACCCCAAAGGTCAGCAGTTCAAATCCACCACCCACTCCTTGGAAGAAAGAGGAGGCTTTCTGCTCCCTTAAAGATGTACAGTCTTAAAAACTCACAGGGGCATTGACTCGGCTCTACTGTGTTATAATGAATCAGGTTCAACTCAATAGCAGTGAATCTGGCTGTTTCTTTTAGTAATCATGTGATAACAACGCATCCCTTAATCTACTTGAAGCACCACAGAGGAGTTATGAGGTCCCTTTCTTAGCATTATGAGGATAAATGTGACACAAAGAGAATACATTTTGGAATTTGATACATGAGGGTTCTATTCCCTGTTCTCCATATAAGGGACAAATTTCTTAATGGCAAGACATAGAGTCCTCCCAATCAAATGAGGATTATGATTCCAGATAAATAATACCATGTAATTGAGGATTAAAGAGAGAAAATATGCATGTGGGTGACACAATTAAGATACATTTATTAATTAAATCAGCACAATTAACTGAAAAGAGACTCTTAATCTTGAAAAGACTTTTGAATTGGGTATATGTTAAACATTGTCAATGTCCTTGCCTTTTTCCTTGAATCTCTAACGGATAGGGAAAGTGGAGCATTTAAACAAATCATGGTATTATGAAAGTTGGCTTAAGATCAGGAAAGGTGTGTGTTACAGTTCTATCTTTGCACCACACTTATTCGATGCTGAGCAAATAACCAGAGAAGTGGAGCAAGAACCACAGGAAGTGGAGGGTATTGAAAGAAGGCTTCTTACCCGCCTGTGATCCTCAGAGACCCCAAGCTGGCTTACTGAAAGGGAGGAGGACTTGAAGCTCTTGCTGACGAAGATCAAGGATTACAGCCTTCAATAGGGATTGTGACTTGTGATAGGTAGGTTTATTGTGCCAACATGGCCAATGAACACGTGAGATTAATTGAAGGGTGAAGAGATAAATGGCTTGGCAAGCCTCACCTTTCTTGTCTCTTTCTCTTTGATGATTGGACAAGTATATGGCTGCCTTAACTTTTTCTCTTTGCATGCTACACTACCTGTGGGGCACCTGACCCATGGACTGTGTTGCTGCAATTTGAGGTTCCTTCATGACCTGCTCTACCACACGTCTGGAGTATACATTGCTCTAGTTGTGGACTGTCAGGCCGACTGTTGTTGACCTGCTTTGCTGTTGGCTGCCTGTGGCCAGATAGCTTGAACTTCTCTACAGAGGACTACCCAGCAGCCCTCAAGACTTGAAGGACTGCCAGTGATTAGCAGTCTCATGGAAGTAAGTTGCATTGAGCCATTTGTACTGCTTTATAGATTATTTAACTATTTATTTCTTATGTTATCTCTCTCTCTCCATCTATCTAAATATATATAAAACCATTAGTGTCCTGGTTTTGTTTCTCCAGAGAACCCTGTCTAACATACAACTCAATATAAAGAAAACAAAAATGCTTACAACTATACCAGTAAGTAATGTCACGATAAATGGAGAAAAGATTGAAGTGTCAACCATTTTGCTTAGATTCACAATCAATGTTCATGGAACCAGCAGCCTAGAAGTCACCTCACCCAAGCCATGGTATTTTCAATCACCTTATATGCATGTGAATTTTGGACATGGAATAAGAAAGATGGAAGAAGAATTAATGCATTTGAATGATGGTGCTGACAAAGAGAATTGAAAGAGGTATGCATTTTCAAAGGAACAAACAAATCTGTCTTGGAAATACAACCAGAATTTAGAAGTGAGGATGGGGATGTATGTATGGATTGTGATGAGTTGTACGAACCCTCAATAAAATGATTTTTTTTAAAAAAAAAGAAGTGAGGATAGAGAGACTGAGTTTTATGTACTTTCAACATGCTATCAGGAGACACCAGTCCCTAGAAAGTAAAATACAAGGTAAGGTACCTCCTACTCTCACCCCCAATGACAAAGAGGAAGACCTTCCAGGGGATGAATGGATGTGGTGCTGCAACAATGGGCTGAAAAAGAAGAACAATTGAGAGGGTGGTCTGGACCAGGCTGTGGTTTGTTCTGTTGTGTGTATGGCTCGATGTGGGGACACCCAACAACAATGAAAATGGTGTAATTGAGTGAAACACAGGGGCTCTGGGAGATGTGAGGAAGGGTGGTAACTGGTTCAGCATTTATCACTAACGGAGACCATGTCCACTCCAAGGACTTCTGTGAAAGTGGGGTTGCCAGCTCCTTGACTTGACAGTTGGCGATGACCTACATATTGGGTCTGATAGGCTGTGGTTTCTTGCTTTTCCTGCCAATGATATTAGGTGGCCATGTTTGGAGCGCCTACTCCCATATAGTCCCACATCATCAAATTCCTTTTTACTGCATATCAAGATGGAAGTAAATTACATGTGGAAATTAAGAGATAAATATTCAACAACTGACTTTTAGCCTCTATTGACTATATGGAATAACAGGATCCCATGCCCTCTTTAATTTTAATGCTTACCAAGGCCTGATCTAGGAAACAATAAAACCACCACCCTGTGGGAATACTGAGAGCCAGCTCCATTACATGCCTGGTACTGTGAAAGCCTTGCTGTTATAGCTCAGCAAGTTGATTTCTACTTTGAGAGTGGAACAAATGTAATCAAGGGGTGACCCCCCCCCATTGGCAATTCACGAGCTTTATTAAAGCTGGAAAATATATTCTATATGTGTTTTGAAACCATTCTTTTTCTCTCTATCTAGACAAACTAAAAAGGCAAATGAAAAAGATAGCAGAATTTTGTGTTACTAAGAAAAGAGCCCATTTCAGTATCATTGGTATTATTTAATATTATTCCATTTCAAATCATGGCAGCTCCACGTGTGTAGCAGAATACAACGCTCCAGAGAGTTGTCACAGCTGATTGCCTCTCAGAAGCTAAGGGTCAGGTCGCCTTCCCAGCAGTCTGCATGGATTTGAATCACCAGCTCTTCAGCTAGTAGTTAAGCATTTGCACACCGTGGGATTCCTAAAAGGATTACTATCTTATATATATATATATGTATATGTATATATATATGCTTCTTACTCCATTAAAATATTTACATCGGTGGCACAGTGCTTACCTCTCAAGTCAGTAGCCACAAGGGCAGCAGTTTGAAACCACCAGGCATTCCTCAGGAGAAAGATGAGGCTTTGCATGCTCAGAGAGGTATAATCTCAGAAACCCACAGGGGCAGTTCTATTCTGTCCTACAGGGGCCTTATAATACAACAGAAGTCTCAATTATACTATTCAGAGTGTTTAGGGTCAAGGATTCACAAACTTTGTTTTCTTTACTCTTGGACGTGACTGCACTCTCACTCTCTCTTGGAGTGATTACAATATATTTGTGTGTGTGTGTGTGTGTGTGTGTGCGTGTGTAGTAGTCGTATGGCTCGGGTCACTAAAAATTATTCTTGTAAGAAGGAAAGGAAGACTTAAATTGCAGCTTATCTTCTGCTGAATGTAATTGTTTGAAGACAAATTAGGTACATTTCCAGCTCTTACAAAATTGGCAGGACACAAATGAAATACCTTAGCGATATGAACCCTGGGTTGTGAACCAGAAGTCAGATAGTCAGAAGTCAGCCTTCCAGGTGGCTCCCTCCTCCCCCATTCTGTGAGTGTGGGCCCTGCAGACAGAGACTGGACTCTAGCTTCCAATGCCCTACAGATGGACCTGAAGCAACTACACTAACAAGGAAATATTCATGAGGATAGCTGCCGAGTGGGATATGGCTGGAATATCTGGACATTTTATAGGGCAAAACAAAAATATTCAAATTTATGTTGGTAAGCACTGGCAGCTTACACCTATTAAAAAGCCTCACTTGTGCACTTTAGGATCTCCCAGTCGTGACCCGAATATATGTTCTACTCTGTTTTGCGAAGCACAGTCAATCAACCTTATACTTCCAGTGGCTTACATTCTTAGAGATAAATGCTCTGATACCCACATTTTAGTTTTGGGGGTGTATATTTTTATTTTTGAACTTCTCTGTGACACAATAAAACAAAACAAAACAAAAAACTTTAAATAAGAATTGAAATGTCCCAAGGAAACCTTTGAAAGCAACCCCACGGAGAACCCTTTCATGAGGCAGACTTCGTTTTGTGACGCATCTGGTTCTGAGATCTTCGCGTTTCCTGATCATGAGATAAAAAGAGTTATCATGGCAGATTTGACTATGAAAACAAAAGTGTGTCTTACTGACTGTCTCAAGAGAAAATAAGAAAATAAAAAAATGAGGATTTTTTATAGTTGAAAAACTAGCACTGTTCAGCCATCAACAGATTTTACTGGATTGTCCTTTTAGTTGGAAACACAAGGTAGTAAATGAAGTATAAGCAACAATTCTGTCTACCTTCTCTGGCATCTATAGTAACTCATTGCCAAGGGACTCCTGGAAAATTTATACATGCCAACACAGGCGCACTGAATAATAATGTTAAGACCTTGAGATAGATCGAGAATAGTCTGACTTAACCCTATCAAATTGTTAAGTTGGAGATGTTTGTAAATGTTAGGAAGACAACACTGTGCCCCTGTGATGACAGGATTACCCATTTTTCCCAGTCCTAATGTAACACGGATGAAATGACTGGACTTGAATAATCTAGATATTAAATAATTTGTGAGTGGCTATCTTTGGGAAGGTATACATCACTTTTGATGAGTATATTGGGTTATATCCCTCCAAACCCTACACCATTGTCATGAGTTCAATTCTGACTCATGGCAACCCTATAGGAAAGGATAGAAATATTCCTGGGAAATGAGAATGATTTAGGGCTGGAAATGGAATCAGAGGATAGTAGATACAGAGGGTTTGTAGGGAGGAGATGAACCAGTTAAGGTGCACTGTAGTAACAATGAAATATGCAACTTTCCTCTAGTTCTCAAATGCTTCCTTCCACTCACTATCATGATCCCCATTCTGTCATGCAGGTCTGGCTGGACCGGGGATGTACCGTGAAGTTGGAAACATGGGGAATTTAGGATAGATGATCCCTCATGTCTAGTAGTAGGAGTGGTGATACCAGGAGGGTGGAGGGATGGTGGAGTAGAAAGGGGGAACCAACTTCAGGGATCTACATGTAGTCTCCTCTCTGAGGCATGGACAAGAGGGAAGTGAGTGAAAGGACACATTGGACAGAGTACAGTAGGAAAAAATAATAGCAATTTGTAAATTACTAAGGATTCGTGGGGTGGGGGAGGGAAATACAGGGAACTGGTACTGGGGGCCTAAGTGGAGGGAGGATGTTTTGAGAGTGATCATGGCAGTAAGTGTGCGAATGAGGCCTGCATACAATTGATGTCTGTGTGCATTGTGATGAGAGTTATATGAGTCCCCAATAAAATGATGCATTAAAAAGGGAGGAGAGGGATGGAGGAGCGTACACCAAGGGCTCAAGTGGAAAATATTTGTAAATGAACATGGCAATATGTGTACAAATATGCTCGATACAAATGATGTATTGCATGTTATAAGAGCTGTAAGAGCCTCCAATAAAATAATTTGAAAGAAAAGATGGTAGAATCAGAAATCCTTCATTCTAATCCACCAAGGCGGTGCAGTGGCTTACACATCTCAATGTGCTCAATACAACGTCAGCAGTTCAAAGCCAGTGACACTGTAGTAGAAATATGAGGCTTTCTACTCCCATAATAATTTATATTCTTGGCAACCCAATGGGGCAGTTCTAGTCTGTAGGATCACCATGCATTGGAATGAACTCAATGGTCTTGAATTTGGTTGGGGTTTTTTCAATCGAATCCAGGATCCCCAGGGATCTGAGGGAGAAGGATGAGGCTTGCTATTCCTATAAGGATTACAGCCGTGGAGACCTACAGGGGAAGTTCTATCCATTCCTAGAGTGTCGCTGCTTGTCAGAATCAACTCAGTGGCTATGATGTGGGGTGTGGAGGGATCCAACCCAATATCCTCAGCAAAAATGATGTCTGCCCCCCTCAAAGATAGCCACTTGTAAATTATTCACTATCTAGATTATTCAAATGTATTGCTTTTATTCTTTCTCTTACTTCCCTTTGATTGGGTCATTTCACTAAGTGATGAATAAAAGAGATGTGAAAAACAGTGTTACTTCCTGCCAACATATTATTACTTATCCCTGTAAGACCAGCCTTTATGAAGAATATTTCCTTGACGGCCTACTACGTCCGGTTATGCACACTGTAGACAGGACTAATGGCTCCATCACTATGAATTCAAGGAAGTAAATGAGTATCCCTGATCCTTAGTTTATCTTTTTCTAGAGAAGAGAAATAAAAATACTTATCTCCCGGGGTTGTAGTAAGGACACAGTGAAATAATGCAACAGAAAGTCAAACCAAATCCGATGCCTGCAAGTTGGCTCCAGCTTAGGCCACCTTGCATGTCATGGAGGAGAACTGTTTGCCACAGTGGGTTTTCTAGGCTGTAATTTTCATGGAAGCAGATTCACGGGCCTTTCTTTCACAGGGCTCCTGAAGGAATCTCAATGAGCAATCTTCAGTCTAGCAGTCAAGTGCAAACCAGGTGCAACCCCTAGGGTGCAAGGAATTAATAAATGGTAAAAACAGCTAACCTGTGGTGGCAGCAGGAACAGGTTTTGATCTCTCATGCCATTTTCCTCCATATTCACTTGGCATATTTACCTGTCGGGCTGCTCCCTGCAAGGTCAGCTGTTCAGACTACCCACCATTCCTTGGGAGAGAGAGGAGCCTTTCTCTTCCTATAGAGATTTACATTCTCGGAAGCCCAAAGGGCCAGCTTTGTTTTGTCTGTAGAGGAGTCGAAGTGATGCCGTGGTTATGAGTTGGCCTTCGATCTGCATGGTCTGCGTTTTGAAACCACCGGCAGCTCTGAGGGAGACAAAGACTGGGCTTTCTACTCCCATCAACAGTTAAAATCTCAAAACCCCTCAAAAGGGTTGCTGTGAGCCAGCATCGACTCCATGGCAGAGAGTTTGTTTTTTTCCAGGAGTTGGATAGGGTCACTGGGGATCAAACTCAATCCAATGGCCGTAACTCTGGTTTTTGTTACGAGTGTACCTTCATCTCCCTTAGCCCTCTGCCCTCTCTCTCTCCTCTTCTCAACATATCTCAGGAGACTTGGGGGTGTAGGGGCTAACTACAACGTCGGCTTCATCATTCTCCTAAAGAGCAAAGTGTGGTTTCAAACTGCCGACATTGCATAAGGACTTACAGCCTTGGAAACCCACAAGGACATTTCTGCCCATCCTCTAGGGTCACTCTGAATTGAAAGTGGTTTTGACCAATCTCAACAGCTCAACATCAACCAAAAGAGAATGAGCTTCCGTGCCTGACCAGCAAGTTGAAACTTCGGCTGGAGACAAGCTTTAGGAAATTCAGTGGACATTCCCAGAGCTGGTTCCAAATCTATGGGAGGCATGGATGATGCCACATCATACACTTGTTGTGAACTTCAAATCCAAGGTCTGCTTTAATGGCACAGCATAAGTCCTGGCCTAATGAGTAAGTGGGAGCTATTATTAGGTTGTATAATCCACAATGATTTCTATACTGAAAAAAACCCTGTAACTCATTACAACCAAACCAAACCAACAAAAAAACAGCAATAAAAGAAAACCAAGCCTCTTGTGGTTGAGTTGAATTCCAGCTCATATCAGCCATATAACTAATCTCCAGATGTTCATTTCCAAACATAGATATATGCTTCATTGTACAAAGAGACTAAAGATTTCTTCTTTAAAAAATATTGACATCAAATAACTTTATTAAGGATCCCTGGTAGTGTAATGCCTAAGCTGTCCACTGCAGATCGAAAGGTCAGAGGTTTGAGCCCACAGCTACCAGAAGGAGAAACAGCCTGGCCATCTCCTCTTGTTAGCTGTTCTTCTCAGAGGCAGATTGTCACACTTCCCAGCCTAAGAAACTGGAAACTGGGCTCACTCAACAGTCCACAACTCCAATAACTTTGTGGATTATTTTACATCTCAAGCACTTTCTAGAGATACTTTCGGCTTAGTCGCACTGTAATGAAGCAATATAAGAAAGAAGATGAACAATCTGTGCTGAATTTATACAAACTTGTTTTATGTGTGAGATATGCAGCCACAAATGCATAAAGAAATGCAAGTTGGGTTCAGTAAGGAAAACCTTTTGCCATCAGACAATATGAATAACCCTCAACCCTGCCTTACACAGCTCGATAACTATGTACTTTGGGGTCAAGCCCTGTGATAGGGTTGGTCTGACATGTGTCAGTGTTGACTCTTAGAACACAGGAGGGCTAATGGTGACATTGTTTTATAATGAATTTCTGTGACAAAGGAAAGGATCACCTTAAGCAGGTGCAGTTCAAGGCATTTAAGCAATTCTCCATGGTACTCTAAGGCCTTTGTGGTTTTCGATGGTTGATATTTCAGTCAAACAATGAAATGTTCCATATGTTCCTTCCCATTACCATCCATGGCCCAACAGCTATGAAATCGCCAGCTGCTAGGAAAAAAGAGAACTCAACTAAGTGCTTTATGGCTGAAAGGGAAAACACCTACAGATTGCATTTTCATTTCAGTTCTGGGGTTCCAGCAGGCTGGAGTCTCAATACAGTTTTTCTTACCAGAAGACTCCCAGCCTTGCAGCATGTCAGGTAACACATAAGCTATGGTTTATGTGTTTGGGTTGTGATTATCACTGCCATCCAGCTGAGGCCGACTCACAGTGGACAGAGCAGAACTGCCCCTGTGGGCTTCCGAGACTGTAATTCTTGACAGGACTACAAAGTCCCGCCTTTCTCCTGAGCTTGTTGTTCTTGGGGAAGGATCATGTACTATGAGTTGTAGGCTCTACTTTATTCCAGACACTGGCTATCTAACTTTTAAAATCTGTACAGTAATTACATGAGATACATATTCTCATAGCAATCATATACAGAAAATATTGTTCTAATTTTGAAGGAAACAAGGTCCACTGAGACTGACTCACTTGCTTAATTGTGTTGAGAGTCATATCGTGAGCTGTGTGAGTCCAAGGCTAACATTTGAATTGTTGTGCTGTGCTGCCTGCAGCAAAATAAGCCAATGAAGAGACAATGACGGGTTGAGGCTTATCTGGGGAGAGCAGGAGACATGGAGAAGGTTGTGCTGCTTGAAAAGACACCAGAGTATCCCAAAGGAAATTGTGCTGCCAATTTGTACCTCACATCTTCCTTATTATCCTATTCTCCCAGAGAAAGAAAATGGGTCTTAAATCTTAATGTAGTTGAAGCAGAGATCTAAATTTCATTTCTTTAAATTCCTTAATTCTGTGTCATCAGCCATTAAAAATTCTAGCTCATAAAATCAGATTTCATGAATTAATCACTTGTCCTCAAATCACTATCAGCCACAGATGAACTGCCATCATCTATAAACAAGCAGTTCTCAAACTTGAGCAAGATATTGAAATAACCTGTAGGACTTGTTAAACACAGACTCCTGGGCCCCCCATACTCAAGTTGTAGTTCATTAGACCCGAGGAAAGACCTCCAAATTTGTATTTCCAGAAAGCTCCCTGGTGTGCTGATGATATCAGGATTCTGGGACCACAGAATTGCAAGCCTCTTTTATCTTTTCAGAAACCTCGAGTTATATGCTAGTTGTATGTACAAGAGAGACCATGAAGACAGCATTTCTTAAGAGATGACCTTCCATTCTGTAGGCATAGATTATAAATCTACTTATTTATAACCTCCTATGTAGAATGATATCCAGAAAGATGAATAGTGTCCAGAGATACACAATTACGAGAGGACAGTTGACCTCACATCTATCTTCTTCATGAATCCAACCAACCAAAAAAGCCAAACTCACTACCATCGAGTAATGCTGACTCAGCATGACCCTGTAGAATAGATTGGACCTGTGAGTTTCTGAGATTGCAATTCTTTATGGGAAAGTCCTGTCTTTCTCCTGAGGTGAACCTGGAGGTTGCAAATGGCTCATCTTGCAGCTGGCAAGATTATGCATGACCACTATGCCAACAGAGCTCCTGTAGCAAACAAAAGAGTCCCCAAACATCGATGCTCTTAATATGCAATGGGTCCTGTTACCTTTGGCTTTTTTCTTTTTTTAAAGAAGAGTCAGTGAGGACTCTCATGGAAGTGGATTCTGGAGGCCAACAAAATCTTGGCCACTGAGTCTGACTTTAATCCTTTGCCTGGGCCTGCGTCCAGGTTTGCCTGGGCCTGGCTTGGTTAAGACACACACACTCCACTTACTGCACTAGGGACCATCCCTGTGTCTGAAGTTGAATTCAATCTGAAAACTGAGTAACAGATGTCACAAACCAAATATTACTAAAAATGGAAATTGCTTTTTAAGGCAGCTTGAGATTAGTAAGGAAATGAGATTTCCATTCCATGGGGTTCTAGGATGGGGACTTCTCCTTCTAACTTCCCTTTGAAATGGAAAAACACTTCCTATGTAAGCCCCTCCATTTGGTTACCTAGATCCTCTGGTAGGTTGATAATTCTTTTGTTGGCAGACTATTGTAAGGAATATTATATTGAGGGCTTCTGCAAAAGTTCCCGGCAACTTGGGTTAATTTTTCCCATAGAACAACTGGAAGCTTCTAGAAGTGTTCCTTTAACCTTAGAAGTTGTGCTAACTTTTTGAAAGTTGAAGTTCAGAAGCTTTACTAACACAACAGCCAGCACAGTGAAAAACTCCAGAAAGTATTGTTTTAAATGTTTCCTCACAAAAGTTCGATAAGGCTCTCAAGGGCTCTGGTGACTGGGGTATGGTTGATCAGAGTCATCTGAGTTAGTCCATCGGTAATGTACTCCACAAGAATTTCTTATGAGCCTGTTCTGTATCCTGTTTGGGAGGGCCTTAGCTTAGACTCATGTCTATTCTTTTTCTTAGCACTCTGGACTATAAGCCCTGTAGTATAAAAAACAGTTTAGGGAAGAGGAGCGACATACCATTCTTTCAGCGATTCACTTCATTCCAGTGACAGAAATTTATTTGTGCTCTACTGCATGTAAGAAGTGAAGGAAGTTGTCGTATCTTTAGGATATCTATATTGTTTTCTATCTGAGTCACACATGAGCCCAATTCATTTAGAAAGGCCAAATGGTTCCATACTTTATTCAAAGAAGTCTTAGGGCTGAGCCCCGGTGGCGTAGTGGTTGTGCGCGGGACTGCGGCCCACTGGGATGGAGGTTCGATTCCAGCTCCACGGAGCAAAGGCTGGGCCTCCTACTCCCACCACCTGAGGGCAGTGATGGCCCCCCCCAAAAAAGACAAAAAAAAAAAAAAAGAAGTCTTAGTCCAAAGATTTTGTCTAGATACCCCATTTCTTCAACTCTTAGCCCCAGTTTCACATCCAGAAGTAAGGGCTTTGTTATTCTCTGGACTCCATCCTCATCACTGTAGTGAACCCAGGGGTCCCTTGCTTCCCAGGAACTCAGTCAATGCATACGCTTCATTGACTCACCGGCTCATGGTTACAGATGGCCCTGTTTTAGGTCAAGGTTAGGAAAAGGAAGGAAGAATGTGAAAGTCGACCCTATGGGTAATGCACCAAGGATCCTCTGAGGCCTCTTAAATGTATTACTATTATTAACTCAGAAGTAGCAGAGCAAACCATAACATTACAGAACTAGATGCTCTCCTTGCCTAATCTCTAATCATAAACTCAGGATGTGTCCCAACAAGGTCCTTGCAGACATTGCCTCTATCTTTTTTCTTTCTTTCTTTTTTTAAGGCATCACTGCCCTCTGGTGGGAGTGGGAGGCCCAGCCTTGCTCCTGGAGAGCTGCTGCTGGGTTTGAACTGCCAAGCCAGTGGGCCACAGTCCTGCACATAACCAGTACGCCACCGGTGCTCAGCTGCCTCTATCTTTTTTAAAGGAAGATGAGGTCAAGACAAGTAGATGATGATACCAATCTATCACCATCTCTGCATTTTGATGTCACTCTCATTCAATAGGAGAAATGCGGGTGGCATAGTGGGTCACACTTGGGCTACTGACCATGAGGTCTGCAGTTCGCAACCATGGGAGAAAGATGAAGCTTTCAACTCTTAAAAAGGGCAATTCAAAGTTGTCTTAGGCTGTGGTTCTCAACCTTCTTAATGCCACAACCCTTTAATACAGTTCTTCATGCTGTAGTGACACCCCAATCATAACAGTATTTTTGTTGGTACTTCATAACTCTGATTTTGCTACTGTTGTGGTTCTCACGACCTCTGTGAATGGATCGTTCGACACCCCCCCCCCCAAGGGGGTTGTGACCCACAGGTTGAGAACTGCTTTCCTATAGGCTCACCGTGAGTCAGAGTCCACTCAGTGGAAGTGAGAGTGAGTGAGTGATCATACAGTAAAACGCCTACTGAGCTAGCACCTCCTTCAGACTCAGGTAAGACACCAGCACTGAAGTTTCCACAGGAGCCTTGGTGTGGTAGTAGCTACTACATGTTGGACTGGTCAGAGCAAGATGCACTGTGACTTTTGTGTGATAATGCTGCTCACATACAATGCCAACCTCTCTCTACTACACACCTTACACTTAATATCTGAAGGTTTGGAGACTAAAATTGGCATCGGTGTTTTCACTGAAGGAGGCATTTTTTCAATCACATGTGTCTATTTATAATTCTAAAGCTGAAAATTGAAAACAAGTTCATGGGTCCCACCTAGGATGGTCATGGGGGCAGCAGAGTGGATCCACAGAGGAAGAAACAAGAAGCACGCTAAGCTGAAGGTCATTTATGGTTTGTTTGTCTTAGGCAAGACCTTGCATCACGTACCATTTGGGATGCTCCCGGCGTCTTGACACGTCTGAAGCCATCCACAGGTACGCACTGGTCAGCGTGGCCGTTGCAGAAGCAGCTGCCCTTGACAATGAAGTCGTAGATTGCATAGTGGGTGAAATGCTGGGGCTTTGCACTCAGGTCATTTCTATGACAGGGGCAAGACTGACGTTTGAGTAGCTGCACACGGAGGTTAGTGATCTTCAACTGCTCCTGCACTTTGGTACTGTAAAGGTTCTCCATGTCATAGGGTGGTGACAGAGCTCTGAAAATAACCTGTAAGAGACAAAAAAAAATCCCATGTACGTGTAAGTAGACAGATCTGTATACAAACTCTCAGGTGTTTGTCCATTATCATCCTGGCTTGACTGATAGATAGCTCGTGTACTCTGGGAGTGATAGCAAACAGCAAGTTGTTAGATCATACCCACCTGGGTTATAGCATAGAGCAGGTGTGCTTCCTGTTTGGCTTCAGAAGAATTATAAATGCAGCAATTCTTCAGTATCCCAACAGGTAGCAGAGACCTGAAACTTGCAACGGAATTAATATGGACATCTCTTTGGGGAGAACCTTCTGGGGCAGTATGAACAGTAAGTGTAAAGGCCTTGAAACAGAACCAAGCATGGCTTGTTCAGAGAACAAGACCCTTGTGACCTGAGTCCAGAGAATGAAGGGAAAGAGGTGGGAGAGGAGGGACGCCACAGATCACGGACAGAGCACTCTGGAGGTCATGGTGCTGTTGTTAGAGCATTGAGTCAGTTCTGACCCACAGCGAACCTATGCACAAGACCCAAACTCTGCCCTGTCCTGCACTATCCTCACAATCGGTCCAAAGCTGGCACCTCTTGTTGCAGCCACTGTGAAATGGTAGTTCTTCTGGTTGTGTTGGGAAGCCACTATCTGACTTTAGACAGAGAAGCAATATGATCTCATTCTTTCAATAAAGATAATATTTGCTTCTCTGGGATGAATGGATTCTAAAGAAGTAAAGAATACAAACAGTATCAATTAGGGAGCAATGTAAAAATCCATATCTAGTCATGTTGACCCTTTCCATACATAGGTAGGTACCTTGAAAGACTAAGCAATTGTTATCCATCTAATTGGGGCCATTATTGCTACAAATAGTTGCTGGTATTTCTCTAAAAGTCCTTTCCAAAATTTTGCCACATTTTAGAATAGGCTGACTGGTAGTAAATATGCATCTTAAAAAAACCAGTTTAAGCTGAGCCCCGGTGGCATAAGTGGTTGAGTGTGGGACTGCGGCCCGCAGGCTTGGCTGTTCAAATCCAGCGGTGGCTCTCAGGAGTGGCACTGGGTAGCGCCCACGACCACCAGAGGCAGTGTTGCCCACACACAAAAAAAACCAGTTTGAGCATATAACTCACGAACCATACATATAATTCAGTATTTCAATCATGTCAAGAAGAATTGCACAATCATCACCACAATCAATTTGAGAAAATAATTTTCATCCTGGTATTCATTGTTATTAGTTTCCCATTTCCCCCCAACTTCTGGTGCCATGGCTCCAAGGAACATTTAATCCAGTTACTATTTGTATAGATTTACCTTTCCTGGATTTCATAAATGGAAAAAAAAAACATTTAAAAAAGAAAACAGACAAACAAAAGCTAACGGTGGGGGGGGGGGGCCCGCGGGTAGAAAAAAACCAAAATCTAACAAGACTGATAAAGTAAAACAGAGAAAAATCTCAATAGAACAGAAAGCAGAAAAATATTAAAAATTAGAACAAATTTATAATGAGTAAAAACCTAACTGCCTCTGCAGTAATTCATTTTCCAATGTATTCTGCATTATACCAAGGCTATTCACATCCTGTTCTATGATAAGAGAGGATTCACCAGAGGCTTAATCCATGTGTATTTTTTTAACTGAGACCATTTTAAAATGTGCTGAAGGGAGATCAAATGTTAAGATATTACATTTTGTTGTTTTAAGATATTACATCTTTAACCTAACTACGTTTGCCATAATCAACATTACTATGCTCTCTGTCTTAGGACATGGCTATTCACATTCCTCAAGTATGGCCAGAGGGGTTTCACTGAAGGCTTATCCATGTGTGGACCCTGAACATGGATTTTGGGCATCCATAGCCTTCTGAGAACAAGGTGTTCGCCTTCAGGTATGGATTGTATTGTTTTCAATCTTTGGATCACACCGGCTGAGGTGTTTCTTCCAGGTGACTTTAGTTGATGCCTCATTTGAATGCCTGCTTGTTTGAAGACAAACCTTTAAGAACCCATAAGACACTATACTTTTTAATAGGTAAGGAACCTTCTTGTTTCTCGACCACACTATGCCATAGCACCTATATTTTCAGGGGTCTCTTATGATTAACAAAATGCAGGGACATGTCATAAGAGCTCATTCTTCTTAGATTGGCACTAGAATAAAGTGACAGCCTCAAATCTATTCACATATCTTTTGATGGTATATCATTACTGGAAATACTAAAAATTAATTTAAAACCAGGCCTAGTGATTCAAATGGTTGGTCAAGTTGGTTAACAGTTGTGGCAGTTATGTACTCCTGTGTCAATTTCATGTTTGGGAGTCCAGGGATGGGGTCTAACCTGTCAATCTGGAGATAGTCAATGAGACCTCTGTGTAGGCATGGCTGTCTCCTGAGAATTCTGGGAAGTCTTGTGGTATTCCCCAAATGGAGAAGAGAGACTTGACTGAGTTCCTAGAGACGAACTACAGACAAGATAAAACGACAGCATGCTGATTGATCCTGATTCCTGGAGACTGGAGGAGCCGGAGGAGAAGCCACATGGGCTTGCCCTGATGGAGCCAAACCTCTGGAGCTGGAGAAGCCAGGGAGAGACCCTTGCAAATGCTGAGATGCTTCTACCACCAATGGATACTGCTGATGGACCCTGAGTCCTGGAAATGAGGGCCATGGGGAGACCTCTGCCAGTGTCGGGATGCTTCTACTGCACTTAGTTGGAGGGAGACTTTATAGACTGGTATTGTACATATGGGCTAATATCGGACTTATGACCTTGGACTGGACTGGGTTGGGATGCTTTCTCAATGTTCCATTCCTCTTGTATATAAACCTTTCCCTTATATCCATATGCATGTTTATGAATTTGTTTCTCTAGTCTACCTGGACTAGACACAACAGTGCAAGACAAAATGAGATTGTTTGATTGTATAGGTTACATGCAAGTATGGACTCTAACAACAACTTGAAACTTTAGCTCTGGGGAAGACCAGAGAGTGAAAGGGCTAGAAGGGACAGATAGTAGGAGAGCTCAGGGTCTATGAGATACTGCGAGTTATATTTTGGTATACACATTTTTTGAAAGATAAAAATAGACTTAATAACTTAACTCACTGTTATCATGTTGATGCTGACTTATAGTGGCCCTATATGATTGGATAGAACTGTCTCTGTGGGTTTCCAAGGCTGTATCCCCTTAAAGAATAGAAAGCCTCATCTTTCTCCCCATGAATGGCTGGTGGTTTTGAACTGCTGACCATCGAGTGAACAGTCCATCGAGTAACCACTACACCACCAGGGCACCATCTCAAGTTATACAGTAAGAGACACAAAGGGCCTTATTGAGAAGATCTAAGTATCTTTTAGTTTCTGTGGTATATTATAAAGATAATTGACACAGAAACCCCCCCTAAAACACAGAAACATTTCGGTAACCATGCAGAAAGAAAATAAAGTAATTATTTAAAGAGTAGGCTATAGAACAACTTCCAGTTAGGGAGAATGTATCTTAAAGTAATTTCTGACCTAAATAAGCTCCCTTCAGGAATGTTTTAGATTTAAAATTTCATTTTAGAATTCAAATTTATACTGCAGTATGCAAATAGCAACTTTGTAGGCTCACCTCTCCAGATCCACAGGTACAGAGCCACCCTCAATGAAATAGAACCTTGGAGAAAGGAATGATATTTCAATGGACACTTGCCCTCTTACAATCTATTCCTATTCACTACTAATCCCCTACCTAAAGGCCTCCCATTTCTTTCAGGTTCAGTACAAATCCTGCTAAAGGACCTGCTTTATCTTGGCTATTAGTATGTTATTACTACCAGACGCATGATATTTAGAGTTGCTTTTTGGTTTGTTGTCTTCCCGGTATAGCCCTAGAATGTACACTGCATGAGGGCAGGGCATTTTTTGAAGTCAATGCCTTGTTGCCCCAGCACCGTTGTTACCCCAGAAGCCTGGCATCGCCAAAAACCAATGCTATGAAGTCAACCTGCTGCCATGAAGCTGATTCCTACTCATCCCAAACCAAATCCACTACATTGAGTCAGTTCCAACTCCTGGCGGCCCCGCAGGTGAATGCTTCAACCTTCTGTAGAGCTGCTGTGACTCTGAGCTGTTGTGTAACTCACTGTACCACGAAGCTCTTCTGACTTACAGCAAGCCTATGTAGAGTTTCGCAGACTGTAAATCTTTACAGAACAGACAGACTAATTTTTCTCCCACAGAGCAGCTGGGGGGCATGAACCACATACCTTGTGACTAACAATTCAATGCTTATCAACACTATCACCACGAGTTGATAAATAATCCATTTTGGGTGATGGAATTGATTAATTATAACATTGTTCTTGAAACATGGGTAGTAGGTGAGATTTCTTTTTCTTTTTTTTAAAAAAAAACCAATTAAGTCTCATTTAATTTCAAACAATTTAACTCTTTCCTCTAGGAGCCCAGAAGACGGCGTGGTTATGAGGTAAGTTGCTAGCTGCAAAGTCAGAAACTCAAGCCCACTAGCCACTCTGTGGGAGGAAGACGAGGTTTTCTACTCTTGGGAAGAGTCACAGTTACAGTCTCAGAAATCCATAGGGGCAGTTCTAACCTGTCATAGATTGTCACCAAGAGGTGAAATTGACTGGATGACAGTCAGTGTGATTTTGTTTGCTTAATTCTTTCCTAACCTCTAGTACATATAAATGACACTTATATGTTCTGTCCCTGGGGTTTCCTGGGAGGCACTTTGGAGTAGAAATATTATGCTGAGAAGTTAGTTATTTATTTTGGCATCACTGCCTCTGGTGGTCGTGGGCACTACCCAGTGCTGCCCTGAGAGCTGCTGGTGGATTTGAACCGCCAAGCCCGTGGGCTGCAGTCCCGCACTGAACCACTTACACCACCGGGGCTCAGCCTGACGAGAAGTTATTATGCTTGGTGTGGGGATTTTGTATGAAGTGATGCATCCTGAAGGAGCAGGTGTAAAATTTTGACTCTTTACATCATATATATATGTATATACACACACATTTATTCACATATATGAAATACAGTCAGAGTGATCCTTAGAGTCAAGGATGGAAAGACTTTGTCTTACATACTTTGTGTGTGTTGTCAGAAGAAAGACGCCATGTTTCATCAAGATAAGGGCAAGGAAAAAGAGGAAAGGCCTCAATGAGCTGGATGGATGCAGTGGCTGCCGCAATGGGTTCCAGCACCGGCACGATTGGGAGGCTGGAGCAGGATCGGGCAGTGTTTTGTCCTATCGTGCATAGGGTCGCCATGGGCCAGAGTCAGCTCAATGGCACCGAATAACAACACCAGCAGAATAAGATTTTTAAGTATATTTACTGTTTCCTGTGTGTAACTGGGTGGGTCTGAGTTCAGGATTAGGTAATATTGAAGTGAATATTTTTTCTATGCCACACTCTTCCTATCCCGCTGTTAGAGCTCATTGGGTCCTACAAAATACTTATCCAAAATCTTCCATAAATTTAAAACAGTCCATAGTTCAACATGCACTTGATTAATGGGAAAATTTTACAAAATCTTACAAACAGAAAGTAATTTGATAATGAAAGAATTAAGTCAAATTTACCAGCAGTTGCCAGGTAACGAATATCTGACAGTCTTACATATAATCCCCAGTGATGAAACCCCCCATTGAAAGCTTCATCTATATTAAAAATATGAGGCACACACACTGATTCATAAAAACCAATGGGTACTGCTATGCAATGTGCATCAAACTACAATTATTATCAGTTAAGGAACTCTTGTGGTACAGTGGGTTATGCATGGAGCTGCTGACCACAAAGTTATGGGTTCAAACTCACCAGCCACCCTGAGGGAGAGAGATGAAGCTCTCTGCCCACTATAGATTAAAAGTCTTGGAATTGCACAAGAGCATTTCTACTCTTTCATATAGGGTCATTATGGGTTGGAATTAATCTGATGGCAGTGAGTTTCAGGTTTTTTTGTTTATTCTATATTTGGTAGTTATATAATTTCACGTCAACTTGCAGATATATAAACGTGTAGGGGAGGAGCTTAACCTGTCAATCCAGTCACAGCCTAATGGTGACACCTGGTGGGAATGGCCTTCTCATAAGGAGGGTCCTGGGAATCTCCCCTTTTCCCTCGGCCTTCATCTGCCTGCTAGTTGATACCAGTTGCTGCCAGAGCCTCTGGCATTACCAGCACCTTTGGATCCACATGCTTTTCACCCACTAGCCTATGATCTTCATGCATTAACCCTAATCCTAACATGTGCATCATTGCTGTGACTGAGTGAGTTTGAAGAGGGACTTACGGGCTAGTATTGGACTTCGGGACTTGAGTTGGACTGGCTGGGATGTTTTCTTGATATAAAGCTCTTTCTTACACATATATGAGTGACCCTGGATTTGTTCCTCTAGATAACCCAGTCTAACACACTATAGTAAAGATATTTTGGTTTTCCGGAAGTGTTTCTGTGGTAGTTAGAGAATCTGGTGTCAACTTGCGAAGGGGTGGAGTCTAGCTTGTCAATCAGGCTGCAGCTCGATGGCCTCACTTGAAGGCACCACAGAGGTAAATTTGGAGCCAGGTACAGACAGACTCTCTGCTTGTCTCCCTGTGAGACATTCCTGTTGAGAAGCCACATGGAGTTACATTGACAGACCCAGAGCCCTACAACTGGAGGAGCCACGTGGAGACCCATGCCAGCACTAAGATGCTTCCACCACCACTGGATCCACAAGACTTTTACTCACTGGCCTGTGATCTTCCTGCACTGGACATCATTGCATGCCTATGTGAATCTAAAAAGGAATTTATGGACTAGTATCAACATACGGGGTGACATCGAACTTATAGACGTGATCTGGACTGGCTGGGATGTTTTCTTTTCTTTTTTTTTTTGGGGGGGGGATGTTTTCTTAATGTGTAATTGCTCTTTGATATAAAGTTCTCTCATACACATGTGAGTGTTTCTGATTTGGTTCTCTAGTCTACCCGGACTAGCAACAGTTTCTTCAATGGTTTACAGTACATACTGACTGCTATGTAGACAAGCTTTGGGTTAATTGATGTTAGATACGCCTCATACCTAACTAATCTGACATAATGTACAAATTTGACTTAGTGACAGACCTAGGAGAGGGGCTCATTCATAACTTAGGAACTGCCTGAATAGGGTTCTAAACAGATTCATTTTTCATACTTAATGTTATAGTTCCACATGGTGAAGTGTAAGTATTTGTACTATAACAATGAAAAACAATAAAACTCATGGCCACCGAGTCAGATCCTGGGTCATAATGACCCCACAGAATGGCCCCTTCAGCAATTTATGGGAGCGTTAAGATGAACGACGGTAACAAGTATGTGAGTGAGGAATGACTCTTAGAGTCCCTGAATCCTGCACATGGTCAATGTACTTGATTCACCATGGACAATATGGCGGTTTGGGCCTCAGACCTTTGTTGGAAGAAGGGCCTGGTGATCTCCTTTCCTAGTGCTACCTATTCTGATACAGCACACAGGCAGGGCTGCCACGACTCAGACCCCACTTGAAAATGTTCATTTGTGAATTTGCCAAACTTAGAAAAAGTTGTACCTTAAAACGCAAACAGCATTCCGTCCCACTTATCACTGGTAAGTAGCCCTGGTGGCGTCGTGGTTAGGAGTCGGGCTGCTAACAGCAGGGTCAGCTGTTCAAAACCAACAGCTGCTTCGTGGGAGAAAGACAGGACTTTCCAGTCCCATAAAGAGCTGCAGTCTGGGAAACTCACAGGGGCCCTTTTGTAGTTGTATCCTATCCTAGCCTAGCCTAGCATATCCTATGTTATCCTATGCTATCCTATAGGGTCACTATGACTCAGCATCGACTCAATGGAAGTGAGTTTGGTTTTGGTTTAATCTCCCAGTAAAAAGATAGGGAGAAGGAAACATGATGAAAAACCCTCCCCGAAGACTATGCCACATAGTTGAGAATTGATAGAGAAGTCATGTCCTTTTCATTTAATAGTCGAGATCAGCTCTCATTTGGGACAATTAGGGATAATTAAAGCCCTTGTGTACTTTATGCGGGGCTTATTTTCAATAGGAAAGCCCAAGCACTGATGTTTCTGGTATTTCACGGACCACTCCTGCTCTAAATAAAATAAGTGATGTGGCCTCCTCCCATTTTATTAGCCCTAGCAATGTCAAGGCATGAGCACACCTCTGCAGAGCCAACCAAACAAGCAGGCCACTGAAACGTCTACCGTGTATTTCTCAACGTCGCCTGTCCACCCTTCCTTTTCCTGGACATCAGGAGCCACTGTTTGCTTTCTCTGTTCCGGTCCTGACATTGACCCTCATTTCCCCTCCTTCCCCAGCCCACCCCCTCCCGGGCCTGAGCAACGGCTCACGCGCACAGAGCCAGGGGAAGATCTGTCAAGGTTTGGGGGAACTTGGAAGCTCTTTTGCTTCCTGCGCCCTGTCTGTCGAAGCTGAATGGTGACTCTGTGCTTGGTGTGCACGACACCACAGTTGGCACGCCGATATCAGCAGGGGAAGGACAGCCTGAGCCCCGAGGCTGTGGGCTGGAAGGGAGTCACAGACACAAAAGTGAAGGGGAATTTAAACCATGAAATCTTTTCTCCAGAAAGGAGACGCCTTAATCTGATACCCTGGGAAATGCATCTATCCTGCACCAGGAAACAAAGAGTACGCCAATCCCGATGCTTCAAACTTCTGGCAGGTGGCCCTTTGGGTCCCACCCAGTTTCCCCTCCTGCTACCCAGAGGACGCTGCATGGCGCTGCTCAAATGCAGTGAGAAAGAGGCCGAAGCCCTCAGAGTCCTCGCAGCCATTGCCCCAATTGGTCCGCTAAGAAAGGGCCTGCCTTTTTGAGTTTCTCTGTGCTCTGCTGACTGCAAGCTCAGCACGAGGTATTTCAGAAGCCCACGCCTGGCAAAGATGATCAAACTTACTTCAAGATTTCCACTTGCCAGGACTTCATGATCTTATTTCTAAAACGAAAGCTTGCTATTTAAAAAAAAAAGTAATAGTGGATATGCTAATGACACTGAAAAACCCTTCTCTCAAAATGTAGAAGACTTCCACCCAAAGGCAAGCCAGGGGTAGTCCCTCAGTCACATCTTTCCATCTGAACTTCAGGAGGTTCGCAAATGTAATAAACATCCTTGCTTCAATGTACCAAGACCTTGTGACTATTTTCCCAAGTCTTTCGGTACACTCCTATGCCTGTCGCTCTTCCAGGGTGGACCACTTGGAACTTCTTAGAGATGCACACTCTTGGAGTCTGTCCCAGAGCTAGTGAATCAGAAACTCGGGGATGGGCACAGAAGTCTGGGTTTCAGCAATCACTCCAGACCGATCCGAAGCACCATAAGGACTGGTTATCTGTGCGACGTAAGTTTAAAAGCCTGCCAAGAATTTGATTGTGTACCTATGATATAATTTATTTTGCCAGTCCTCCACTGACGCTTTGGAATAACAACTGCAAGGTCAGCAGTTCAAAACCACCAGCCACTCAACTGGAATAAAGAGGAGGTTTTCTACTTGCATAAAGAGTTACGGTCTCAGGAGCTCACAGGGGCAGCCCTACCCTGACCATAGGGTTCCTGTGAGCAGAATAGACCAAATAGCACCTAAGTGATTTCTAACTTATCATTTTAACCAATTGCAATTCAGAGCTAAAATTTCAATGCTAAAATTTTGTAGGCTTTTCTAGCGATTTTCCAAAGATACACATTCAAATAAGTACTCCAGGGGAGAAGTAAATGCAAGACGACATGTGTACCTGAGTTTCTGAAGGAATCATAGACCTCTTCCTACCTATGGCCAGAATCTTCCCAGATCTTTGAATCTGTCTGACATCTTCTCGAAGCCTCAACTGTGGCCTGAGGCTCTGCATTCTTGACTCAGGGTCTGCCATTTTTTATGCCGCATTGTATCAGAGATACACAGCAGTCAAGGAATTAATTTTTAGAACCAAAATCACTACTTCACATATCGCTTCATGCCCTGAATTGTATTACTTATGTTGAATCATAAGAATTCAAGAAAGGTAGTTATCACACTTCAAAATGTTTCTTTTCAACTGCCAGCTTCAGGAATATTTCAGGTCCAGTCCATCACCCCTTTAATGAACTGCTGTGGCACTTTTCTTCCCCAGGATTGCAAGTTTATGCACATTGTGAGACAAAGACCAAACCAATCCACTGCCTTCCAGACAATGCGGATTCATGGCGACCCGACAGTACAGGGTGGAACTGCCCCTGTGGCTTTCCTGTTTATGGGAATAGAAAGCCCAGTCTTTCTCCAGACAAGCTGCTGGTAGTTTTGCACAGCCAATCACACATTCTGGACGCCACTGTTATTACTGAGCTTAGTGTCAGATAGTAGACAACTAGAGGTAATTGCAATTATATTGCCTCTGCTGTCTGTCCTCCAAAGATGTTATGTGTCGATCCTTGTAATACTAGATTTGGTATTCAGCATGCTGGGGTTTTGTTTATATGGTTAATAGCTGTGTCCCCCAACACCTCCCACCATCTCTGGCACGTTGTAGCTTTTCCTAATTACTGGTGAATGAATGAATGAACTATTTCTTTCAATATCAATTTTTTTGGTGACCCCCAACGTGATACGAACACATCAATATCAGTTTTAAAAGGATTAGCTAGGCAGAAAATAGGGTATAGAAAAATAAGGCAACCTACTGCTGTCACAAATCCTTCACTCTCAATGCATTTCAAAGTATTTACAATATACTTCAACATGGTTTTCGGATGCTTTTCCTTGTCTATGGCAACAATGAAGAGCATTCTCAGCAAGCAGACTGCAACATCAGGAAATGCCACTCATTATAAGGAGTTCAGTCTCCTTGGAAAGACATCTGGTGGAGAAATAGAAAGGAAGTGGCTACAGTCTGCACCACCTTTAGTCACGTACAGGACATGATCCTGGGCATTACAATATAAGAAGAGGCCTCTGTGTTCACCCCTCAGACGTCATAAATGCAAAGAATGGGTCTCTTATAGAAATCGGAAAAGACTTAGGTGAAAAATGTACCCAGAGACTGGGTGTTGCCTGTTCAGCATCGCAATTTCAGAAAGATGAGTTCATTCTCACAGGGAACACTATTGAATGTGTATCAAACCCAGCTGCCTTAAATTAGCAAACCATGACCATTAAAAACAAAAATATCCAAAGAAATGTTGGGTGTTATCTATCTCTGAAAAAGCAATCATTTCATTTTTCAGGCTGATGAATAACATCTAAGAACTACCTAGTTGCGGAAACTAGATCAGATGACTCCTAAGACTGATGTGTGACAGTTATGATGCATTAAAATTCACCCCTTACAACAACAACAACAAACAACAACAAAATAGCTTGATGGATTCCTTTGCTTCAGCAGCACACAAGGTCTTTCAGAGCTTTCAGGAAAGGTCCAGGAAGGCCTGAGCAGCTTCAAACAAATACATGTTATCTTGTTATCTTTTCTTTGGGCATTGGTCAAGGGTTGTTTTAAAAAGCTGGCAGGGTCAGAACCACACTTTCTCTGGGCTGACAAGGTGGCTGTAACAATGGGTTCAGATATAAAACAATTGTGTGGATGGCTCAGTATTTCATTCTGCTCTTTTTACTTCACTTTTTAAAAATCATTTTATTGGGGGCTCGTCACATCACATCACATCACAATCCATACATCCACCTTCGCATGCTCACTGCCGTCATCCTTCTCAAGCCACCTGCCCCTCCACCCGAGCCCTTGACATCAGCTTTTCATCCCTTCCCCTCCCACCCTGCTCCCTTTTCCCCACCCATCCTTGATATTTCATAAATTATTATTATTTTGTCATATCCTACACTGCCCGATGTCTCCCCTTGTCCACAGCTCTGCTGTCAGTCCTCCAAATAGGTTATGTGGATCCTTGTAATCTGCTTCCGCTCTCCACGCTCTCCACGCTCTTCCCTGCACCCATCCGGTAATCTCTACTCTCACTACTGGTCCTGAGGGGTCCATCTGTCCTAGGTTACCAGTTCTTGTCTGTACCAGTGTACCTCCTCCACTCCAGCTGGATTTGTAAAGCAGAATAGGAGAGCTGGCTTCTCCCAAAAATTATCATTTACTTTGCCCAAAGGGTTTCCTTTAACATTCCCTTTCCTATAGGTCTGCTGTCTATTGACTCTTTAAAATTACTCTTTTTTCTCTGAAAAAGTGTTTATTTCCTCTTCATCTTCTGAAAGATAACTTTTCAGGGAAAAGAAATCAAGGTTGCCTTTTTAGAAACTTTTATTTCACTACTTTGTTCTACTGACCTCTGGCTCAGATGGCTTCTGACAAAAGCTTGTTGTAATTCTTCCTTTCCTTTCTTTTTGTAATTCTTAGATTTTTTTCCCCCCGTACCTAACATGTGGCTGTTTTCTCTTGGGGTTTTATGATTTTCCTCATTTTCACTGATTTTGAGCAATTTGAGTAGGATATGTCTTGATGTGGTTTTCTTCTCACTCCCTGTGCTTAACGTTTATTGTGCTTTCTTAGACCAGTGAGTTAATAGCAATAATTGAATTTGGAAAAATTCCAGGCATCATTTATTTTTTCCTGTTCCCTTCTCTCTTTCCTCTCCATTGTGAACTCCAAATACATATATGCAATGGCTTCAAAAAGTTTGTGGAAAATTCCATTATCGGTTAACTCAATTTTTCTATAACCCATGTGAAGGCCTGTGACATATTGGAATTCTTGAGGTTGTCCCACAGATCACTGATGATCTGTTTCCTTCTCTTACTTTTAACTCTCTTTATTTTATTTTGGTTAATTTCTCTTTGCACTTTGAATTCCAGTCATCTGTCTTCTGCATTATCTATTAATCCTGTTCAATACATGAGGGGGTACCCCTCCAAATCAGATTTTTTTTCAAAGCTAGATATTTAAATTTCTTCTTTTAAAAAAACATTTACCACTTTCAAAGTTCTCTCTACCACACACAATACATTTGTCAAATCTGCAAATCCATTCTTGGAAACATTTTTCAAACTCATCTGTTTGGATGACTGACAACACCTCCCTCCTTACTTCTCCGCCTCTTCTATGTCATCCTATCAGTGTCCTTTCTTGTCCCTCTTCATTTGAGGAAACAAAAAGATGTTGAAAAGAGTGAGGTCAAGTGAGTCAGGTGTGTGGGACAAGAAAATCGTGCAGTTTTTTGCACCAAATGGGCACAATAAATTGGCTGTGTGAGCAGATGCATTGTTGTAGTGGCAAAACCAGTTTCTCATGTACCAGGCCTTTTTTTGTTACACACGGTTATGCAATCTTTTTAGAACCTCTAAAGAAAAAGCTTAGTTAACAGTCTGATCTGGTGGAACAAACTCCAAATGCACTAAAAGTCAACATTCCGTCCATTGGGGAAGTTAGTCAAAGCCCAGAGCGAAGTTCCTCATCAATCGACATTTTACCTTTTTTGGAAAAGAGAAAGCCACTCATAAATGGAGTATTCCCCAAAGTGCTGTCCTTGTAAGCTGTGTTCAACATCACAACAGTTCCTGTGGCATTTTTTTCAAGCAGGAAACAGAATTCCACAGCTGCACATTAAGTCAGCCATCACAAAAAAAAAAAAAAAAAAAAAAGGCTTGAGTGAAACTGCTTTTATGAAAAAAACTCACTGTGACCAGAGAAAACCTTTCCAGGTGACTCCATTGGGTGCACTAATTCAGAGTGAGTCGCTCATTGCTTGAAGGAAGTGCGTGTGCACGTGTGTGTGTGCACACTCATGTGTAGAAAACACATACTACTAAAGCTCTCCACCCAGCACAATTTCAGTTTTTTTTTTTTCCCATTCCCTCCCACTCCATCCAGCTTTTTGGATATTCTTTCCCACATTTTAAGACTTCTCTGTTTTCAACAATGAAATTATTTTTTCTGTATTTTCATGCCTCTGTTTAACATGTTAAATGTCACCACATAATTTCAGAGCTTATTTCTGTTGATTTATCTTTTCTTTATTATTTCTTCCACTTCTGTGCAAGTCTTGATTGAATAGCAGACATTGTGAATTTTGCCTTGTCAAGTGCTGAATGTTCCTTTATTCTGTGAGTATTCTTGATAGTTCCCCCAACAAATGCAGTTTCTAGTAAACAATTGGATTGAATCGAGGCTTATTCTTAAGCTTTGTTAGATGGGACTGTATATCCTTTAGTATAGGGCTAATTCAGTCTCTCCATTAAACCATTACCATTCTAATTACCCAATAAGTTACAAGGTTAAGCCTTTAAGAACCCAGACGTTATATCTTTTGATAGACTTGAAGATACACAAGCAGCCATCTAGCTGAAAAGCAACAAAGTTCACATAGAAGCACACCAGCCTGTGTGATCACGAGGGGTCGATAGGATCAGGTACCAGGCATCAGAGAACAAAAATCCATATCTTTGTGTTTGAGGGGGAGTGTGGAGTGGAGACCCAAAGTCCATCTATAGATAACTAGATATCCCCTTACAGAAGGGTCACAGAGAGAAGACAAGCCAGTCAGTGTAACAACAATGAAGCATACAACTGTCCTCTAGTTCTTTAATGCTTCCCCCCCACACACACCACTATTATGATCCCAACTCTACCCTACAAATCTGATTAGACCAGAGGATGTATACGGGTACAGATAAGAGCTCGAAAAATAAGGGCTCCAGGACAGACAAAACCCTCAGGTTTAATAACGAGAGTCGTTATACCAGGAGGGGAAGGGGAAGGTGGGAGAGAAAGGGGGAAATAATCACAATGATTTACATACAGTCCCTTCCCTGGGGGACGCACAATAGAAAAATGGGTGAAGGGAGACAGTGTAAAACATGAAAAAAAATTTATAAATTATCAAGGGTTCACGAGGGAGAGAGGGTGAAGGAGGGAGGGGAAAAAATGAGGAGCTGATGCCCAGGGATTAGGTAGGAAGAAAATGTTTTGAGAATGATGATGGCAGCAAATGTACAACTGTGGCTGAGACAATGTATGGATATATGGATTGTGATGAGCTGTACGAGCCCCCAATAAAATGATTCTTATAATACAGAAAGGGAAAAAAGTTACAAGGTTAAGTTCACATTTCTCCACTCAAGCTGAACCTGGCCCGTGTGATGCCTGTGTTTGTTGTGTCATTGTGTCAGTTTCGCTGGCTTTGGGTAGTGTTTTCACATGCATGTATAGATCAGTATTCAGCTGAAGACTTGAGGACCACAAAATATCTTATGTGCTAATTGTATATCACTCCCAACATGACTAATACATTTTTACTTTATAGAAAAATATTTTAATTTAGTGATAGTAATCCATATTAAGATAATTTTTTCAATGCCATATTTTGATAATATATTTTTGGTAATACATTTATATCATTTGCAAGAAAGATTACAAAAGATCTATGGAGGAATCCTTGGAACTTTTGTTTGATGTAATTTAATAAAAAGTCAAATTATCTCCATAGTCAAGATGATTTCTATGTGAGAAAAAAAATCACCTCTCTCTCTTAATCTGTTTAGGCTAGCATCTGCATCGGGAAACATGTCTAGTTGGGGTGTAAAACCATCATTAAGTCTCTTGGGCTATTTATTAGTAAACAACCCAGACCAAAGCACACTGTTGTCAAGTTGTCCTGGGCTCATACTTATCCCCTAGGACAGACTAGAACTGCCCCACGGGGTTTCCAAGGCTGGCAATTTTTATGGAGGCAGACAGACCCATCTTTTTCCACAAAGTGGCGATAAGGCTTCAAACCGCTGACCTTTTGAATCGTAGGCAAGCGCTTTAACCAGTGCACCAGCAGAGCTAGTCCTGGCAGACACCATCTGTTTTATTCATTTGCATTTACTGTTACTGTGCATGGACAACTACTCTGATGGTTCTTTAGGTTGACAACACACTTGAGACTGAAACATACAAATGGATCTTTCCCCTCCATTTCTACCACAGTAAAACCCTTGGGAGCTGGCATCTATGGAAGGCGGAGACCTGTAAGAGGAAGAAAACTCATGCTTTCCCCACTAAAACGAGAAGTAGAAAAGGGGTAAGGCCGCATGTGCCCTGTCAGAGGCAGAAATTTTGAGAGATTCAGCAACACAAGGCAGTTACGTCAAGTTCTGGCCCTTCCAGCTTCCCTGCATTCATCAAGTGGTTAGAGAGCTTCAGACGCTTGCGCCATGAGGAGTCACATTCCGGTTTCTGGCCCATCACTTGCACAAGGCAGGTTCTGCCTCAGTTGACTGTTGAAGCCAGTTGCCTGACACCGTTTCAGGGGAAGCTTTTAGGCACCTGAATTGAAAAGCTCCAAGAAAGTGGATCCAATGAGAAGACTACCAGGGTAAGTCAAAAAGGGTTTCTAGTAGGGCTCCAGTTCATGCTCGCATGCATTTATTGCACATGACACGTCTTTAAATGTGCCTCTGCAACCCGTGGACAGCCACAGACCTGTTCTCTCAGTAATCCATTTGTCTGAGCCTCCAAATAAAACGTTCAGGGAACATAGTGGCTTCTGAGGGGGATTTATTGGGCCAGGCAGAGACTGAAGATGACCTCGGAATGCCATGGTGACAATTTTATCAGACCTCAAGAGGGAAATGTTGATATATTTTATTAGAGGGCACAGGGGAATCGCAGGGGTTTATTAATGATACCTGGGGAAAATGAAGCACTCCAAAGGGGAGGAAGAGGCCATGAAATTGGTGCTGGTGCTTTTTTGTTTATTGTGATGCTGTACCTGCACAGCCTTCAAGGGTGGCCAGGCTTGCCCTGGAAGGATTTCCTTGGGAACCTGAGGTCATTCACCCCAAAGCCCTGATCTCGCCCCTTCAGACTTCTTTCTGTTCCCCGAGCTCAAGGAAACATTGAAAAGGAGCCTGATGTGAGTCCCTTGCATTTGCCCAAACTGTCAGAAGGGGACTAGCTTCCCAGGATTGAGATGGCTGTTTAATAAAAGTGTCTATGGTGGCGTAGCAAGACTTCTTGGCTGTCCTCTGATGTCTTGTGAAACCAGTAACTCTAATAGGCTTTTTTCTGCTTTGGTGTGCAGGAAACCTTTATGGAAAGTCTGTGAAGATGCAGGCTTTTAAAGAGCTGCAGCGGGCGGGAGTTCTGGTCTTAGGGAAAGGGAAGAGGGGACAAGTAGAAGATAGCCTAATGAACACGTGGGCGTCTGGGGTGGAGCAGCTGGCTGGTTTAATTTTAGAACCCTTGTCCTTGAATGCGCCACTTTGAGTGAAGCACCTCCTTGTCTGCGAGCAGCGGGTCTGTCTTTTGGACAGCGCTCCTTTGCTCCCACTCCGGAAGATTAGGTACCCAGTTTCATCAGATAGCCCACCTTTCAAAGTGGGAGAACTTTATCTCCCAATGGCTCTTTCTGAGATAGGACGACATAGTCGTCTAATAAAGCTCTCTGTGGAGCAGGCTGAGGAATGCAGTGCACTCAAGTGACTTCTTGTACGATAATAACCTCGATTTGTAAGTACACAAAAGCCTCTTTGCGTGTTTCAAGGGCATATTTACAGTTTTAAAGTGATGAAGAGGCAGCGCAGCGTCTCAGATATCCTCAGCGGGGGAAGGAAAGGACAGAACTGCAAAGAGGAACAAGAAACAAGCCTGAAACTGAAATACAGTGGAAGCTTGTAGCTGCCAACAAATGACAATCCCTCTACGATATAAGTGGGCTCCCGGCTTTTACTTGCAGAGCCCTGGTGGCGTCATGGTTACAAGTCGGCGTGCACAAGCTACCTGGCCCCCAGTTCAAAACCAGCAGCAGCTCCAAGCGAGAAAGACTGGGCTTTTGATCTGTGTCAACAGTCACCATCCCAGAAACCCACAGCGGGTCGCAAAGCGTTGTCCTGGACTCAATGGCAGGGAGAGAACTTTTCCTTTGCTTTGTCCTCAGCACCTGGAGTCCTAGGGTCTGAGTTTCAGAGAGATCCATGATCTAGGCCACTAGAGGAAACCGAGGCTTGGAGGATTCAGAGTGACTTGCCAAAGGTCAAGCAGTAGCTTGGTGACAGAGGTAGGACGAGAATGCAGCCTCCTAACTTCCAATCTAATGGTGTCACCACTGTCATCCACTTTACATTTGTCTCTGTCGCTAGCTGTTTCTAAGGCAAATCCGAAATACAGGAGTAAAGAAAACATCAGATATGATTGGCATTCTAAGAGTGGAGGTGACTAACTGTACCACTATTTGTTGTATTCAAGAGTGTGACCGACAGGAACCCTTGCTAAAAGCAAAGATACCACCTCTTCACTACAGGCCTATAGTGAAGCATTTCCCAAAGATATCAAGTGTAGAGATCTCCAGGGTGGTGCAAACCATTACCACACCACAATGTTGCTGGCTTGTGTCCATCGAGAGGCACCTTGGCAGAAAGATGGGGGTCTCTATCTAAACAATCAGCCATCAAAAACCCTATGGATCCCAGTTCTCCTCTGACACACACAGCACTATGAATCTGTTGGAACTGAGTGGATGGAAATAGGTTTATCAAATGCAGAAATGCTTGGGGAAATCTTTATCAATGAAATTGATTGGTATCTACCCTTCAACTTGGTTTCCCTTCTTTGCTCTCAGTCCTATTTGTGTGCACAGCTCACATCTGTCTGAGACTTTGGCGATTGTCTTTGCACCTTTCCCTGTCTCGTCCTGGAAATTGCTCTCACCCTTAAACATCAAATCCTGTCTGAATGAATGACTCTCTGCTCTTAGCTGAGCCATCTCAGCATCTAGCCCATCCTTGGGTCTGTGTTGAATCTTCATCTAAAACCACAACAGAATAGTATCTTCTGGAGTATGTTCACTTGCGTTTAGGGAGACAAAGAAGTTTAGGGGGAAGGAAAGGACAGAACTGCAAAGAGGAACAAGAAACAAGCCTGAAACTGAAATACAGTGGAAGCTTGTAGCTGCCAACAAATGACAATCCCTCTACGATATAAGTGGGCTCCCGGCTTTTACTTGCAGAGCCCTGGTGGCTCTTAACGCAAGTGAACATACTCCAGAAGATACTATTCTGTTGTGGTTTTAGATGAAGATTCAACACAGACCCAAGGATGGGCTAGATGCTGAGATGGCTCAGCTAAGAGCAGAGAGTCATTCATTCAGACAGGATTTGATGTTTAAGGGTGAGAGCAATTTCCAGGACGAGACAGGGAAAGGTGCAAAGACAATCGCCAAAGTCTCAGACAGATGTGAGCTGTGCACACAAATAGGACTGAGAGCAAAGAAGGGAAACCAAGTTGAAGGGTAGATACCAATCAATTTCATTGATAAAGATTTCCCCAAGCATTTCTGCATTTGATAAACCTATTTCCATCCACTCAGTTCCAACAGATTCATAGTGCTGTGTGTGTCAGAGGAGAACTGGGATCCATAGGGTTTTTGATGGCTGATTGTTTAGATAGAGACCCCCATCTTTCTGCCAAGGTGCCTCTCGATGGACACAAGCCAGCAACATTGTGGTGTGGTAATGGTTTGCACCACCCTGGAGATCTCTACACTTGATATCTTTGGGAAATGCTTCACTATAGGCCTGTAGTGAAGAGGTGGTATCTTTGCTTTTAGCAAGGGTTCCTGTCGGTCACACTCTTGAATACAACAAATAGTGGTACAGTTAGTCACCTCCACTCTTAGAATGCCAATCATATCTGATGTTTTCTTTACTCCTGTATTTCGGATTTGCCTTAGAAACAGCTAGCGACAGAGACAAATGTAAAGTGGATGACAGTGGTGACACCATTAGATTGGAAGTTAGGAGGCTGCATTCTCGTCCTACCTCTGTCACCAAGCTACTGCTTGACCTTTGGCAAGTCACTCTGAATCCTCCAAGCCTCGGTTTCCTCTAGTGGCCTAGATCATGGATCTCTCTGAAACTCAGACCCTAGGACTCCAGGTGCTGAGGACAAAGCAAAGGAAAAGTTCTCTCCCTGCCATTGAGTCCAGGACAACGCTTTGCGACCCGCTGTGGGTTTCTGGGATGGTGACTGTTGACACAGATCAAAAGCCCAGTCTTTCTCGCTTGGAGCTGCTGCTGGTTTTGAACTGGGGGCCAGGTAGCTTGTGCACGCCGACTTGTAACCATGACGCCACCAGGGCTCTGCAAGTAAAAGCCGGGAGCCCACTTATATCGTAGAGGGATTGTCATTTGTTGGCAGCTACAAGCTTCCACTGTATTTCAGTTTCAGGCTTGTTTCTTGTTCCTCTTTGCAGTTCTGTCCTTTCCTTCCCCCGCTGAGGATATCTGAGACGCTGCGCTGCCTCTTCATCACTTTAAAACTGTAAATATGCCCTTGAAACACGCAAAGAGGCTTTTGTGTACTTACAAATCGAGGTTATTATCGTACAAGAAGTCACTTGAGTGCACTGCATTCCTCAGCCTGCTCCACAGAGAGCTTTATTAGACGACTATGTCGTCCTATCTCAGAAAGAGCCATTGGGAGATAAAGTTCTCCCACTTTGAAAGGTGGGCTATCTGATGAAACTGGGTACCTAATCTTCCGGAGTGGGAGCAAAGGAGCGCTGTCCAAAAGACAGACCCGCTGCTCGCAGACAAGGAGGTGCTTCACTCAAAGTGGCGCATTCAAGGACAAGGGTTCTAAAATTAAACCAGCCAGCTGCTCCACCCCAGACGCCCACGTGTTCATTAGGCTATCTTCTACTTGTCCCCTCTTCCCTTTCCCTAAGACCAGAACTCCCGCCCGCTGCAGCTCTTTAAAAGCCTGCATCTTCACAGACTTTCCATAAAGGTTTCCTGCACACCAAAGCAGAAAAAAGCCTATTAGAGTTACTGGTTTCACAAGACATCAGAGGACAGCCAAGAAGTCTTGCTACGCCACCATAGACACTTTTATTGAACAGCCATCTCAATCCTGGGAAGCTAGTCCCCTTCTGACAGTTTGGGCAAATGCAAGGGACTCACATCAGGCTCCTTTTCAATGTTTCCTTGAGCTCGGGGAACAGAAAGAAGTCTGAAGGGGCGAGATCAGGGCTTTGGGGTGAATGACCTCAGGTTCCCAAGGAAATCCTTCCAGGGCAAGCCTGGCCACCCTTGAAGGCTGTGCAGGTACAGCATCACAATAAACAAAAAAGCACCAGCACCAATTTCATGGCCTCTTCCTCCCCTTTGGAGTGCTTCATTTTCCCCAGATATCATTAATAAACCCCTGCGATTCCCCTGTGCCCTCTAATAAAATATATCAACATTTCCCTCTTGAGGTCTGATAAAATTGTCACCATGGCATTCCGAGGTCATCTTCAGTCTCTGCCTGGCCCAATAAATCCCCCTCAGAAGCCACTATGTTCCCTGAACGTTTTATTTGGAGACTCAGACAAATGGATTACTGAGAGAACAGGTCTGTGGCTGTCCACGGGTTGCAGAGGCACGTTTAAAGACGTGTCATGTGCAATAAATGCATGCGAGCATGAACTGGAGCCCTACTAGAAACCCTTTTTGACTTACCCTGGTAGTCTTCTCATTGGATCCACTTTCTTGGAGCTTTTCAATTCAGGTGCCTAAAAGCTTCCCCTGAAACGGTGTCAGGCAACTGGCTTCAACAGTCAACTGAGGCAGAACCTGCCTTGTGCAAGTGATGGGCCAGAAACCGGAATGTGACTCCTCATGGCGCAAGCGTCTGAAGCTCTCTAACCACTTGATGAATGCAGGGAAGCTGGAAGGGCCAGAACTTGACGTAACTGCCTTGTGTTGCTGAATCTCTCAAAATTTCTGCCTCTGACAGGGCACATGCGGCCTTACCCCTTTTCTACTTCTCGTTTTAGTGGGGAAAGCATGAGTTTTCTTCCTCTTACAGGTCTCCGCCTTCCATAGATGCCAGCTCCCAAGGGTTTTACTGTGGTAGAAATGGAGGGGAAAGATCCATTTGTATGTTTCAGTCTCAAGTGTGTTGTCAACCTAAAGAACCATCAGAGTAGTTGTCCATGCACAGTAACAGTAAATGCAAATGAATAAAACAGATGGTGTCTGCCAGGACTAGCTCTGCTGGTGCACTGGTTAAAGCGCTTGCCTACGATTCAAAAGGTCAGCGGTTTGAAGCCTTATCGCCACTTTGTGGAAAAAGATGGGTCTGTCTGCCTCCATAAAAATTGCCAGCCTTGGAAACCCCGTGGGGCAGTTCTAGTCTGTCCTAGGGGATAAGTATGAGCCCAGGACAACTTGACAACAGTGTGCTTTGGTCTGGGTTGTTTACTAATAAATAGCCCAAGAGACTTAATGATGGTTTTACACCCCAACTAGACATGTTTCCCGATGCAGATGCTAGCCTAAACAGATTAAGAGAGAGAGGTGATTTTTTTTCTCACATAGAAATCATCTTGACTATGGAGATAATTTGACTTTTTATTAAATTACATCAAACAAAAGTTCCAAGGATTCCTCCATAGATCTTTTGTAATCTTTCTTGCAAATGATATAAATGTATTACCAAAAATATATTATCAAAATATGGCATTGAAAAAATTATCTTAATATGGATTACTATCACTAAATTAAAATATTTTTCTATAAAGTAAAAATGTATTAGTCATGTTGGGAGTGATATACAATTAGCACATAAGATATTTTGTGGTCCTCAAGTCTTCAGCTGAATACTGATCTATACATGCATGTGAAAACACTACCCAAAGCCAGCGAAACTGACACAATGACACAACAAACACAGGCATCACACGGGCCAGGTTCAGCTTGAGTGGAGAAATGTGAACTTAACCTTGTAACTTTTTTCCCTTTCTGTATTATAAGAATCATTTTATTGGGGGCTCATACAGCTCATCACAATCCATATATCCATACATTGTCTCAGCCACAGTTGTACATTTGCTGCCATCATCATTCTCAAAACATTTTCTTTCTACCTAATCCCTGGGCATCAGCTCCTCATTTTTTCCCCTCCTTCCTTCACCCTCTCCCCCTCGTGAACCCTTGATAATTTATAAATTATTATTTTTTTCATGTTTTACACTGTCTCCCTTCACCCATTTTTCTATTGTGCGCCCCCCAGGGAAGGGACTATATGTAAATCATTGTGATTATTTCCCCCTTTCTCTCCCACCTTCCCCTTCCCCTCCTGGTATCACGACTCTCATTATTAAACCTGAGGGTTTTGTCTGTCCTGGAGCCCTTATTTTTCGAGCTCTTATCTGTACCCGTATACATCCTCTGGTCTAATCAGATTTGTAGGGTAGAGTTGGGATCATAATAGTGGTGTGTGTGGGGGGGGAAGCATTAAAGAACTAGAGGACAGTTGTATGCTTCATTGTTGTTACACTGACTGGCTTGTCTCCTCTCTGTGACCCTTCTGTAAGGGGATATCTAGTTATCTATAGATGGACTTTGGGTCTCCACTCCACACTCCCCCTCAAACACAAAGATATGGATTTTTGTTCTCTGATGCCTGGTATCTGATCCTATCGACCCCTCGTGATCACACAGGCTGGTGTGCTTCTATGTGAACTTTGTTGCTTTTCAGCTAGATGGCTGCTTGTGTATCTTCAAGTCTATCAAAAGATATAACGTCTGGGTTCTTAAAGGCTTAACCTTGTAACTTATTGGGTAATTAGAATGGTAATGGTTTAATGGAGAGACTGAATTAGCCCTATACTAAAGGATATACAGTCCCATCTAACAAAGCTTAAGAATAAGCCTCGATTCAATCCAATTGTTTACTAGAAAATGCATTTGTTGGGGGAACTATCAAGAATACTCACAGAATAAAGGAACATTCAGCACTCGACAAGGCAAAATTCACAATGTCTGCTATTCAATCAAGACTTGCACAGAAGTGGAAGAAATAATAAAGAAAAGATAAATCAACAGAAATAAGCTCTGAAATTACACGGTAACGTTTAACATGTTAAACAGAGGCATGAAAATACAGAAAAAATAAGTTCATTGTTGAAAACGGAGAAGTCTTAACATGTGGGAAAGAATATCCAAAAAGCTGGATGGAGTGGGAGGGAATGGGAAAAAAAAAAAACTGAAATTGCGCTGGGTGGAGAGCTTTAGTAGTATGTGTTTTCTACACATGAGCGTGCACACACACACGTGCACACGCACTTCCTTCAAGCAATGAGCGACTCACTCTGAATTAGTGCACCCAATGGAGTCACCTGGAAAGGTTTTCTCTGGTCATAGTGAATTTTTTTCATAAAAGCAGTTTCACTCAAGCCTTTTTTTTTTTTTTTTTTTGTGATGGCTGACTTAATGTGCAGCTGTGGAATTCTGTTTCCTGCTTGAAAAAAATGCCACAGGAACTGTTGTGATGTTGAACACAGCTTACAAGGACAGCACTTTGGGGAATACTCCATTTATGAGTGGCTTTCTCTTTTCCAAAAAAGGTAAAATGTCGATTGATGAGGAACTTCGCTCTGGGCTTCAACTAACTTCCCCAATGGACGGAATGTTGACTTTTAGTGCATTTGGAGTTTGTTCCACCAGATCAGACTGTTAACTAAGCTTTTTCTTTAGAGGTTCTAAAAAGATTGCATAACCGTGTGTAACAAAAAAAGGCCTGGTACATGAGAAACTGGTTTTGCCACTACAACAATGCATCTGCTCACACAGCCAATTTATTGTGCCCATTTGGTGCAAAAAACTGCACGATTTTCTGGTCCCACACACCTGACTCACTTGACCTCACTCTTTTCAACATCTTTTTGTTTCCTCAAATGAAGAGGGACAAGAAAGGACACTGATAGGATGACATAGAAGAGGCGGAGAAATAACGAGGGAGGTGCTGTCAGTCATCCAAACAGATGAGTTTGAAAAATGTTTCCAAGAATGGATTTGCAGATTTGACAAATGTATTGTGTGTGGTAGAGAGAACTTTGAAAGTAGTAAGTGTTTTTTTAAAAGAAGAAATTTAAATATCTAGCTTTGAAAAAAAAATCTGATTTGGAGGGGTACCCCCTCATGTATTGAACAGGATTAATAGATAATGCAGAAGACAGATGACTGGAATTCAAAGTGCAAAGAGAAATTAACCAAAATAAAATAAAGAGAGTTAAAAGTAAGAGAAGGAAACAGATCATCAGTGATCTGTGGGACAACCTCAAGAATTCCAATATGTGACAGGCCTTCACATGGGTTATAGAAAAATTGAGTTAACCGATAATGGAATTTTCCACAAACTTTTTGAAGCCATTGCATATATGTATTTGGAGTTCACAATGGAGAGGAAAGAGAGAAGGGAACAGGAAAAAATAAATGATGCCTGGAATTTTTCCAAATTCAATTATTGCTATTAACTCACTGGTCTAAGAAAGCACAATAAACGTTAAGCACAGGGAGTGAGAAGAAAACCACATCAAGACACATCCTACTCAAATTGCTCAAAATCAGTGAAAATGAGGAAAATCATAAAACCCCAAGAGAAAACAGCCACATGTTAGGTACGGGGGGAAAAAAATCTAAGAATTACAAAAAGAAAGGAAAGGAAGAATTACAACAAGCTTTTGTCAGAAGCCATCTGAGCCAGAGGTCAGTAGAACAAAGTAGTGAAATAAACGTTTCTAAAAAGGCAACCTTGATTTCTTTTCCCTGAAAAGTTATCTTTCAGAAGATGAAGAGGAAATAAACACTTTTTCAGAGAAAAAAGAGTAATTTTAAAGAGTCAATAGACAGCAGACCTATTGGAAAGGGAATGTTAAAGGAAACCCTTTGGGCAAACTAAATGATAATTTTTGGGAGAAGCCAGCTCTCCTATTCTGCCTTACAAATCCAGCTGGAGTGGAGGAGGTACACTGGTACAGACAAGAACTGGTAACCTAGGACAGATGGACCCCTCAGGACCAGTAGTGAGAGTAGAGATTACCGGATGGGCGCAGGGAAGATAGGGTGGAGAGCGGAAGCAGATTACAAGGATCTTCACATAACCTATTTGGAGGACTGACAGCAGAGCTGTGGACAAGGGGAGACATCGGGCAGTATAGGATATGACAAAATAATAATAATTTATGAAATATCAAGGATGGGTGGGGAAAAGGGAGCAGGGTGGGAGGGAAAGGGATGAAAAGCTGATGTCAAGGGCTCGGGTGGAGGGGCAGGTGGCTTGAGAAGGATGACGACAGTGAGCATGCGAAGGTGGATGTATGGATTGTGATGTGATGTACGAGCCCCCAATAAAATGATTTTTAAAAAGTGAAGTAAAAAGAGCAGAATGAAATACTGAGCCATCCACACAATTGTTTTATATCTGAACCCATTGTTACAGCCACCTTGTCAGCCCAGAGAAAGTGTGGTTCTGACCCTGCCAGCTTTTTAAAACAACCCTTGACCAATGCCCAAAGAAAAGATAACAAGATAACATGTATTTGTTTGAAGCTTCTCAGGCCTTCCTGAACCTTTCCTGAAAGCTGTGAAAGACCTTGTGTGCTGCTGAAGCAAAGGAATCCATCAGGCTATTTTGTTGTTGTTGTTTGTTGTTGTTGTTCTTGTAAGGGGTGAATTTTAATGCATCATAACTGTCACACATCAGTCTTAGGAGTCATCTGATCTAGTTTCCGCAACTAGGTAGTTCTTAGATGTTATTCATCAGCCTGAAAAATGAAATGATTGCTTTTTCAGAGATAGATAACACCCAACATTTCTTTGGATATTTTTGTTTTTAATGGTCATGGTTTGCTAATTTAAGGCAGCTGGGTTTGATACACATTCAATAGTGTTCCCTGTGAGAATGAACTCATCTTTCTGAAATTGCGATGCTGAACAGGCAACACCCAGTCTCTGGGTACATTTTTCACCTAAGTCTTTTCCGATTTCTATAAGAGACCCATTCTTTGCATTTATGACGTCTGAGGGGTGAACACAGAGGCCTCTTCTTATATTGTAATGCCCAGGATCATGTCCTGTACGTGACTAAAGGTGGTGCAGACTGTAGCCACTTCCTTTCTATTTCTCCACCAGATGTCTTTCCAAGGAGACTGAACTCCTTATAATGAGTGGCATTTCCTGATGTTGCAGTCTGCTTGCTGAGAATGCTCTTCATTGTTGCCATAGACAAGGAAAAGCATCCGAAAACCATGTTGAAGTATATTGTAAATACTTTGAAATGCATTGAGAGTGAAGGATTTGTGACAGCAGTAGGTTGCCTTATTTTTCTATACCCTATTTTCTGCCTAGCTAATCCTTTTAAAACTGATATTGATGTGTTCGTATCACGTTGGGGGTCACCAAAAAAATTGATATTGAAAGAAATAGTTCATTCATTCATTCACCAGTAATTAGGAAAAGCTACAACGTGCCAGAGATGGTGGGAGGTGTTGGGGGACACAGCTATTAACCATATAAACAAAACCCCAGCATGCTGAATACCAAATCTAGTATTACAAGGATCGACACATAACATCTTTGGAGGACAGACAGCAGAGGCAATATAATTGCAATTACCTCTAGTTGTCTACTATCTGACACTAAGCTCAGTAATAACAGTGGCGTCCAGAATGTGTGATTGGCTGTGCAAAACTACCAGCAGCTTGTCTGGAGAAAGACTGGGCTTTCTATTCCCATAAACAGGAAAGCCACAGGGGCAGTTCCACCCTGTACTGTCGGGTCGCCATGAATCCGCATTGTCTGGAAGGCAGTGGATTGGTTTGGTCTTTGTCTCACAATGTGCATAAACTTGCAATCCTGGGGAAGAAAAGTGCCACAGCAGTTCATTAAAGGGGTGATGGACTGGACCTGAAATATTCCTGAAGCTGGCAGTTGAAAAGAAACATTTTGAAGTGTGATAACTACCTTTCTTGAATTCTTATGATTCAACATAAGTAATACAATTCAGGGCATGAAGCGATATGTGAAGTAGTGATTTTGGTTCTAAAAATTAATTCCTTGACTGCTGTGTATCTCTGATACAATGCGGCATAAAAAATGGCAGACCCTGAGTCAAGAATGCAGAGCCTCAGGCCACAGTTGAGGCTTCGAGAAGATGTCAGACAGATTCAAAGATCTGGGAAGATTCTGGCCATAGGTAGGAAGAGGTCTATGATTCCTTCAGAAACTCAGGTACACATGTCGTCTTGCATTTACTTCTCCCCTGGAGTACTTATTTGAATGTGTATCTTTGGAAAATCGCTAGAAAAGCCTACAAAATTTTAGCATTGAAATTTTAGCTCTGAATTGCAATTGGTTAAAATGATAAGTTAGAAATCACTTAGGTGCTATTTGGTCTATTCTGCTCACAGGAACCCTATGGTCAGGGTAGGGCTGCCCCTGTGAGCTCCTGAGACCGTAACTCTTTATGCAAGTAGAAAACCTCCTCTTTATTCCAGTTGAGTGGCTGGTGGTTTTGAACTGCTGACCTTGCAGTTGTTATTCCAAAGCGTCAGTGGAGGACTGGCAAAATAAATTATATCATAGGTACACAATCAAATTCTTGGCAGGCTTTTAAACTTACGTCGCACAGATAACCAGTCCTTATGGTGCTTCGGATCGGTCTGGAGTGATTGCTGAAACCCAGACTTCTGTGCCCATCCCCGAGTTTCTGATTCACTAGCTCTGGGACAGACTCCAAGAGTGTGCATCTCTAAGAAGTTCCAAGTGGTCCACCCTGGAAGAGCGACAGGCATAGGAGTGTACCGAAAGACTTGGGAAAATAGTCACAAGGTCTTGGTACATTGAAGCAAGGATGTTTATTACATTTGCGAACCTCCTGAAGTTCAGATGGAAAGATGTGACTGAGGGACTACCCCTGGCTTGCCTTTGGGTGGAAGTCTTCTACATTTTGAGAGAAGAGTTTTTCAGTGTCATTAGCATATCCACTATTACTTTTTTTTTTAAATAGCAAGCTTTCGTTTTAGAAATAAGATCATGAAGTCCTGGCAAGTGGAAATCTTGAAGTAAGTTTGATCACCTTTGCCAGGCGTGGGCTTCTGAAATACCTCGTGCTGAGCTTGCAGTCAGCAGAGCACAGAGAAACTCAAAAAGGCAGGCCCTTTCTTAGCGGACCAACTGGGGCAATGGCTGCGAGGACTCTGAGGGCTTCGGCCTCTTTCTCACTGCATTTGAGCAGCGCCATGCAGCGTCCTCTGGGTAGCAGGAGGGGAAACTGGGTGGGACCCAAAGGGCCACCTGCCAGAAGTTTGAAGCATCGGGATTGGCGTACTCTTTGTTTCCTGGTGCAGGATAGATGCATTTCCCAGGGTATCAGATTAAGGCGTCTCCTTTCTGGAGAAAAGATTTCATGGTTTAAATTCCCCTTCACTTTTGTGTCTGTGACTCCCTTCCAGCCCACAGCCTCGGGGCTCAGGCTGTCCTTCCCCTGCTGATATCGGCGTGCCAACTGTGGTGTCGTGCACACCAAGCACAGAGTCACCATTCAGCTTCGACAGACAGGGCGCAGGAAGCAAAAGAGCTTCCAAGTTCCCCCAAACCTTGACAGATCTTCCCCTGGCTCTGTGCGCGTGAGCCGTTGCTCAGGCCCGGGAGGGGGTGGGCTGGGGAAGGAGGGGAAATGAGGGTCAATGTCAGGACCGGAACAGAGAAAGCAAACAGTGGCTCCTGATGTCCAGGAAAAGGAAGGGTGGACAGGCGACGTTGAGAAATACACGGTAGACGTTTCAGTGGCCTGCTTGTTTGGTTGGCTCTGCAGAGGTGTGCTCATGCCTTGACATTGCTAGGGCTAATAAAATGGGAGGAGGCCACATCACTTATTTTATTTAGAGCAGGAGTGGTCCGTGAAATACCAGAAACATCAGTGCTTGGGCTTTCCTATTGAAAATAAGCCCCGCATAAAGTACACAAGGGCTTTAATTATCCCTAATTGTCCCAAATGAGAGCTGATCTCGACTATTAAATGAAAAGGACATGACTTCTCTATCAATTCTCAACTATGTGGCATAGTCTTCGGGGAGGGTTTTTCATCATGTTTCCTTCTCCCTATCTTTTTACTGGGAGATTAAACCAAAACCAAACTCACTTCCATTGAGTCGATGCTGAGTCATAGTGACCCTATAGGATAGCATAGGATAACATAGGATATGCTAGGCTAGGCTAGGATAGGATACAACTACAAAAGGGCCCCTGTGAGTTTCCCAGACTGCAGCTCTTTATGGGACTGGAAAGTCCTGTCTTTCTCCCACGAAGCAGCTGTTGGTTTTGAACAGCTGACCCTGCTGTTAGCAGCCCGACTCCTAACCACGACGCCACCAGGGCTACTTACCAGTGATAAGTGGGACGGAATGCTGTTTGCGTTTTAAGGTACAACTTTTTCTAAGTTTGGCAAATTCACAAATGAACATTTTCAAGTGGGGTCTGAGTCGTGGCAGCCCTGCCTGTGTGCTGTATCAGAATAGGTAGCACTAGGAAAGGAGATCACCAGGCCCTTCTTCCAACAAAGGTCTGAGGCCCAAACCGCCATATTGTCCATGGTGAATCAAGTACATTGACCATGTGCAGGATTCAGGGACTCTAAGAGTCATTCCTCACTCACATACTTGTTACCGTCGTTCATCTTAACGCTCCCATAAATTGCTGAAGGGGCCATTCTGTGGGGTCATTATGACCCAGGATCTGACTCGGTGGCCATGAGTTTTATTGTTTTTCATTGTTATAGTACAAATACTTACACTTCACCATGTGGAACTATAACATTAAGTATGAAAAATGAATCTGTTTAGAACCCTATTCAGGCAGTTCCTAAGTTATGAATGAGCCCCTCTCCTAGGTCTGTCACTAAGTCAAATTTGTACATTATGTCAGATTAGTTAGGTATGAGGCGTATCTAACATCAATTAACCCAAAGCTTGTCTACATAGCAGTCAGTATGTACTGTAAACCATTGAAGAAACTGTTGCTAGTCCGGGTAGACTAGAGAACCAAATCAGAAACACTCACATGTGTATGAGAGAACTTTATATCAAAGAGCAATTACACATTAAGAAAACATCCCCCCCCCAAAAAAAAAAAGAAAAGAAAACATCCCAGCCAGTCCAGATCACGTCTATAAGTTCGATGTCACCCCGTATGTTGATACTAGTCCATAAATTCCTTTTTAGATTCACATAGGCATGCAATGATGTCCAGTGCAGGAAGATCACAGGCCAGTGAGTAAAAGTCTTGTGGATCCAGTGGTGGTGGAAGCATCTTAGTGCTGGCATGGGTCTCCACGTGGCTCCTCCAGTTGTAGGGCTCTGGGTCTGTCAATGTAACTCCATGTGGCTTCTCAACAGGAATGTCTCACAGGGAGACAAGCAGAGAGTCTGTCTGTACCTGGCTCCAAATTTACCTCTGTGGTGCCTTCAAGTGAGGCCATCGAGCTGCAGCCTGATTGACAAGCTAGACTCCACCCCTTCGCAAGTTGACACCAGATTCTCTAACTACCACAGAAACACTTCCGGAAAACCAAAATATCTTTACTATAGTGTGTTAGACTGGGTTATCTAGAGGAACAAATCCAGGGTCACTCATATATGTGTAAGAAAGAGCTTTATATCAAGAAAACATCCCAGCCAGTCCAACTCAAGTCCCGAAGTCCAATACTAGCCCGTAAGTCCCTCTTCAAACTCACTCAGTCACAGCAATGATGCACATGTTAGGATTAGGGTTAATGCATGAAGATCATAGGCTAGTGGGTGAAAAGCATGTGGATCCAAAGGTGCTGGTAATGCCAGAGGCTCTGGCAGCAACTGGTATCAACTAGCAGGCAGATGAAGGCCGAGGGAAAAGGGGAGATTCCCAGGACCCTCCTTATGAGAAGGCCATTCCCACCAGGTGTCACCATTAGGCTGTGACTGGATTGACAGGTTAAGCTCCTCCCCTACACGTTTATATATCTGCAAGTTGACGTGAAATTATATAACTACCAAATATAGAATAAACAAAAAAACCTGAAACTCACTGCCATCAGATTAATTCCAACCCATAATGACCCTATATGAAAGAGTAGAAATGCTCTTGTGCAATTCCAAGACTTTTAATCTATAGTGGGCAGAGAGCTTCATCTCTCTCCCTCAGGGTGGCTGGTGAGTTTGAACCCATAACTTTGTGGTCAGCAGCTCCATGCATAACCCACTGTACCACAAGAGTTCCTTAACTGATAATAATTGTAGTTTGATGCACATTGCATAGCAGTACCCATTGGTTTTTATGAATCAGTGTGTGTGCCTCATATTTTTAATATAGATGAAGCTTTCAATGGGGGGTTTCATCACTGGGGATTATATGTAAGACTGTCAGATATTCGTTACCTGGCAACTGCTGGTAAATTTGACTTAATTCTTTCATTATCAAATTACTTTCTGTTTGTAAGATTTTGTAAAATTTTCCCATTAATCAAGTGCATGTTGAACTATGGACTGTTTTAAATTTATGGAAGATTTTGGATAAGTATTTTGTAGGACCCAATGAGCTCTAACAGCGGGATAGGAAGAGTGTGGCATAGAAAAAATATTCACTTCAATATTACCTAATCCTGAACTCAGACCCACCCAGTTACACACAGGAAACAGTAAATATACTTAAAAATCTTATTCTGCTGGTGTTGTTATTCGGTGCCATTGAGCTGACTCTGGCCCATGGCGACCCTATGCACGATAGGACAAAACACTGCCCGATCCTGCTCCAGCCTCCCAATCGTGCCGGTGCTGGAACCCATTGCGGCAGCCACTGCATCCATCCAGCTCATTGAGGCCTTTCCTCTTTTTCCTTGCCCTTATCTTGATGAAACATGGCGTCTTTCTTCTGACAACACACACAAAGTATGTAAGACAAAGTCTTTCCATCCTTGACTCTAAGGATCACTCTGACTGTATTTCATATATGTGAATAAATGTGTGTGTATATACATATATATATGATGTAAAGAGTCAAAATTTTACACCTGCTCCTTCAGGATGCATCACTTCATACAAAATCCCCACACCAAGCATAATAACTTCTCGTCAGGCTGAGCCCCGGTGGTGTAAGTGGTTCAGTGCGGGACTGCAGCCCACGGGCTTGGCGGTTCAAATCCACCAGCAGCTCTCAGGGCAGCACTGGGTAGTGCCCACGACCACCAGAGGCAGTGATGCCAAAATAAATAACTAACTTCTCAGCATAATATTTCTACTCCAAAGTGCCTCCCAGGAAACCCCAGGGACAGAACATATAAGTGTCATTTATATGTACTAGAGGTTAGGAAAGAATTAAGCAAACAAAATCACACTGACTGTCATCCAGTCAATTTCACCTCTTGGTGACAATCTATGACAGGTTAGAACTGCCCCTATGGATTTCTGAGACTGTAACTGTGACTCTTCCCAAGAGTAGAAAACCTCGTCTTCCTCCCACAGAGTGGCTAGTGGGCTTGAGTTTCTGACTTTGCAGCTAGCAACTTACCTCATAACCACGCCGTCTTCTGGGCTCCTAGAGGAAAGAGTTAAATTGTTTGAAATTAAATGAGACTTAATTGGTTTTTTTTTAAAAAAAAGAAAAAGAAATCTCACCTACTACCCATGTTTCAAGAACAATGTTATAATTAATCAATTCCATCACCCAAAATGGATTATTTATCAACTCGTGGTGATAGTGTTGATAAGCATTGAATTGTTAGTCACAAGGTATGTGGTTCATGCCCCCCAGCTGCTCTGTGGGAGAAAAATTAGTCTGTCTGTTCTGTAAAGATTTACAGTCTGCGAAACTCTACATAGGCTTGCTGTAAGTCAGAAGAGCTTCGTGGTACAGTGAGTTACACAACAGCTCAGAGTCACAGCAGCTCTACAGAAGGTTGAAGCATTCACCTGCGGGGCCGCCAGGAGTTGGAACTGACTCAATGTAGTGGATTTGGTTTGGGATGAGTAGGAATCAGCTTCATGGCAGCAGGTTGACTTCATAGCATTGGTTTTTGGCGATGCCAGGCTTCTGGGGTAACAACGGTGCTGGGGCAACAAGGCATTGACTTCAAAAAATGCCCTGCCCTCATGCAGTGTACATTCTAGGGCTATACCGGGAAGACAACAAACCAAAAAGCAACTCTAAATATCATGCGTCTGGTAGTAATAACATACTAATAGCCAAGATAAAGCAGGTCCTTTAGCAGGATTTGTACTGAACCTGAAAGAAATGGGAGGCCTTTAGGTAGGGGATTAGTAGTGAATAGGAATAGATTGTAAGAGGGCAAGTGTCCATTGAAATATCATTCCTTTCTCCAAGGTTCTATTTCATTGAGGGTGGCTCTGTACCTGTGGATCTGGAGAGGTGAGCCTACAAAGTTGCTATTTGCATACTGCAGTATAAATTTGAATTCTAAAATGAAATTTTAAATCTAAAACATTCCTGAAGGGAGCTTATTTAGGTCAGAAATTACTTTAAGATACATTCTCCCTAACTGGAAGTTGTTCTATAGCCTACTCTTTAAATAATTACTTTATTTTCTTTCTGCATGGTTACCGAAATGTTTCTGTGTTTTAGGGGGGGTTTCTGTGTCAATTATCTTTATAATATACCACAGAAACTAAAAGATACTTAGATCTTCTCAATAAGGCCCTTTGTGTCTCTTACTGTATAACTTGAGATGGTGCCCTGGTGGTGTAGTGGTTACTCGATGGACTGTTCACTCGATGGTCAGCAGTTCAAAACCACCAGCCATTCATGGGGAGAAAGATGAGGCTTTCTATTCTTTAAGGGGATACAGCCTTGGAAACCCACAGAGACAGTTCTACCCAATCATATAGGGCCACTATAAGTCAGCATCAACATGATAACAGTGAGTTAAGTTATTAAGTCTATTTTTATCTTTCAAAAAATGTGTATACCAAAATATAACTCGCAGTATCTCATAGACCCTGAGCTCTCCTACTATCTGTCCCTTCTAGCCCTTTCACTCTCTGGTCTTCCCCAGAGCTAAAGTTTCAAGTTGTTGTTAGAGTCCATACTTGCATGTAACCTATACAATCAAACAATCTCTTTTTGTCTTGCACTGTTGTGTCTAGTCCAGGTAGACTAGAGAAACAAATTCATAAACATGCATATGGATATAAGGGAAAGGTTTATATACAAGAGGAATGGAACATTGAGAAAGCATCCCAACCCAGTCCAGTCCAAGGTCATAAGTCCGATATTAGCCCATATGTACAATACCAGTCTATAAAGTCTCCCTCCAACTAAGTGCAGTAGAAGCATCCCGACACTGGCAGAGGTCTCCCCATGGCCCTCATTTCCAGGACTCAGGGTCCATCAGCAGTATCCATTGGTGGTAGAAGCATCTCAGCATTTGCAAGGGTCTCTCCCTGGCTTCTCCAGCTCCAGAGGTTTGGCTCCATCAGGGCAAGCCCATGTGGCTTCTCCTCCGGCTCCTCCAGTCTCCAGGAATCAGGATCAATCAGCATGCTGTCGTTTTATCTTGTCTGTAGTTCGTCTCTAGGAACTCAGTCAAGTCTCTCTTCTCCATTTGGGGAATACCACAAGACTTCCCAGAATTCTCAGGAGACAGCCATGCCTACACAGAGGTCTCATTGACTATCTCCAGATTGACAGGTTAGACCCCATCCCTGGACTCCCAAACATGAAATTGACACAGGAGTACATAACTGCCACAACTGTTAACCAACTTGACCAACCATTTGAATCACTAGGCCTGGTTTTAAATTAATTTTTAGTATTTCCAGTAATGATATACCATCAAAAGATATGTGAATAGATTTGAGGCTGTCACTTTATTCTAGTGCCAATCTAAGAAGAATGAGCTCTTATGACATGTCCCTGCATTTTGTTAATCATAAGAGACCCCTGAAAATATAGGTGCTATGGCATAGTGTGGTCGAGAAACAAGAAGGTTCCTTACCTATTAAAAAGTATAGTGTCTTATGGGTTCTTAAAGGTTTGTCTTCAAACAAGCAGGCATTCAAATGAGGCATCAACTAAAGTCACCTGGAAGAAACACCTCAGCCGGTGTGATCCAAAGATTGAAAACAATACAATCCATACCTGAAGGCGAACACCTTGTTCTCAGAAGGCTATGGATGCCCAAAATCCATGTTCAGGGTCCACACATGGATAAGCCTTCAGTGAAACCCCTCTGGCCATACTTGAGGAATGTGAATAGCCATGTCCTAAGACAGAGAGCATAGTAATGTTGATTATGGCAAACGTAGTTAGGTTAAAGATGTAATATCTTAAAACAACAAAATGTAATATCTTAACATTTGATCTCCCTTCAGCACATTTTAAAATGGTCTCAGTTAAAAAAATACACATGGATTAAGCCTCTGGTGAATCCTCTCTTATCATAGAACAGGATGTGAATAGCCTTGGTATAATGCAGAATACATTGGAAAATGAATTACTGCAGAGGCAGTTAGGTTTTTACTCATTATAAATTTGTTCTAATTTTTAATATTTTTCTGCTTTCTGTTCTATTGAGATTTTTCTCTGTTTTACTTTATCAGTCTTGTTAGATTTTGGTTTTTTTCTACCCGCGGGCCCCCCCCCCCCACCGTTAGCTTTTGTTTGTCTGTTTTCTTTTTTAAATGTTTTTTTTTTCCATTTATGAAATCCAGGAAAGGTAAATCTATACAAATAGTAACTGGATTAAATGTTCCTTGGAGCCATGGCACCAGAAGTTGGGGGGAAATGGGAAACTAATAACAATGAATACCAGGATGAAAATTATTTTCTCAAATTGATTGTGGTGATGATTGTGCAATTCTTCTTGACATGATTGAAATACTGAATTATATGTATGGTTCGTGAGTTATATGCTCAAACTGGTTTTTTTTGTGTGTGGGCAACACTGCCTCTGGTGGTCGTGGGCGCTACCCAGTGCCACTCCTGAGAGCCACCGCTGGATTTGAACAGCCAAGCCTGCGGGCCGCAGTCCCACACTCAACCACTTATGCCACCGGGGCTCAGCTTAAACTGGTTTTTTTAAGATGCATATTTACTACCAGTCAGCCTATTCTAAAATGTGGCAAAATTTTGGAAAGGACTTTTAGAGAAATACCAGCAACTATTTGTAGCAATAATGGCCCCAATTAGATGGATAACAATTGCTTAGTCTTTCAAGGTACCTACCTATGTATGGAAAGGGTCAACATGACTAGATATGGATTTTTACATTGCTCCCTAATTGATACTGTTTGTATTCTTTACTTCTTTAGAATCCATTCATCCCAGAGAAGCAAATATTATCTTTATTGAAAGAATGAGATCATATTGCTTCTCTGTCTAAAGTCAGATAGTGGCTTCCCAACACAACCAGAAGAACTACCATTTCACAGTGGCTGCAACAAGAGGTGCCAGCTTTGGACCGATTGTGAGGATAGTGCAGGACAGGGCAGAGTTTGGGTCTTGTGCATAGGTTCGCTGTGGGTCAGAACTGACTCAATGCTCTAACAACAGCACCATGACCTCCAGAGTGCTCTGTCCGTGATCTGTGGCGTCCCTCCTCTCCCACCTCTTTCCCTTCATTCTCTGGACTCAGGTCACAAGGGTCTTGTTCTCTGAACAAGCCATGCTTGGTTCTGTTTCAAGGCCTTTACACTTACTGTTCATACTGCCCCAGAAGGTTCTCCCCAAAGAGATGTCCATATTAATTCCGTTGCAAGTTTCAGGTCTCTGCTACCTGTTGGGATACTGAAGAATTGCTGCATTTATAATTCTTCTGAAGCCAAACAGGAAGCACACCTGCTCTATGCTATAACCCAGGTGGGTATGATCTAACAACTTGCTGTTTGCTATCACTCCCAGAGTACACGAGCTATCTATCAGTCAAGCCAGGATGATAATGGACAAACACCTGAGAGTTTGTATACAGATCTGTCTACTTACACGTACATGGGATTTTTTTTTGTCTCTTACAGGTTATTTTCAGAGCTCTGTCACCACCCTATGACATGGAGAACCTTTACAGTACCAAAGTGCAGGAGCAGTTGAAGATCACTAACCTCCGTGTGCAGCTACTCAAACGTCAGTCTTGCCCCTGTCATAGAAATGACCTGAGTGCAAAGCCCCAGCATTTCACCCACTATGCAATCTACGACTTCATTGTCAAGGGCAGCTGCTTCTGCAACGGCCACGCTGACCAGTGCGTACCTGTGGATGGCTTCAGACGTGTCAAGACGCCGGGAGCATCCCAAATGGTACGTGATGCAAGGTCTTGCCTAAGACAAACAAACCATAAATGACCTTCAGCTTAGCGTGCTTCTTGTTTCTTCCTCTGTGGATCCACTCTGCTGCCCCCATGACCATCCTAGGTGGGACCCATGAACTTGTTTTCAATCTTCAGCTTTAGAATTATAAATAGACACATGTGATTGAAAAAATGCCTCCTTCAGTGAAAACACCGATGCCAATTTTAGTCTCCAAACCTTCAGATATTAAGTGTAAGGTGTGTAGTAGAGAGAGGTTGGCATTGTATGTGAGCAGCATTATCACACAAAAGTCACAGTGCATCTTGCTCTGACCAGTCCAACATGTAGTAGCTACTACCACACCAAGGCTCCTGTGGAAACTTCAGTGCTGGTGTCTTACCTGAGTCTGAAGGAGGTGCTAGCTCAGTAGGCGTTTTACTGTATGATCACTCACTCACTCTCACTTCCACTGAGTGGACTCTGACTCACGGTGAGCCTATAGGAAAGCAGTTCTCAACCTGTGGGTCACAACCCCCTTGGGGGGGGGGGTGTCGAACGATCCATTCACAGAGGTCGTGAGAACCACAACAGTAGCAAAATCAGAGTTATGAAGTACCAACAAAAATACTGTTATGATTGGGGTGTCACTACAGCATGAAGAACTGTATTAAAGGGTTGTGGCATTAAGAAGGTTGAGAACCACAGCCTAAGACAACTTTGAATTGCCCTTTTTAAGAGTTGAAAGCTTCATCTTTCTCCCATGGTTGCGAACTGCAGACCTCATGGTCAGTAGCCCAAGTGTGACCCACTATGCCACCCGCATTTCTCCTATTGAATGAGAGTGACATCAAAATGCAGAGATGGTGATAGATTGGTATCATCATCTACTTGTCTTGACCTCATCTTCCTTTAAAAAAGATAGAGGCAGCTGAGCACCGGTGGCGTACTGGTTATGTGCAGGACTGTGGCCCACTGGCTTGGCAGTTCAAACCCAGCAGCAGCTCTCCAGGAGCAAGGCTGGGCCTCCCACTCCCACCAGAGGGCAGTGATGCCTTAAAAAAAGAAAGAAAGAAAAAAGATAGAGGCAATGTCTGCAAGGACCTTGTTGGGACACATCCTGAGTTTATGATTAGAGATTAGGCAAGGAGAGCATCTAGTTCTGTAATGTTATGGTTTGCTCTGCTACTTCTGAGTTAATAATAGTAATACATTTAAGAGGCCTCAGAGGATCCTTGGTGCATTACCCATAGGGTCGACTTTCACATTCTTCCTTCCTTTTCCTAACCTTGACCTAAAACAGGGCCATCTGTAACCATGAGCCGGTGAGTCAATGAAGCGTATGCATTGACTGAGTTCCTGGGAAGCAAGGGACCCCTGGGTTCACTACAGTGATGAGGATGGAGTCCAGAGAATAACAAAGCCCTTACTTCTGGATGTGAAACTGGGGCTAAGAGTTGAAGAAATGGGGTATCTAGACAAAATCTTTGGACTAAGACTTCTTTTTTTTTTTTTTTGTCTTTTTTGGGGGGGGCCATCACTGCCCTCAGGTGGTGGGAGTAGGAGGCCCAGCCTTTGCTCCGTGGAGCTGGAATCGAACCTCCATCCCAGTGGGCCGCAGTCCCGCGCACAACCACTACGCCACCGGGGCTCAGCCCTAAGACTTCTTTGAATAAAGTATGGAACCATTTGGCCTTTCTAAATGAATTGGGCTCATGTGTGACTCAGATAGAAAACAATATAGATATCCTAAAGATACGACAACTTCCTTCACTTCTTACATGCAGTAGAGCACAAATAAATTTCTGTCACTGGAATGAAGTGAATCGCTGAAAGAATGGTATGTCGCTCCTCTTCCCTAAACTGTTTTTTATACTACAGGGCTTATAGTCCAGAGTGCTAAGAAAAAGAATAGACATGAGTCTAAGCTAAGGCCCTCCCAAACAGGATACAGAACAGGCTCATAAGAAATTCTTGTGGAGTACATTACCGATGGACTAACTCAGATGACTCTGATCAACCATACCCCAGTCACCAGAGCCCTTGAGAGCCTTATCGAACTTTTGTGAGGAAACATTTAAAACAATACTTTCTGGAGTTTTTCACTGTGCTGGCTGTTGTGTTAGTAAAGCTTCTGAACTTCAACTTTCAAAAAGTTAGCACAACTTCTAAGGTTAAAGGAACACTTCTAGAAGCTTCCAGTTGTTCTATGGGAAAAATTAACCCAAGTTGCCGGGAACTTTTGCAGAAGCCCTCAATATAATATTCCTTACAATAGTCTGCCAACAAAAGAATTATCAACCTACCAGAGGATCTAGGTAACCAAATGGAGGGGCTTACATAGGAAGTGTTTTTCCATTTCAAAGGGAAGTTAGAAGGAGAAGTCCCCATCCTAGAACCCCATGGAATGGAAATCTCATTTCCTTACTAATCTCAAGCTGCCTTAAAAAGCAATTTCCATTTTTAGTAATATTCGGTTTGTGACATCTGTTACTCAGTTTTCAGATTGAATTCAACTTCAGACACAGGGATGGTCCCTAGTGCAGTAAGTGGAGTGTGTGTGTCTTAACCAAGCCAGGCCCAGGCAAACCTGGACGCAGGCCCAGGCAAAGGATTAAAGTCAGACTCAGTGGCCAAGATTTTGTTGGCCTCCAGAATCCACTTCCATGAGAGTCCTCACTGACTCTTCTTTAAAAAAAGAAAAAAGCCAAAGGTAACAGGACCCATTGCATATTAAGAGCATCGATGTTTGGGGACTCTTTTGTTTGCTACAGGAGCTCTGTTGGCATAGTGGTCATGCATAATCTTGCCAGCTGCAAGATGAGCCATTTGCAACCTCCAGGTTCACCTCAGGAGAAAGACAGGACTTTCCCATAAAGAATTGCAATCTCAGAAACTCACAGGTCCAATCTATTCTACAGGGTCATGCTGAGTCAGCATTACTCGATGGTAGTGAGTTTGGCTTTTTTGGTTGGTTGGATTCATGAAGAAGATAGATGTGAGGTCAACTGTCCTCTCGTAATTGTGTATCTCTGGACACTATTCATCTTTCTGGATATCATTCTACATAGGAGGTTATAAATAAGTAGATTTATAATCTATGCCTACAGAATGGAAGGTCATCTCTTAAGAAATGCTGTCTTCATGGTCTCTCTTGTACATACAACTAGCATATAACTCGAGGTTTCTGAAAAGATAAAAGAGGCTTGCAATTCTGTGGTCCCAGAATCCTGATATCATCAGCACACCAGGGAGCTTTCTGGAAATACAAATTTGGAGGTCTTTCCTCGGGTCTAATGAACTACAACTTGAGTATGGGGGGCCCAGGAGTCTGTGTTTAACAAGTCCTACAGGTTATTTCAATATCTTGCTCAAGTTTGAGAACTGCTTGTTTATAGATGATGGCAGTTCATCTGTGGCTGATAGTGATTTGAGGACAAGTGATTAATTCATGAAATCTGATTTTATGAGCTAGAATTTTTAATGGCTGATGACACAGAATTAAGGAATTTAAAGAAATGAAATTTAGATCTCTGCTTCAACTACATTAAGATTTAAGACCCATTTTCTTTCTCTGGGAGAATAGGATAATAAGGAAGATGTGAGGTACAAATTGGCAGCACAATTTCCTTTGGGATACTCTGGTGTCTTTTCAAGCAGCACAACCTTCTCCATGTCTCCTGCTCTCCCCAGATAAGCCTCAACCCGTCATTGTCTCTTCATTGGCTTATTTTGCTGCAGGCAGCACAGCACAACAATTCAAATGTTAGCCTTGGACTCACACAGCTCACGATATGACTCTCAACACAATTAAGCAAGTGAGTCAGTCTCAGTGGACCTTGTTTCCTTCAAAATTAGAACAATATTTTCTGTATATGATTGCTATGAGAATATGTATCTCATGTAATTACTGTACAGATTTTAAAAGTTAGATAGCCAGTGTCTGGAATAAAGTAGAGCCTACAACTCATAGTACATGATCCTTCCCCAAGAACAACAAGCTCAGGAGAAAGGCGGGACTTTGTAGTCCTGTCAAGAATTACAGTCTCGGAAGCCCACAGGGCCAGTTCTGCTCTGTCCACTGTGAGTCGGCCTCAGCTGGATGGCAGTGATAATCACAACCCAAACACATAAACCATAGCTTATGTGTTACCTGACATGCTGCAAGGCTGGGAGTCTTCTGGTAAGAAAAACTGTATTGAGACTCCAGCCTGCTGGAACCCCAGAACTGAAATGAAAATGCAATCTGTAGGTGTTTTCCCTTTCAGCCATAAAGCACTTAGTTGAGTTCTCTTTTTTCCTAGCAGCTGGCGATTTCATAGCTGTTGGGCCATGGATGGTAATGGGAAGGAACATATGGAACATTTCATTGTTTGACTGAAATATCAACCATCGAAAACCACAAAGGCCTTAGAGTACCATGGAGAATTGCTTAAATGCCTTGAACTGCACCTGCTTAAGGTGATCCTTTCCTTTGTCACAGAAATTCATTATAAAACAATGTCACCATTAGCCCTCCTGTGTTCTAAGAGTCAACACTGACACATGTCAGACCAACCCTATCACAGGGCTTGACCCCAAAGTACATAGTTATCGAGCTGTGTAAGGCAGGGTTGAGGGTTATTCATATTGTCTGATGGCAAAAGGTTTTCCTTACTGAACCCAACTTGCATTTCTTTATGCATTTGTGGCTGCATATCTCACACATAAAACAAGTTTGTATAAATTCAGCACAGATTGTTCATCTTCTTTCTTATATTGCTTCATTACAGTGCGACTAAGCCGAAAGTATCTCTAGAAAGTGCTTGAGATGTAAAATAATCCACAAAGTTATTGGAGTTGTGGACTGTTGAGTGAGCCCAGTTTCCAGTTTCTTAGGCTGGGAAGTGTGACAATCTGCCTCTGAGAAGAACAGCTAACAAGAGGAGATGGCCAGGCTGTTTCTCCTTCTGGTAGCTGTGGGCTCAAACCTCTGACCTTTCGATCTGCAGTGGACAGCTTAGGCATTACACTACCAGGGATCCTTAATAAAGTTATTTGATGTCAATATTTTTTAAAGAAGAAATCTTTAGTCTCTTTGTACAATGAAGCATATATCTATGTTTGGAAATGAACATCTGGAGATTAGTTATATGGCTGATATGAGCTGGAATTCAACTCAACCACAAGAGGCTTGGTTTTCTTTTATTGCTGTTTTTTTGTTGGTTTGGTTTGGTTGTAATGAGTTACAGGGTTTTTTTCAGTATAGAAATCATTGTGGATTATACAACCTAATAATAGCTCCCACTTACTCATTAGGCCAGGACTTATGCTGTGCCATTAAAGCAGACCTTGGATTTGAAGTTCACAACAAGTGTATGATGTGGCATCATCCATGCCTCCCATAGATTTGGAACCAGCTCTGGGAATGTCCACTGAATTTCCTAAAGCTTGTCTCCAGCCGAAGTTTCAACTTGCTGGTCAGGCACGGAAGCTCATTCTCTTTTGGTTGATGTTGAGCTGTTGAGATTGGTCAAAACCACTTTCAATTCAGAGTGACCCTAGAGGATGGGCAGAAATGTCCTTGTGGGTTTCCAAGGCTGTAAGTCCTTATGCAATGTCGGCAGTTTGAAACCACACTTTGCTCTTTAGGAGAATGATGAAGCCGACGTTGTAGTTAGCCCCTACACCCCCAAGTCTCCTGAGATATGTTGAGAAGAGGAGAGAGAGAGGGCAGAGGGCTAAGGGAGATGAAGGTACACTCGTAACAAAAACCAGAGTTACGGCCATTGGATTGAGTTTGATCCCCAGTGACCCTATCCAACTCCTGGAAAAAAACAAACTCTCTGCCATGGAGTCGATGCTGGCTCACAGCAACCCTTTTGAGGGGTTTTGAGATTTTAACTGTTGATGGGAGTAGAAAGCCCAGTCTTTGTCTCCCTCAGAGCTGCCGGTGGTTTCAAAACGCAGACCATGCAGATCGAAGGCCAACTCATAACCACGGCATCACTTCGACTCCTCTACAGACAAAACAAAGCTGGCCCTTTGGGCTTCCGAGAATGTAAATCTCTATAGGAAGAGAAAGGCTCCTCTCTCTCCCAAGGAATGGTGGGTAGTCTGAACAGCTGACCTTGCAGGGAGCAGCCCGACAGGTAAATATGCCAAGTGAATATGGAGGAAAATGGCATGAGAGATCAAAACCTGTTCCTGCTGCCACCACAGGTTAGCTGTTTTTACCATTTATTAATTCCTTGCACCCTAGGGGTTGCACCTGGTTTGCACTTGACTGCTAGACTGAAGATTGCTCATTGAGATTCCTTCAGGAGCCCTGTGAAAGAAAGGCCCGTGAATCTGCTTCCATGAAAATTACAGCCTAGAAAACCCACTGTGGCAAACAGTTCTCCTCCATGACATGCAAGGTGGCCTAAGCTGGAGCCAACTTGCAGGCATCGGATTTGGTTTGACTTTCTGTTGCATTATTTCACTGCGTCCTTACTACAACCCCGGGAGATAAGTATTTTTATTTCTCTTCTCTAGAAAAAGATAAACTAAGGATCAGGGATACTCATTTACTTCCTTGAATTCATAGTGATGGAGCCATTAGTCCTGTCTACAGTGTGCATAACCGGACGTAGTAGGCCGTCAAGGAAATATTCTTCATAAAGGCTGGTCTTACAGGGATAAGTAATAATATGTTGGCAGGAAGTAACACTGTTTTTCACATCTCTTTTATTCATCACTTAGTGAAATGACCCAATCAAAGGGAAGTAAGAGAAAGAATAAAAGCAATACATTTGAATAATCTAGATAGTGAATAATTTACAAGTGGCTATCTTTGAGGGGGGCAGACATCATTTTTGCTGAGGATATTGGGTTGGATCCCTCCACACCCCACATCATAGCCACTGAGTTGATTCTGACAAGCAGCGACACTCTAGGAATGGATAGAACTTCCCCTGTAGGTCTCCACGGCTGTAATCCTTATAGGAATAGCAAGCCTCATCCTTCTCCCTCAGATCCCTGGGGATCCTGGATTCGATTGAAAAAACCCCAACCAAATTCAAGACCATTGAGTTCATTCCAATGCATGGTGATCCTACAGACTAGAACTGCCCCATTGGGTTGCCAAGAATATAAATTATTATGGGAGTAGAAAGCCTCATATTTCTACTACAGTGTCACTGGCTTTGAACTGCTGACGTTGTATTGAGCACATTGAGATGTGTAAGCCACTGCACCGCCTTGGTGGATTAGAATGAAGGATTTCTGATTCTACCATCTTTTCTTTCAAATTATTTTATTGGAGGCTCTTACAGCTCTTATAACATGCAATACATCATTTGTATCGAGCATATTTGTACACATATTGCCATGTTCATTTACAAATATTTTCCACTTGAGCCCTTGGTGTACGCTCCTCCATCCCTCTCCTCCCTTTTTAATGCATCATTTTATTGGGGACTCATATAACTCCCATCACAATGCACACAGACATCAATTGTATGCAGGCCTCATTTGCACACTTATTGCCATGATCACTCTCAAAACATCCTCCCTCCACTTAGGCCCCCAGTACCAGTTCCCTGTATTTCCCTCCCCCACCCCACAAATCCTTAGTAATTTACAAATTGCTATTATTTTTTCCTACTGTACTCTGTCCAATGTGTCCTTTCACTCACTTCCCTCTTGTCCATGCCCCAGAGAGGAGACTACATGTAGATCCCTGAAATTGGTTCCCCCTTTCTACTCCACCATCCCTCCACCCTCCTGGTATCACCACTCCTACTACTAGACATGAGGGATCATCTATCCTAAATTCCCCATGTTTCCAACTTCACGGTACATCCCCGGTCCAGCCAGACCTGCATGACAGAATGGAGATCATGATAGTGAGTGGAAGGAAGCATTTGAGAACTAGAGGAAAGTTGCATATTTCATTGTTACTACAGTGCACCTTAACTGGTTCATCTCCTCCCTACAAACCCTCTGTATCTACTATCCTCTGATTCCATTTCCAGCCCTAAATCATTCTCATTTCCCAGGAATATTTCTATCCTTTCCTATAGGGTTGCCATGAGTCAGAATTGAACTCATGACAATGGTGTAGGGTTTGGAGGGATATAACCCAATATACTCATCAAAAGTGATGTATACCTTCCCAAAGATAGCCACTCACAAATTATTTAATATCTAGATTATTCAAGTCCAGTCATTTCATCCGTGTTACATTAGGACTGGGAAAAATGGGTAATCCTGTCATCACAGGGGCACAGTGTTGTCTTCCTAACATTTACAAACATCTCCAACTTAACAATTTGATAGGGTTAAGTCAGACTATTCTCGATCTATCTCAAGGTCTTAACATTATTATTCAGTGCGCCTGTGTTGGCATGTATAAATTTTCCAGGAGTCCCTTGGCAATGAGTTACTATAGATGCCAGAGAAGGTAGACAGAATTGTTGCTTATACTTCATTTACTACCTTGTGTTTCCAACTAAAAGGACAATCCAGTAAAATCTGTTGATGGCTGAACAGTGCTAGTTTTTCAACTATAAAAAATCCTCATTTTTTTATTTTCTTATTTTCTCTTGAGACAGTCAGTAAGACACACTTTTGTTTTCATAGTCAAATCTGCCATGATAACTCTTTTTATCTCATGATCAGGAAACGCGAAGATCTCAGAACCAGATGCGTCACAAAACGAAGTCTGCCTCATGAAAGGGTTCTCCGTGGGGTTGCTTTCAAAGGTTTCCTTGGGACATTTCAATTCTTATTTAAAGTTTTTTGTTTTGTTTTGTTTTATTGTGTCACAGAGAAGTTCAAAAATAAAAATATACACCCCCAAAACTAAAATGTGGGTATCAGAGCATTTATCTCTAAGAATGTAAGCCACTGGAAGTATAAGGTTGATTGACTGTGCTTCGCAAAACAGAGTAGAACATATATTCGGGTCACGACTGGGAGATCCTAAAGTGCACAAGTGAGGCTTTTTAATAGGTGTAAGCTGCCAGTGCTTACCAACATAAATTTGAATATTTTTGTTTTGCCCTATAAAATGTCCAGATATTCCAGCCATATCCCACTCGGCAGCTATCCTCATGAATATTTCCTTGTTAGTGTAGTTGCTTCAGGTCCATCTGTAGGGCATTGGAAGCTAGAGTCCAGTCTCTGTCTGCAGGGCCCACACTCACAGAATGGGGGAGGAGGGAGCCACCTGGAAGGCTGACTTCTGACTATCTGACTTCTGGTTCACAACCCAGGGTTCATATCGCTAAGGTATTTCATTTGTGTCCTGCCAATTTTGTAAGAGCTGGAAATGTACCTAATTTGTCTTCAAACAATTACATTCAGCAGAAGATAAGCTGCAATTTAAGTCTTCCTTTCCTTCTTACAAGAATAATTTTTAGTGACCCGAGCCATACGACTACTACACACGCACACACACACACACACACACACACAAATATATTGTAATCACTCCAAGAGAGAGTGAGAGTGCAGTCACGTCCAAGAGTAAAGAAAACAAAGTTTGTGAATCCTTGACCCTAAACACTCTGAATAGTATAATTGAGACTTCTGTTGTATTATAAGGCCCCTGTAGGACAGAATAGAACTGCCCCTGTGGGTTTCTGAGATTATACCTCTCTGAGCATGCAAAGCCTCATCTTTCTCCTGAGGAATGCCTGGTGGTTTCAAACTGCTGCCCTTGTGGCTACTGACTTGAGAGGTAAGCACTGTGCCACCGATGTAAATATTTTAATGGAGTAAGAAGCATATATATATACATATACATATATATATATATAAGATAGTAATCCTTTTAGGAATCCCACGGTGTGCAAATGCTTAACTACTAGCTGAAGAGCTGGTGATTCAAATCCATGCAGACTGCTGGGAAGGCGACCTGACCCTTAGCTTCTGAGAGGCAATCAGCTGTGACAACTCTCTGGAGCGTTGTATTCTGCTACACACGTGGAGCTGCCATGATTTGAAATGGAATAATATTAAATAATACCAATGATACTGAAATGGGCTCTTTTCTTAGTAACACAAAATTCTGCTATCTTTTTCATTTGCCTTTTTAGTTTGTCTAGATAGAGAGAAAAAGAATGGTTTCAAAACACATATAGAATATATTTTCCAGCTTTAATAAAGCTCGTGAATTGCCAATGGGGGGGGGTCACCCCTTGATTACATTTGTTCCACTCTCAAAGTAGAAATCAACTTGCTGAGCTATAACAGCAAGGCTTTCACAGTACCAGGCATGTAATGGAGCTGGCTCTCAGTATTCCCACAGGGTGGTGGTTTTATTGTTTCCTAGATCAGGCCTTGGTAAGCATTAAAATTAAAGAGGGCATGGGATCCTGTTATTCCATATAGTCAATAGAGGCTAAAAGTCAGTTGTTGAATATTTATCTCTTAATTTCCACATGTAATTTACTTCCATCTTGATATGCAGTAAAAAGGAATTTGATGATGTGGGACTATATGGGAGTAGGCGCTCCAAACATGGCCACCTAATATCATTGGCAGGAAAAGCAAGAAACCACAGCCTATCAGACCCAATATGTAGGTCATCGCCAACTGTCAAGTCAAGGAGCTGGCAACCCCACTTTCACAGAAGTCCTTGGAGTGGACATGGTCTCCGTTAGTGATAAATGCTGAACCAGTTACCACCCTTCCTCACATCTCCCAGAGCCCCTGTGTTTCACTCAATTACACCATTTTCATTGTTGTTGGGTGTCCCCACATCGAGCCATACACACAACAGAACAAACCACAGCCTGGTCCAGACCACCCTCTCAATTGTTCTTCTTTTTCAGCCCATTGTTGCAGCACCACATCCATTCATCCCCTGGAAGGTCTTCCTCTTTGTCATTGGGGGTGAGAGTAGGAGGTACCTTACCTTGTATTTTACTTTCTAGGGACTGGTGTCTCCTGATAGCATGTTGAAAGTACATAAAACTCAGTCTCTCTATCCTCACTTCTTTTTTTTTAAAAAAAATCATTTTATTGAGGGTTCGTACAACTCATCACAATCCATACATACATCCCCATCCTCACTTCTAAATTCTGGTTGTATTTCCAAGACAGATTTGTTTGTTCCTTTGAAAATGCATACCTCTTTCAATTCTCTTTGTCAGCACCATCATTCAAATGCATTAATTCTTCTTCCATCTTTCTTATTCCATGTCCAAAATTCACATGCATATAAGGTGATTGAAAATACCATGGCTTGGGTGAGGTGACTTCTAGGCTGCTGGTTCCATGAACATTGATTGTGAATCTAAGCAAAATGGTTGACACTTCAATCTTTTCTCCATTTATCGTGACATTACTTACTGGTATAGTTGTAAGCATTTTTGTTTTCTTTATATTGAGTTGTATGTTAGACAGGGTTCTCTGGAGAAACAAAACCAGGACACTAATGGTTTTATATATATTTAGATAGATGGAGAGAGAGAGATAACATAAGAAATAAATAGTTAAATAATCTATAAAGCAGTACAAATGGCTCAATGCAACTTACTTCCATGAGACTGCTAATCACTGGCAGTCCTTCAAGTCTTGAGGGCTGCTGGGTAGTCCTCTGTAGAGAAGTTCAAGCTATCTGGCCACAGGCAGCCAACAGCAAAGCAGGTCAACAACAGTCGGCCTGACAGTCCACAACTAGAGCAATGTATACTCCAGATGTGTGGTAGAGCAGGTCATGAAGGAACCTCAAATTGCAGCAACACAGTCCATGGGTCAGGTGCCCCACAGGTAGTGTAGCATGCAAAGAGAAAAAGTTAAGGCAGCCATATACTTGTCCAATCATCAAAGAGAAAGAGACAAGAAAGGTGAGGCTTGCCAAGCCATTTATCTCTTCACCCTTCAATTAATTCCACGTGTTCATTGGCCATGTTGGCACAATAAACCTACCTATCACAAGTCACAATCCCTATTGAAGGCTGTAATCCTTGATCTTCGTCAGCAAGAGCTTCAAGTCCTCCTCCCTTTCAGTAAGCCAGCTTGGGGTCTCTGAGGATCACAGGTGGGTAAGACGCCTTCTTTCAATACCCTCCACTTCCTGTGGTTCTTGCTCCACTTCTCTGGTTATTTGCTCAGCATCAAATAAGTGTGGTGCAAAGATAGAACTGTAACACACACCTTTCCTGATCTTAAGCCAACTTTCATAATACCATGATTTGTTTAAATGCTCCACTTTCCCTATCCGTTAGAGATTCAAGGAAAAAGGCAAGGACATTGACAATGTTTAACATATACCCAATTCAAAAGTCTTTTCAAGATTAAGAGTCTCTTTTCAGTTAATTGTGCTGATTTAATTAATAAATGTATCTTAATTGTGTCACCCACATGCATATTTTCTCTCTTTAATCCTCAATTACATGGTATTATTTATCTGGAATCATAATCCTCATTTGATTGGGAGGACTCTATGTCTTGCCATTAAGAAATTTGTCCCTTATATGGAGAACAGGGAATAGAACCCTCATGTATCAAATTCCAAAATGTATTCTCTTTGTGTCACATTTATCCTCATAATGCTAAGAAAGGGACCTCATAACTCCTCTGTGGTGCTTCAAGTAGATTAAGGGATGCGTTGTTATCACATGATTACTAAAAGAAACAGCCAGATTCACTGCTATTGAGTTGAACCTGATTCATTATAACACAGTAGAGCCGAGTCAATGCCCCTGTGAGTTTTTAAGACTGTACATCTTTAAGGGAGCAGAAAGCCTCCTCTTTCTTCCAAGGAGTGGGTGGTGGATTTGAACTGCTGACCTTTGGGGTTAGAGGCCCAATTTGCAGCCCATTGCACCACCAGGACGCCTTGCTGTGATGATTGCTGCAGTCTTACTAAAGCAATAAGATAAAGGCTAATATACTCTAGCCTCGTCTAGCATGAAGAACCCACAGCACCAAGACTCAGAGTCCATATTCTACCAACTGAGCTCATCGGCATTGCACTTAAAGAAACTGCAGTGTCAAATGTTAGGTTGAAAGGTTGGTGATTCGAGCTCATCAGCAGTTCTGCAGGAAAGACTTGAGGCAGGATGCTTCTGTAAGGATTTACAGCCTCACGAACACCGGGGAAGCAGTTTTTCTCTGCCCTGAGGGGTCATTAGAAGTCAGCGAGTTGGCAGAAAGAAAATCCTCTTAGGTAGGGTCTATAAGTAAGTACAGCCACATAAATCTTAGGAACTTGAGGCCGATTATGCCATCTGTGATCTAGAGTCACATTTCTTCAGAGAATAACCGAATTATTTTTAATTTTTCTTTCCCACTCTTTTGAAAAGCAGGGCAAAGAATAAATAAATAGTGAGATGCTTTCTTATGTTGCTACTGTTTTTCAGGAAGTATTTTCCAGGATATGGGTGACATAAGTATTTGGGGGAATGTGTTCAAGGTAATTTGCTTAGTTAACCTGAAAACATATCATGGGAATATTGCTTTTCACATATATTGCATTTTAATTCTAAATATTTCAATCTGGAGTTTCCTCTTTTTCTTTCAATATAAAAACCCTTAGTACTTCAACCCTAAATCACTGGATTTTTTCAGTTCATTAAAACAATGTTAGTTTTTTTTTTATGAGCAAGTTGCTAAAAACATAATGTCATAAGAGATCTGTGCATCTTTTCTCTCAAACAGCAAGCTCACTGTCATTGCTTTCATCCCAACTCATAGTGAGTCTTTAGGATAGAGTAGAACTGTTTCTTTGGATTTATGGAACTAGAAAGCCTCATCTTTCTCTTGTGAATCTCCTGGTGTTTTCAAACTGCTGACTGTGTTAGTCCAGGTAGACTAGAGGAACAAATTTCAAAGATGCTCATATGGATATAAGGAATGGGTTTATATTCAAGAGGAACAGGACATTGAGAAAACATCCCAGGCCAGTCCAGCTCAAAGTCACAAGTCCGTTATTAACCCATATGCCCAAAATCAGTCCATAAAGTCTCCTTCCGACTCACGAAGTCACAGGTCAATGGGTGCAGAGTCCCGGCACCGACAGGGGTCTCCCCATGGCTCCTCGCTTCCAGGCCTCAGGGTCCATCAACAGCATCCTGTGGTGGCAGAAATAACTCATCACTGACAGAGGTCTCCATGTGGCCACCCCAGCCTCAGAGGTCCGGCTCCATCAGGGCAAAGCCGTGTGGTCTCTCTGCCGGCTACTCCAGCCTCCCAGATGCTGCCATCCTGTGTTGCCTGTGATTAATCATCTCCGATACTAACTCCCAACAACTGGGGAAGCTAGCTTCTCATCTTCACGAGGGAAATATCGCGAGATTTCCCAGAAGTCTCAGGAGAAAGCCATGCCCACATAGAGGCCTCATTTGGCTACTCAATGGCTATCTCCAGATTAACAGGCTAGACTCCACCCCTACATTTCAATCATAAAACTAACATAAGCACATGACTGCCACACTGACCTTCCGCTAGCAGCCCTTTGCCTAACCTACTACTGGACCAGGGATCCTTTGAATCCACTCTACCACACACATCTTCTGATTTTTCAGATTGTGATGGGGTTGATACAATTTGGATAAAGAATCTGTTATCATACAGTGCAAAGCTAGAAAAGGAAGATCCTGCACTCTGTTTTTAGATCTTAAATGATTGACAATTAGGAAGTTTTAAAAGTTTGAATTTTGGGGGTAGGGTTAGGGTGAAAAAATGAAAACGAATATTTAGAATTGTTTTTAAAAGTTCAAATTTGGGAGGTGAATTAATCTGGTAAAGCCCAGTAATCCATGCTTGAATAAAATGCTAATCCAGTCAAGATTACTGTAGCACAAAGCATCTTATAACAAATGCTCTTCATAACTACCTACTCAATGTAGCCATCCTGCATAAAGTATAAACTCACAGCCATCGAGTCATTGCCAGCTCACAGGGACTCTATAGGACAGGGCGGAACTGCACTTGTGGGTTTGAGATTGTAACTCCTAATAGGAACATAAAGCCTCAGTGTTCTCCTGAGGACCCACTTGTGGTTTCAAACTGCTGGTCTTGCAGTTAGCAGCCCAGTGAGTTGCCACTGCATCACCGGGATTTCTTCATATGAAGTACAGGACGTAAAAAACTATGCCAAACCAGAACAACAAATTCTTAAAGCACTAAGGGGTAAATGGCCCTCAGCTATTCCCCTAATAATAAGTAGTATTCTTTTTCTAACTTAATTTATTTTTTTCAAAACTATTTGCTTCTTTTCTTCTAAAACCTTCATTCCATAAAATGTCAATCTTGCTATTTAGTCAAAACAAACTCTGGGTTTGGCTTTAATAGTTGTACAAGACTCTCTGGGTGGCACAAGTGTTTGGCACTCTGCTAGCTAAATGGAAGGTTGGTGGTTCAAACACGCCCAGCAGTTTTATGAGGAAAGGCCTGGTAATCAGCTTCCCTAAAAGTATAGCCAAGAAAACCATCTAGAGCTCCCTTCTCCTTTGGAACACATGAGTTACCATGAGTCAGAATGACTTGATGGTTGGATAATATTTTAAATAAGAGTCAGAATTACCCACTTTATAATGGCTAAAGTGATGGATTTTATGTGTGATGTGAATGGCTAGCTCAACTATTTAAAAGAATCCAGTAGCTTAGAAAACTATGGTTGTGTATGTAGGGAATTTCTAGAATGAGTATGTTTCTTTTTGCAATCCCAGTCCTTCAGCTCTTTGGAACAGCAGTAGCTTTGGATGGACGGGTATTGAAGAAAATCAATTTTCGCAATAGCTATGCCTGTTAGTCCTGGCAATATACAGATGAACATTGATTTCTTAATGGTTCTGTATTTGGATAAAACGTTGCCAAACACAAGCCAACCTTTTTTTAAGAAACCAACAAGTTTTCACCTTGACCTTTCATATGTGCATACTCAAAGAGGAAGACAGTTTCACAAGATCCACCTAGAAACCAACCCTTTTGCAATATGAAAAGAATCTTTGAATAAATCAACTCAACAACAAAGATTTTGGAAGGAAATGTACCCTGGCAACTGGCATCATGTACAACAATCGGGAGTTGATCGTAAACAGATCAACGTTTGCAAACACCCTCCTCCATGCTGTACGTAATGCGGCATCAGTCCTTCAGAGCTGTCCAGGAAGAAGAAAAACAATGGGAAGGGGGAACTCCACTGACAGGAGGGGAGAGTTTCAACTTTGTAAGAAAATGCAAAGTAGACGGTGACAAGGAATTTTCCTTTAAAAATAATCCGGATCTAGGTTGGGCAAGTGAATGACATTGGGACGAGGACTTCAAAATCACTTACTCAGCTTTTCTAGTGGATTTTGCATGCCCCCCAACTAATTATAGAAACTTATCTAGATACAAAAAGACATCCATCCAAAACCCTTCCAAACCTTCCTTCATCCTCACGCCAAACCCTCACCACTTGGCAAGTAAGTTGCTTACAAAATCAGTTTCCTAGGTTCTTGTCTGTTGATTATTGGGTAAGTCGTCTAGTTGGTGGGGATACGTTTGCTTTTATTTCACTATCGCTTGGGGTTTTCTTGGCAGGAATCTTTACAGAAGCAGGTTGCAATGTCTCTAGAGAAGCCATGCACAGCCATCGAGGCAATTCATACGGATCCTCTTGTCCCCATGGGGTTTTGAGGCTCTCAGTCCTTCCTGGGGCAGAATACCTCCAGGTGCTGACCTTGAGGTTGGCAGCCCAGCACATGCCCTGCACCCACCACCGGGGTTCCTGGTGAAGCCACGGGTGCAAGCCCACTGCCAGCCAGTGGGCTTTTTGCTACACAAATTATCTAGTGTTCATTCCATTTTTTTCTAATTCTTTCTAAGATGATAAGTGTTAGGAAGATGCTAAGATAACATAAATTACATGATCCCCCTTGGCCTCAAAAGAGATTCTAGCATACAAATTATTTTAGGTTTGGTGGGATAGAAAAAAGCAAAAAAAGATGGTCTAAGACGTAGCTTCTAATGTCTTAGAATTCTCTCAAGACTTCTATTTCCTGTTCTGTCACTGAGCTGTACAGTGACCTCAGAAAATTTTAAATGTAAAAAATCAAGTGCAAAATGGAATTGTGGACACAAGGGTCTTAACCAAAGTCAGAGGTAGCACCTGGCCTAATAACTCAACACAGTGGCCAGGTGGCAGTTTGACTTGGAAGAAAGTTCAAATTTGATAGCTGAGGATTGAGGCAGTTCCAGCTATATGAAATTATTAGAAACTCAGAGTGCCTATAACCATGACCCGCAACAAAAATATGGTGATATTTGTTGACCATATTTTACTCTGTATCATGTAGCTGATGACGCTGGCTATTCTAGAGGAGGAAAGAAAGCCAAATTAATATTCTAAGGGATTCAAGTCTTAGATGTCAAGACTTAAAAACACAGTACCTTATTTCATGGTCATTGCAAGCTTACAAATCTGAAACAAAATTATGTATATACCTAATAAATATACTTATTAGAAACACATTTTTAAAAGACAATAGTCTGAAGTAATTTTCAAAATCCCATCAGAAACAAAATAAATACAAAACAAGTCTATGTAATGAAGTAATTGCAATAAAATCCTTATAAATTGGTAATAGTGTAATCTTATCTAAATGTAATCTTCATAAATCTCTGAGGCATTACTATTTTTAGTTCACCGCTATTTGCATTTTCATGGTAGAAATATTTATTGCCATCCCCAGAGGGTAGATGAAATGCCTGATGATACTGACAAGAGGAAGCTATTAAAATTCAGATTGTGAAAATATAGGCCATCCAAAGCCCATTTGGTTATATAAACTATGTTTAAATTCTATTTTTAGATGTCAATCATTAAGTAAACTAGATAGAAAAGCTTTAAATAACATGTAGAGGCTAAGGTATATCATTACTAACAAAATGACAATAACGTTTCTAAGGTGAGGTGACCAGACGCCCCACTTTCTAACAATTTGCCCCACGTTCCGTGGCATTTTAAAATGAAATGAATATGTTACAATACTATTTTAGCCTTCTATGGACATTTTTATTGCTCCATATAGACCAGATTTTTAATCAAGAACCCCCCCACCCCACTCCCGCCACCCGCGGTCAATGGTGTCCCATTTAAAATGTGGGCACTTTTTAAACCAAGCATGAATTTACAAAGAGTTACAAAACACAACATACAAAAATGAGCAGATACAGAAAGAGAAAGAAGGTCAATGGCATTCTACCAGATACAGCCAATTTGTACTCCTGTGGATAAGAATTATTTTCATTACTAATTTTCTGTAACTTACCGAGGTATAAAATAGTTCAATGATAACTAAAAGCAGCGATAGCCTACAATAGTGTGCTAAACAGAGCACTCAATTATTGGGAGGGCAGGGGGAGGGTGGCATTTCAGTCTTGAATATTTTTTCCTTACAACAGGAATATGAATCCTTTATTAGGTGAATATGCAAAGTAAGAATATTCTAATAGTGAGGTTTCCCTAAAGGACTCTGTGTTAACCTCTTACATCTAAGTTTATTAATTAAAGTAGCCCCTATCCCTAGTCCCACAGAAGAAGGAGGAGATGGATAGCGAGGAAAAGAAGATAATGTTCTAAGAAATCATTACTCTGAAGAGTAAGAAAGAATCCTACCCAAAAGCAACTACTAACCAGTAGTATATTAAATCAATGGGAATATTTTTTAAGAACATCTTTCACATGGCTGTGTGCTTGTGTTAGTTAAAATATGTATCAAAAAAATTCACCACGTGATGGTCCTGGGTTTCTGTTGGGACCCTGACAAACATGGGGCAATGGATAGCAGTGGCAGTTACACAGCATGGTAAATAGGACTATTGTCACTTGGCTTTTTAAGTGAAGTTACTTAATGAACAATATTTTTAACTCAGAAGTTAATTGCCAGTTATTTTAAGCACCAATTTTGTGCTGTCTCTTTCCTGAAGCAGTTCTGCTACTTTCTGCTTATGGTTGCTTTGGGGGGAGTTTGGGGTTTACTTTGTTTTGTTTTGAGTTTTTTTGGCTAGTGTGTTAGGCAGGGTTTTCTAATGAAACAAAACCAGGACACTTATGAATTATACATATACATATACATATATACATATATATAAAGAGAGAGATTTATCTAGCAAGAAGGAATACAATGGCCAGTTAGTTCACACAACAGTACAGAGGGCTCAGTCCAACTCACTTTCTTAGGACAGCTACTATACTGAAAATCCTTCTTTCTACTCACACAGCTGGTCCAAGGTCAAGGAAGCAAACAGCCAAGTGGCTGGCAGCAGGTACAGCATCTGCCTGTAGCCAAGACTAGAAGAGTCTACATGCAGGCAGCAGACGTGGCAAGGTGGGGCGGCAACAGCAGGAAGATGAGATGTCTGAGGCATAGCAGAAGCCAGGAGCACAGCAGCAGCAGAACAAAGCAGGTCGTGATGGGCCTTCAAGACCTCACAATGGGTGGCACAGCAACATGACCCAAGGCTGGCTGAGCCCACAGGTAGTACAGCACATGGTTGAGGCAGAGCAACTAACTCAGGCAGTGCATGGATCACCAGTAAGAGGGAGGAAGAGGCCAACCCCAAAGAGTCATTTATCTCAATCAAGCTGCATCTGATTGACAGGCTAAACTCCACCCAGGTGCCCCTATTGAGCCACGTTGGCAAACGACAAAACAAAAACCCTATCGCTGGTAGGTACCTAATTTTTGCATAAGGGACCTTGATGTTTGTTGCAAGATAAGCCACAAAACTTGATTTGGGCTCTTGCTTGTCATTGTATTTCTAAAAAGCAAAGGTTTGCTGACACCCAAACTTTAGCCACCTCGGAATTGATGCTCAAAATTTGAAGCACCTAATTTGACAGTATTTGGAAATAGAAGCAGGTGTGCATGTTTCTTACTTTCATGTCAACTCCTGTTGTCTTATGCTAAACAGCACACACAATAACACAGACCAACTATCGTTTCAATATAGAAATCAAAGCTTTGGGGCACACAAAAGTTTGTACAGGAAAAAATGGAAGCAAGCCAGCAATGTGTATCTGAGTTCTTCATGACCTAGAGTAAAATTGACTGCCAAAGTTCTCATACTACCATTCCCATTCCCAAAGAGGGATAATAACATCAAGAAGGTGCTATCCAAGAAAAGCACATCTGTAATTGGTTAATTTACATTCCTGGTGTCATCTTCCTTTGTAAATTTATTCAGTGGAGTTTCTGATAAGTAGAACTTGTTCATGCTTGCAGTGGCCCAGAAATGCCCCTAGGAGGCATCAATTTGAGATTACAGAGATTTTGCATCTAACCAACGAGAATCTAAAAGCTTTCTCTAACATGATCTGAATTTATTCACACCAAGTGGAAGAAACTGAGGCTATTTCTCTTGAATCTACCTATCTCAAAGTTTCCCGGTCCTGCCCTAGCCTCACAATTGTTCCTATACTCGAGTCCATTGTTACAACATTCCTCTGAAATGTTGTTTGCATGTTAGCAGCAAAAAAAAAAAAAAAAAAAGTCCAAAGGGGCAAAATCCTGGCTCTGGGGTAGATGGGTAAAGTGTCCCAATGACATCTTGGTAGGAAAATCCTAGAAGCCACAAAGAATGACAGGGGCATCATCATGATCAAAGACGTTTCTCTGCCTAATTTTCCTGGCCTTTTTCTCACCAAGGCAGTTTCCCAGTTCTCTTTCTTTCTTTTTTCACTCTTAATTTTTATTCGAAGTGAAAGTCAAGTGTTAGAAAGCAATCACATTTCAATTAAACAATTCACAAATATCTTGTTCCTTGTCATGGATTGCAATCTCCACAATGTACCATCACTTCTCCCACTTCCACCCTGTGTTTCCTATTTCCAGTCCTCTTTCTTTCTGAGTCCTTCTGAGTTTTGTCCTTGGACAAATGCAGACCTTGTGATCTCAAATGGTTCATTATTCTGGACTGTATACCTCCCTAGTGTTGCTGTTTTAGATTATCCATTGTTCTCTGGAAGTCCTGGTAGTGTAGTGGCTAGGTGTTGAACTGCTAACCCTTAGGTCGGGAGTTCAAAACCACCGGTCACTCCAGGAGGGGCAGGGGAAATGAAGTTTACTATTCTACACAGAGTAAGTGTCTCTGAAACCCACAGGGACATCTACTCTGTTCTACAGGGACTCTTTGAGTCAGAATTGGCTCGGTGGCAGCAAGTTTTTATTGTTTAGCTGAAAATGGAGCAAGGAGGGTTAGTTCTTGTTGGGGAAAGGAGATTAAGGGCCATCGCCCGGAGATTCCCCAAATCTCTATCTGACCAGTAATGCCCCTTGAATGACCCAAAAAAGAACTTTCTGAGCTGACCTTTCTGCCTAAAAGTTAACAGCCTAGGAAATCCCCTCTGAAAGCCAGTTTTCAATTGGACTCTTTTTTTAAGACACCCTCAGGAGAGTAATCGCTGTTGTGGTGGTGCCTTGGGCTGCTCACTGCCAGATCAGAGGTTCAAATCCACCAGCCACTGTGAGGGAGAAAGACGTGGATTTTGACTCCCATACAGAGTTAGAGTCGTGGAAACTCACAGGGGCACTTCCACTCTGTCCTCTCGGCTCACTGTGAGTGGCCTGGGCTCATGGCAGTGTGTTTGCATTTGTTTTTGAATGAGACTAGGGAACACTGGTGGCACAGTGGGAGGTGTGCTGTGCTGCTAGTCTCAAAGTCTGCGATTTGAAGCCACTCGCCTCCTAGGGGGAGGATAAGGAGGGTTTCTCCTTCCACGAAGAATTACCGTCTCAGAAACCCACGAGCAGGGCAGGCTATGCATCAGAATTGACTTCGTGGCTGTGATTTTTTTTTTTCCAAGAATGAGACTAAAGTTACTGTGATAACCTGTCTACAGACATCCAGTGATCACAGAGAGGCATTTTTACTTGGAATGAACCTGTGCATGTGATGCTAGGAGGAAGTCTCTCGGTCTTCTCTCCATAGTTAGACGCAAATATGACCAGGCTTCTACTCGACTTACTTTGGCCATGTGAGTGCTGAGGGAAGGTCAAGTACAAGAAAAAGGCATCCTGTTTGGGAAAGGAGGGGACTTGGGGAAATTCTCCTTGTACGGAAGATTGCCATGAGTCAGAACAGCCTCACCATTCCTCTCATCAGCATCAACAGCAACAGCAGCAGCAGCAGCGGTTTTTCTAGTTCCCTCCATGACTGACCCATTTTCCTTGGGCTTACTTCGGGGACAGCTGTAAGTGACAGCGACACCGGATAATGTATTTACCAGCATGCCTGGGCCACATGTGAGCCAGGATACCTCTTGTTGAACGTACTGTGGATGAAGCAGAATGCCTTTCAGTTCACTTATATCCAAATCATGATTTGGGAAAATTAACTGAAAATATCCTATGTCCCCTTCAAATGCATAATTGGCACTCTGGCTTTCATGGCAAGTTTTCGTGGAGGGTTTTGTTTGTTTTGTTTTGTTTTGTTTTTTAATGAAGCTAAATGCCATCACTTAGGCTCTCGAATCTCTTAGCTGAATGCCAACATGAGCAGATATCTACTGAACACCTATCATAGGCCAGTTGCCAAGGTTGAAAGATACTTATACCACTGTTTCTCCCTGGTAGGAATGGACAGTCTAGTGGAAAGAGACAGATAATCACATGATGCGCATCCAGCAGGCTGAACGCACTGTGTCCTTAGGAGATTTGCATTGGCTCCATTCAGGGTTTTTTCCAGGTCTGTCAGCCAGAACAGATTCTTGACACACCAGTGAAATAGGCACAGTATGTCTTTGGCTGTTTCCCTTTACCCTGAAGGTATTATCTTTCTGGGTTCCTCCTCTAGGCAACACTCCTGGGATTGTTATAATCCCCGCTGAAATGCCTGTTGCTAATAATTTAAGGATTTGTCCATTTAAGAATGAGTTGAGCTTTTGATAGCCAGCTCGTGAGCTTGAAACACTGTTCAATAACAAAGGAATGAGTCTCTACAGGAAGCCACAAGGAGCTGGAAAGAAAGACGTTTCAACATACTCGTCAGATTTCATGACTGTCAGCAAAATTGCTTCAGCCCTATACCTATGCTTAGGTCCATGCCCATGAGCTCTCGTAAAAGGTAGCTTTTCTGGTGTTCTGAAAAACACATTGGACTTTTTGCTACACCATGGTCTTGGCATAAATGTTATTAGGAAAACCAAAGAAACCTTCACTGCCAGTGAGTCAGTTCTCACTTGTTGTGATCCCACGGGACAGGATGGAGCTGCCCCTGCCCGTTTCTGACACTGTCACTATTTACAAGGAGAAGAAAGCCTCACTTTTCACCTGTGGAGGGGCTGGTGGTCTCAAACTGCTGACCTTGCAGTTAAGCAATCCAGCTCATAACTGCTATGACACCAGGGCCCCCCATTATTGGGCAAGGGTTTGGAATATTCCGCCTTCGATCTGTTTTTCCTCCCTCTCACAAGATGTTTTCAGGCCCCACTAAATTCAATTGTTACTCGTCATAGTCACCGTAGAACTCTCACTCCTTCAGTTAGATGGAAAAGCACAAATCGTTAGCGGGCTGAAAAGGCATATTTTATTCATTAATGAAATGACATGTTTTCCCCACAAAGCTTTCTGTTCAGCGGCTATGTTGTTTTGCCTGTTTTTGTCCTGCGTAAGCGGGAGCAGGTTCTAACAGGCTAGCCCATTTGTTGTTTTGTTTTGTTTTTAATTTGTCTCTTTTCATACATAAGAAGTTCATTCTTTCAGGAGCTAATCCTTTTCTCTAAAAGGGACATACTCTCTGCTTAGAAATTAATCAGTTTGGGCCTTCACGGTTTGCCTACATTGATGCCTCGCCTTACTGCACTTTCTAAATCATTTGTCATAGATAAATGTCGCAGCTGCCTGTAAGTGGGAAGTTCTTTGGCTCATAGAAAAGTCACTCTTTTACTAGCATTTTTTAAAATTCTAGTGACACAATGAAAGAATCCTCATTTTTACCAAAATTCAAAATTGTTCCCAGAAGGTAGTGAAAACAAAGGTTTGTTTTACAACTAAGTGTTTCTAAATTCTTAGATTTCACTAATTGAATTATTTTCTTGTGCTATCATGGCCTTAGGAGCCCTGGTGGCATATTGATACACGTTCAGCTGTTAAACCCAAGGTCAGTGGTTTGAAACCACCAGCTGTTCCTTGGGAGAAAGACAAAGTTTTCTCCTCCTGTAAAGAGTTTCAGGCTGAGCCCCGGTGACTTAGTGGTTGAGTGCAGGACTGCAGACCACTGGGTTGGTGGTTCAAATCCAGCAGCTGCTCTCCAGGAGCAAGGCTGGACCTCCTACTCCCACCAGAAGGTAGTGATGCTCCCCCCAAAAAATGAATTTCAGTCTTGGAAACTCACAGGAGCAGGTCCCCCTTGTCCAACAGGGTGGCTATGATTTGGAATCCACTCGATCTCAGTTAATATGGTATCATGTCATTATTGTTTATCTATACAGTTTTATTCTCATACCTTCCAGTATGATTTCAAATAAAACCACGTATAGATTAACAATAATGGCATGCTTACACAAGAAAATAGCTCAACGAAATCCAAATATTTCTAAACATTTAGCAGTAAAACGAATCCTCCCCTCACACACTGTCATTGTACATTTTAAAAGAAAAGGAACAAGAAGCAAGTCAAACCATATCTGTTTCCATCTTTCTTGGAGAGCAATTTAGAAGGGAATCTTTTGAGACTATCCCAGTCAAACTCCATTAAAGAAGTCCTTGGACCATTGACCAGATTGCTTTCTGCTTTTGTAACCTCAGGTGATGAATGTCTATGGTGCGCTTCAGTAAGTGATGGAGAGAATCCTCATCTGGAAGGCAGGAGCTAGAATAATCTTCCTTTCTAGGGGAGAAATGCAGTAGAGAGGAGAGCAAGCAGTAGGAGAGAAATAAGAAAGAATCAAATTCCTTTAATTGAAGCGTGAGCTAATATCAACAAATGCAAGTCCATCTCAAAGACATCTAAGTGCCTATTTACTGTTCAGGTAATGACTGCAACAACAACTCTCTTTTGTCCTAGTTCTCTGTTGATTGGGGTCCAGGTCACTCATTTCTAGCATGGCAAGAGGACCAAGTTCTGTAGCATTTGGGGTTCCTCTTATTCTAGAAATGATTATGTATAGTTTCCTACAACTACGCAGTATTCACAATACAGAGAGTCGGGCCTTAAAACCATAGAACCATAAGACAAGCAAGACATTAAAAGTTGTCTACACCTATCTTCCATCTCATGTGTAAATATTTTACAACATCACCCCAAGTGATTATCTAACCCTTATGTTTGGTACTGTCAATGACAAGATTCTCACAACTATCTGCCCTGGCAAGTTCCCTCAGCCCTGTGGTTTTAGTGTCTTTTTTTTTTTCTTCTTCCTTAAGGCAAGACTTCCGTATCTTCCAGTGATGAATCAGAAAGATAATCACTTCCTCATTCCTGCCCCCCACATAAATTCTTCTGTCTATAATTGCCAATAAGGAGTCCTAACAGCACAATGGGTAAACATTCGTGCTAACCTTAAAAGCCGCTGGTTGAGCCCACTAGCCGCTCCTCAGAAGAAAAGCCCTGGTGACCTGCTTCCATAAAGATTCCAAAACTTAACTCACTGCCACTGAGTCAATGCCGACTCGTAGCAAGTCTTAGGACAGGGCTGAACAACACTTGTGAATTTCCAAGACTGTACCTCTTTATGGAAGTGGAGTAGAAAGCCTCATCTTTCTCTCTGAACTCGGTGGGTTGTTTTGAACTGGTGACCTCACAATTTTCAGCCCAATGTGTAACCTACTGTGCCACCAGAACTCCTCCACAAAAATCACAACCTAGGAAACCCTTCCAGGCAGCCCCACCCTGTCCTGTCAGGGTCTCGATGTGTTGGAATCCACTCAGTGGCACCCAGCAACATAATTCCATTTACGAAGAAATACTATTTTCCTTACGCATCTATTTGGCTGAACTATATATTTGTCACTACAGTACATGCTATAATAAGCATGCTGTTCCAGAAATTCCTCAGGTGTTGGCTCAGAGTTTATGGGTTCCTCCCTGTAGGATAAATATGCAGAAAATGACTGGTCAGTAGGTTAATGTTAGCAACAAATAACGCGAGATGGGTAGGAAAACTGGACATCAACAGAGGAAAGCACTCCTAATACAAAAGAGAGGTTCATGAAAATGCCCGGGTAATTCAGAGTGGTAGTTTCATTGTGAAGGTGGATTTATCTTTTTTCAAGCAAACAGAAGGCTCCGACCTCCCTCAAGGCAGTCTTAGACACAGAATCACATTTTATGCTCTTTATCTGGTCCATGTTTGTGTAGCCAATAAGAGCTGTGTTGAACTTGCGACTCAATTCTCCTTATCCTCCCCAATGGAAGCCTAGTTTTCTCTGCACATTTTTCACAAGCATCAAATACTGGGTGATCTGTCAAGCTTGAACAGCAGCAGCTGTATCGCTGAGGAAGGATTTCTTGTTTCAAATGGTCTGGGTAATGATTTACAACAATTTTTGGTAATTCTGAAAATGATGGTTCCTTGAATTTTTCTGAGCACAGAAAAATTTGCTGGACTGGCATCTTTCAGACCCTGGGAGGTTCATCGAAATCCTCAGCATGTGGAAACAAGGGAATGGTCTGAAATCCTTCCTTGGGACGGAGTTGACCTGTCTGCATTGTCCTGTGAGGCATGTGAATGTTTGATGAGGTTACCCTAAATGTCTTTGGCCTCCTGAAGCCTGAAATTTATGGACCAGGACTAACCTATCAGATGGGTGGAATTACATATAGTCCTGGGGCATTCCAAGTCCTAACTGGACAAAAATAAGAGTATTCCTTCAAAGAAGACTAACAATAGTTTGCAGCACCTATCTTTCCGGAATGTGTGTTCTAGATAGTTTATAACAATGTTAATTAAAAAGTATATCATTTTTGTATATATCTCCTTCTATCATGATACATAAAATGATACACTTTTTGGCAATGATTTGTAGTCGTTGGTATTATTTAAAGTGGCAGTCAATGAGAATCACCAGCCCTATAGAATTCTGATTATTAGCCAATGCATGTGGTGCCACTGGCTGTTGGTATACATAAATTGAATTTAAAGAGAAAAGAATGATACAAAATGGAGGAGAAGGAAGATGGGGAAGGGGCAGAAAGAAAGAATTTTAAAGGAATGAAAACAAAAGATATTTTAGTATACCTTCAATCATTCCCTTGCTTAAAATTGTTCAATGGATTTTCCATGCCTATGGGATAAATTCCAAAACTGGTACTGAATGTACCTACGGTCCGCTGTGTGGCTCTAACCCACCTCCAATTGCTTTGGGGTTCTTGTCGTATTTTGTTTGCTCTTAAATGAAATCTCATGCAGCCCTCGGGACATAACCTCAGAGATAACACTTGAATATTCCATAGAGGTAGCATTTAATGACCACGCGCTCTACGATACCTACTTAGACTCACTAACACTTATTTTAATGACTCCAGTAGATGTTGTTGGTAAGTGCCACCCAGTCCCTTCTGACACAGAGCAAACCTGTGCACAACAAGCAAAAAAACACTGCCCAGACATGCACCACCCTCACAATTGTTCCTATGCTTGCACCCATCGTTACAGCCACTGTGTCAGTCCATTTCCTTGAGGGACTTCCTCTTTTGTCTGCCCCTCAACTCTACTCCGCATGAGGCCCTTCTCCAGGGACTGCTGTCTTTTGGCACCATGTCCAAAGTACATACGACAAAGTCTCCCCATCCTTGTTTTCCAGGAGCATTCTGGCCATCCTTCTTCAGACAGATGTTTGTTCTTTTGGCAGTCTAATTTTGTCAGTCAATGTTCTTCTTCGCCAGCACCACAATTCAAATGCATCAATTTTTCTTTGGTCTCTCCTGTGTTCAATGTCCCACTTTCACATGAGGAGGAGATGGTTGAAAATGCCGCGACTTGGGTCAGTCAGACCGTAGTGCTCCAAGCAATACTCTTGCTTTGCAACACTCGAGAGAGGTCTGGTACTGCAGGTGTACCCCGTCCAATGTGAGGTGTGACCTCTGGACTGCCGCTTCCAAGAGCATTGATGGTGGGTTCAAGAAAGATGACATCCCTTATAACTTCACTCTTTTCTCCATCTAGCATCATCTTCCCTACGGATCCAATTGTGAGGGTCTTGGTCTTCTTTATGCTCAGTCATAATCCATACCAAACGCTGCAGTCTTTGATCTTCATCAGCAAAGGTTTCAAGTTCACCTCATTTTCAGCAAGAAGGTTGTGCCATCTGCATTTTGTAGGTTGTCAATCAGCCTTCCTCCAAACCTGATATCACTTTCTTCTTCATGTAATCCAGCTTCTCTGATGGTTTGCTCGGCACACGGGTTGAGTAAAAATGGTGAGGAGATACAACCCTCGCACACACCTCTCCTGATTTTAAACCACCCAGTGTACTTCGTTCTGTGCACTTAACTGCCTCTTGATTCATGTGCAGGTTCCACGTAAGCACAATTAAGTATTCTGGAATTCCCATTCTTCTCAAGGCTATTCATAATTTGTTATTTCCCATGTGGTCAATTGCCTGGACATAGTCAAGAAAACACAAGTAAATGGCTTTCTGGTATTCTCTGCTCAGTCAAGATCAATCTGTCAAGAGAACAAAGATGTCTCTCATTCGACGTCCTCTTCTGCATCTGACCTGCACCTCTGACAGCTCTCTGTGCTGCTGCAACAATTGTTGGATGATCTTCAGCAAACTTTTACTTGTATGTGATATCTGTGATATTACTTTATAATGTGTGCATGCTGTTAGGTCTTTGGAATGGGTACAGATATGCATCTTGAGTAGCTGCCTCCAATGCCTTGGCAGCTCCTCCAATTTCATCAGCTTGTTGAAACATTGGGTAAGATGGGACAATGTATCCAGATAGTATCTTTGGTTGATGGACCCAATCACTGAAAGAGTGTGACTCTTCCCAAGTTTGTTGAGCTCTTCTTTAAGGACTCGTTTTGCTTTTGTTTTTCTGAATGATTGTTATTTGAAGTTCCTTTTTTATTATAGTCAAAATATTCAAGATGAGATGATGTAAGCATTGTTCACAAATTCCACTGAGCCTACTACTGCCACACCTTACTCTTTATTTCCTCCTTCTGGAAAGTCTCTTCCCTATTGGGAAGGCTGCCCGTTTGTCAAGTGCTAGCACAAATCCCAACACCCCTGCTCCCAATAAGGCTCACCACAACTGCCAACTTATATTGATTTCTGCATTTTAAAGTTAATTTTATTTCTGCATTTTAAATTTCTTACATTTTAAAAGATTGTTATATTTCTTAGGTTCTTATTTGTTATCTTGTTAATCTAATTTTTCTATGTAGATATTTTTTCTCTTACTACTCTATACCTTTCTTGAAGACAGAAATTGCATTTTGTAATGTTTCATGTACATGTTAGACTGGGTTGACTAGAGAAACAAATCCAGGGGCACTCATATATATGTAAGAAAGAGCTTTATATCAGAAAGTCATTAGAGATCAAGAAAACCTCCTAGCCCAGTCCAGCTGAAGTTCATATGCCCGGTACTAATCTGTAAATACAATACATGAAGTCACATGCAATGATGCAGAATGCAGGGACATCACTGGCCAGTGGGTGCAAAGTCGTATGGATCCAAGGGCGGTGACTCTGGTAGCTCTCCGCATGCTTGATGGCAGGAGGGTGAAAACAGAGATAGGGGTAGTTCCCAGGACCCTCCTTATAAGAAACTTGTGCCCATAAGGAGTTGCTATCAGGCTGTGACCTGACTGACAGGCTAGACTCCTCCCTTACACTTCTAAATCTTCAAGTTGACACAAAATTATGTAACTGCCACATATACTGAAGTTTGCATATCAAACTATGCCTAGCAGAATGACTCTCCCATGTTGATATTTATTAAATACTTGCCAACTGTTGTTTTTTTGTTTGTACATTCAAGTTCATTCCCACCCATAGGAAGCCATTGTAACCAAGTAGAACTATTCCATAGGGTCTCCTAGGTTGTAATATTATGGCAACAGATTTCTGGGTCTTTTCATCCAAGACACCCCTGTTAGCAATGTAGCATTTCGTCATTGAGTTACCAAATCCAAAACCCATCGCTATGCAGTCGATGCTGACACAGTCCCGCTAGCTCTGAGCAGAACTACCCAAAGATTTTCCAAGGATTTAATCTCTAAACAGATTACTGTGTCTTCTTTCTCAAATTGGTTGGTGGGCTCGAACCACCGACCTTTTGCTGAGCAGCCAAGCTCCTCACCTCTGCACCAGCAGTGCTCCTTGTCATGGACTAGCTGATCCCTGGAGGTTGAGCTACCTTTAACACTGCTTTCCAGGAAAAGCAATAGTTCTCAGATCGGTAAGAGGATGCTTGTGAATCCCATGCCGAGCTCTTTTGCAAAGACCTCATCTGCACAGTTATGGCATCATTTGTAAATAGATGCATTTTAATGCTGGAACTCATTAAATAGCTCATTTAATGCTTAGTTATTAGGAGGTATTCCAGATTATTCATAATATTCATATTTATAGATTTGTGGTAAAACAATGTCAAAAAAGTTTTAAAATCTCATATAAAATTCTGAGCTCATGGGCTGAACCCTGGTGGCGAAGTGGTTGTGTGCGGGATTGCAGCCCTCTGGGTTGGAGGTTCAAATCCAGCAGCATGGGTTGGCCTACTAATCCCACCACCAGAGGGCAGTGATGCCAAAAAAAAAAACTCTGAGATCACAAAGACGTCTACTGATATAATCCTTCATTTTATGAAGTATTCCTGTTGATTACACATTTGCATGGCCCCTCACTTTCAGTATAATTTATTTGATCTGTTATCTACATTTTAATAAACTCTCAAGTTCTCTGAACTGCCGGGGGCGGGGGGGCCCGAAAGAAAATTCCTAGTCAACATGAAAAATGTTTTCAAATCCTGAAATATATGTGTGTGTATGTATATATATATATATATATATATATATATATATATCCTTCCCTTTTAAATCTGGAAAACACACCCTAGGAATGTAAAAATAGTTTGTACAAATAGTTAGCTACCAGGAAACTTATGGTAACACTGAAAATGATATGTAAAACTATTTAAAAGCCTAAACAGTCAAACGTAGATAACTGATGAAATAAATTATTCTTAATATGACAGACCCATGTGTACAAATATGTTCGATACAAATGATGCATTGAATGTTATAAGAGCTGTAAGCGTTCCCAATGAAATCATTGAAAAAATATGATAGACCCATTAAAATGTGTAATCAATAAGAATACTTCATAAATGGAAATATATTCTGAACAGATTATGTAAAAAGGGTTAAAAAAGAATTATGTACTGAAAGTATCAGAATTATGTGCCCCATATGTTGATCAGCATATTCATTTGTGATGATCTTGCAGATTTCTAAATTTTCTAAAGTGAAGTTCTATTATTGTTGTGCAAAGAATGCTAAAAGTTCAAAGGCATTAAGCATTTACATGAACACCAAGCCAGTATCTCGGGATTTCTTATTTGGGTGACGTATCCTAAGCCAAGAAAATTTGTTCCTTAATCTCTGTAATTCATTATAAGAAAAATTAAGAAGAAGTCTCACTCATCTTGATTCCTTCTGGAGAAAGAGAGGTAAATGTTGTCTTTCGGCTAAATCCAACCCGTGGTGTAATATTGTCACAAGAGCATTCGGCCCCGGCATGACTTAGGCTCATATCTCTTCGCTATTTTTGTTTGTAGGTCCATGGGAAGTGCCTGTGTAAGCACAACACCGCGGGCACCCACTGCCAACACTGTGCACCGTTATTCAATGACCGCCCCTGGCAGTCAGCTGATGGCAAAACCGGGGCTCCCAAAGAGTGCAAAAGTAAGTAACAAGCCCATCTTACTCAGACGCCTCCTTTTGGAAACAGGTCTGCTGTGGACACCTTGTTGTCTCTGGAAACACAACACAAAGGGGTGGGTGCCTGGCAACTGCAACCTACACAAGCCCAGCCCTTGTCACTCCTCACTGGGACTTCCAACGGTTGGCCAGGTTGCCAGCGGGACTGTTTTGCCAAGAATATGCTTCCTGTTTGCTTGGAGACTTTGTGGGACATAAGCGCCCACCTGGAGAACGTGGCATCCCACGAACAAGACGAAACACAACAGCAACGGAGGCTTATGGGGCGCCAGGATCCTCATAGCTCAGGTGTCAAATTAGAATCATAGCAAGAGCTCTCTTGAATTCACTTCTCAAAACAGCCCAGAAAAGTAGGTGGTGCTAATCCCATTCTAAGACATCAGGAAATTGAGGCACAGAAAAAAAAAAAAAACAAGTGCCCTGCCACTATTTGTAACCGGTAAGGGCAATACTGAAGACCAACTCTTCTGACTCCAAATTAGAAGTGTTTCCCAAGTGGCCCTAGAGTCCTACTTGTCTATGACACTTTCCACTTACGATTCTTGAGGTGCAACGTCCTTAGACTGCATGGCCAAGGCTGACTTAGGGCTTGAGAGTGACATTCCATGGGGTAGGAAGACACGCAATTCGATAGGTTCAGAGGAGCACACAGGCCTAGAATGAATGATGTGACACTCACTACATACCTTCATTTGGATGGTGCAAATTGAAAGCATACTTGGCTGCCAGCTGAAAGGTTGAAGGTTCATTCTGTTCAGGGAGAGCCTTGGTGATGTACTTGTGAGAATCCAGACAGTGAGTCCTGCCTCAGCCACTGGAGCATAATCCTTCTCAGGCCTACCCAGGGGGTCACCATCAGTCAGAATTGTCAAGGGGCCATGGAACTTTTCTTGTGGGGAAAACTGTAGAAGTGTCTTCCCACACATAACATGGGATTGCAATGGATTTATTTTTGCTTCTAGGAAATGTAAAGGATATCCTCTAAGCATAAATCTTAAATTATCTTATAATCTGCCTTTTCAAATACTACAAGCCTAGTTGAGATATCATAACATGTCAAGGAAACAATGAAAAGCAACCACACAAACATGTTCAAATTCATTTGACCTTCATGAAAAACTCGGGATTCTTAATCTAGATCCCTCATCAAGAGAATCTAAAGCATTTCTCCTGAATTCCTAGAGTGCCATTCAGGTTCTTTCCACAGGAACCCGCTGGGTATCTGACTACAAGGAGGAGCACAGGAACTTGTCATTGGGCATTCCTGACTGATCATCTTGAGAGCGCTTTCCACAAGAGGCTCCCATGGTATCAGTCCTAGGCTTTCAAGAAAGAAAATGGGAGTCTCTATCGGCGATGTCCTCGGCCGCACCAGGACAAGTGCTGGGGAACACTTCATGAAAGGCCATGCCCTCCCTGTTGGGTTCTTCACCCCTTTGTCCACCAGAAGTTTCTTGCCGGCTCCTCGGTGAGCACGATTCAGGGCCAGATGTGCAACACTCCCTGTGCAAATGATGCTGTCACCTGAGAACAGCAGGTGGCCCGCAGGGGCAATGGTGGCCCTGAGAAGTGGCAGGGAGGGAAATAGTCGAGTGTTTCCATCCAAGACAAAAAAGCCCGGGGCCACTCTCTGAGCTGCCACAAATATGCCCCGTTCCGAAGGAAGTGGTTAAATGTTTGCCTCACTAGACAATTCCACATTTTCTTGAATATCGGGCATCTCCAAAAAGATGTTGTTGCTGATGTTGTTCAGTAGCAGGGTGCAAAGGAAGATTGAAAGTCCCCACAAGAAACAACAAAGGGAAAGTGGTAGCCTAATGGCTGCAAAGGGAAACAGAAGAGGGAGAGCAGGAAAGCCCCCCTCAGCACCCACCCCCTCACCCCGCGGTGGGCCCAGCCCTGGGCTGTGAGAATGGACACCACGCAGAAGATGAGTGAAGCGGACATCACATACAAACCGCGGCTGCTTTCACTGGTCTCTAAGCGCCTGTCAGCGCTCGCGGTCATCTGATTCTTTTAAACCCCTTTCTTTCCCTGGTCCCCCTCTTCCCAGGCTGCAAGTGCAACGGGCACGCTGACTCGTGCCACTTCGACGTGAACGTCTGGGTGGCCTCGGGCAATCGCAGCGGTGGGGTCTGCGATGACTGCCAGCACCACACCGAAGGGCAGCACTGCCAGCGCTGCAAGCCCGGCTTCTACCGCAACCCCCTCAGACCACTCTCAGCTCCCGATGCTTGCAAACGTGAGTGGTGTGCAAGGGACTGGGAAGAAATGGTGGCTTCCGTCAAAGAGATGGATTGCTGCATCCCGCCACCCCCCCCCCCTTTGGTTGGCTTCAAGGATGGTGAGCTGGGGGAGGAGGGTGTCATGACATTCTCAGATAATCCACTCACAGACATCAGTGTGGTGGTGGTGGGGGTGATTTTTCATTGATGAGGGACAAGAATTGTCCACTTCTCAGGTGAGAACGGTACAACAATCCAAAAGTCAATTCTCCTCTCTCACTCCCTGTGATCTAGAATTGTTTTCTGTCACACCAAAGTCTTTCAAACAAGGTGACTATTGAAAGATTTTTTTAAAACCACGGTGAAAGGGGAGAGGTATGGATGGTTATGTAAGGCTAGTATAGAAGGAGAGTGTACCCTGTGATATGCACTATAACTCCGTCTCACTGCTGCCGAGTCAAGCCTGGCTCCCAGCAAACCCCTGTGGGTTTCTGAGACGGTAACTGTTTGCAGAAGTAGAACGTCTGGTCTTTCTCCTGCAGAGCCGCTGGTGGTTTTGAACTGCAGACCAGGCAGATGGCAGTCCAGCGCTTGGTGATAATATGTGATATCCCTAACTGTTGCTAATATATCCGTAGAGTAACCCAACAGCAAGGTCAGCTGTTCGAATTCACCAGCCACTCTGAAGGAGAAAAATGAGACTTTCTACTCCTATAAAGTAGACAGTTGCAACCTTGGAAACCCCCAGGGACAGGTGTGCTCTTTCCTACCGGATCACGATGAGTTGTGCTGGATGCTGCTGATTAAGTAGAGACTAGTCACCTATCCTTACACCATGTTGCCTTTCATCTAGACCTGAAAAACTAGATTGAGGTTTCTGATGATGTCGCTTTGGTCGGCACTGCTCTGACGTAGCTCTGTTCCATAAGCTAATAAGAATGTAACAGTAATGTCCCTTCTCCTGAGACATTCAACTCTTATAGGCAGAGTTCTGCTTTTTGTTGGCATAACTCCAAGAAGAACTTTATTTGAAAAGAGTCCAGAATCTTAAATGAACTATCCAATTTGTGTGACACGATCAGAAGCAGATAAAGCTGAAAGAAGCATTCAGAGCTCAAGTCAGTGGCCAAATGTGGATGGCTAGCTCGTCTAATCATATGAGTGTTTACAGGTTTGTCAACTCAGAAATTATTGGACAACAGAAACTACTCAGGACTGTTAATGGAGATGGATGATCATGACCTTCCTTTCCCACCCCCACCCCCACCCACCAAGGACTTCATGTCCTAGCTCAAGAACAGAGACAGGAAGGGAGCAATACAACGGGAAATCATCATTGAAAACCTCAAGGTTATTTTAATATGAAGGAAAAATTATTTTGCACTTGAAGAATTCTTATTTTTAACCTCGGGCATATGAGATAATAGCATGAAGGTTGAGGGTGCCTGCCTGTCACAGCCTATGCTTTCAGAATTCAAATTTGTGTCATACTTCTTTCCCGAGGGAAATCTCTCTGACTCTAGTTCCTGTAGGTACAGACTGTCATTGCCCTGGCTTGTAGCAGACCTTGCCTGGATGCTTTCACTGCCACTTACTGTCATGGGGACCCTGTGCCAGTACTGACTCTTAGGATGTCATTGCTTTATACATAAAATATCCATTTGTCGGGTCTTACTGAGGATTATACAAGATAAACTATGTAGGGTGTTCAGCACAATATTATAAGGAAGCCCTCAAGAATAGGAACCTTTTATTACAGCAATTGCTCTATACTAAAGAGACTGTGGGATTTCTTACTTTGTTTAAGGTTTCTGCTCTTTATTGATTAAAATCCTTATGTCAAACATAATTACATCTTTAAACCCCACAGTATCATAGGGATTAAAATACAAAATCCTGAACTCCATGCTCTGATCGAAGTGTTTATTTTTAAGATTATCATACATGTTTATACATTGAGATAGATTAAAAGGTTTAGTACTTATTCCTTGGACCATTACTATGGTCATTATTGGGAGCCATTACTATGATTTAGTAAAGAAACAGTCTTATACTTCCAATATACAGTCATGCTTTTTTTTTCCACTGCCATCAAATTGATTCAGACTCGTAACCTCCCTATAGGCCTGGGTAGAACTGCCCTGTGGGTTCCTGAGAGAGTAACTCTTTAGGAAACTAGAGACCTTAACATTCACAAGTAGAAGACTGTGATTTGGATGTTGTGTGAGCAGCACACTTCTACATAGAGAAGAAAGGCACGCAGCACTGTCTTCGGTTCCTCAGAACCCAGATAACTGCAAGCAATGCATACTTTTCATGTGCAAGTATTCCTTGTTACTTTTTGCTTTATTACTTAAATTTTAAATTGCTTGGCTCTATGAAACCATAAGAAGGGTAAATGTGCAAAGGATTAAAAGAGTGAGCACCTTCTTAATGCATGAATCATACCCATAGGAAAAGATGAGCTGATAGCAAGGGCTTCAGTAGAAAGCAAATGTCTTGAGAATGATGAGGGCAACAAATGTACAAATGTGCTTGACACAATGGATGGATGTATGAATTGTGATAAGAGTTGCATGACCCCCAAATAAAATGATTTTAAAAGAGAGAGACACACACATAGAAAAGGGTTTTCTGGAAGACTTAGAGCCAAAATAATACCTTTTGTTTATTTTTATTTGATCTGTCAGTGTCATCTCTTTCTTCAAGTCCTGGCTTGTATTGGCTCCAGAGTTTTCTTTTTAAAAAAGAGTCAAAAAGTATTACTTAAAAAATGAATCGTTATTGAGCCCTGGTGGCACAGAGGTTGTATGTGGGACTGCAGCCCACAGGGTTGATGGTTCAAATCCAGCAGCAGCTCTCCAGGAGCAAGGCTAGGCTTCCTACTCCCACCAGGACAATGATGCAGGGGAATGAAATGAATTCTTGTTTATAGTCACTCTTGGCAAATAGCTCTTCTAGAAACTTGTACAGAGCAGGTTTCGATCCTCAAAGTATCTCTTAGTTTTAGAAATAAGCAAAATGTGAGAATTTAGTCTAAATTATTGTGCATGAAGTCACATACAAAATTATGCACACACACACACAGCTATCAAGCCTAGTCCAACTCACAGTGACCCTGCAGGACCCAATACAACCCTTCTGAGTTTCTGTGGCTGTAAACTTTACAAGAGCTGGAACCCTTGTCGTTCTACATTGGTAAATCTAGTGATTTTGAACTGCTGACCTTGTCACCCGCTCCACTCCCAGGTTCCAACCCCTTAAACTACCATGCAACTGTATCCCGGCAACTGAAAGAATCAAAACCTGAAACTACTACTGCATTTTTTTAATATATAAAGCTATATATATATATATGTGTGTGTGTGTGTGTGTGTGTTAAGCAGCCCCTTTACTTTCATAACGCCCTATAGAAATACATGGCTTTAATTTTAAATGTAACTGACTTATGTTTCACTTATTTTTTCTGCCCAATAGTGTTAGTGGAAAGCCTGTAACATAGAGCTTTGGTCCCTAGCCTCAGACCCTCTCAGTTTCTAAAGCAGCCCCTCACCCCACAGGCTTCCTTCCTTGTTCTGCAAAACACTTTGTCCAAAGCAGAAAGAAATCTGTTTTTCTGCCCAGGATATAGCACTCACCAAGCAATGGCCCAGCCCAGGAAATGCAAGGTCCTAAGGCCTCCAGCAAGGATGGGGGCACTGGAGGGGCCCCTGAAGCCATGCACATTCACACATCCCCCTAACCTCTCCCCCGCACCCTGCACATGGCTGGCCTCTCCACTGGAGTTGCTTGAATCTCTCACATGCACAGGGTCTGGTGAAATGGGTTGACTGGTTGCCCAACGTCAGTGGGTCCCACAGTCTGTGTTTGTGGATGGGCAGGAGTCCCCACTACCACTGAGTCAGTCTGTGTTCTAGCTCAGGGAGTCCCACCACCAGCCCTCCACCCAACCCTCGACCTGTCTCCTGTGTGATGTACAGGCCACAAGTCCGATACAGTGAACTTGACAGTCCTCAGACTGCTGCAACAGGCCAGCAGCGAACTCACAGCTTCCGATTGTTTCTTTTTTCATATCCAGGGTACCACAAAACTTGATCCATGACCTCTGGCAAGGATCATACCAACAGGATCAAAAGGAATCTTTTTCATATCATTGCCTTGCTCCCAAGTTTCACTCCTGGACATGGCACAAGGCACGAGTGGTATATACCAGAACTGCAACAAAATTTTGGCATTTTTATTTGTTAACTTTTATTTATGTTGTGTCTGTTACATGCAAAAAGATGGTCATGATCAGTCCTATTTAACAAATGCTTATATAAACCTTACCACGCTAAGTAGGTGAAAATATAAAAAATACCCAATAAATAGTTAGTTCTCTCAGCATCATTGATAAGGCACCCCTGGTTGAAACACAATGCAGTGCTCAACCGACTGAAAGTGTGGCTGGACAAACGCTCCCACCGGCACCTCAGAGGACAGGCCTGGGAAGCTGTTTCTGTGCGCTGACAGCCTCGGAAGCTCTCTCGAGCACCATGCTGCTCTCCAACCCTGGGATGCCATGCATTGGAGCTAGCTCAGAAGCAATTGGTTTGGTTAGGCTTGAGCATGATCTGCAGAAGGTGGTTGGGATTCCACCCCTTGTTGAGGTTCCTCATCCACACAGCCTTCTGGTGCTCAAGGTAGGCTGCATGTTGTCATCATTAGTGCTGTTGAGTCGGTCCGGACACACAAGGAGACTACACAGACACTGGCATCTTCCCACCTGCTTTGAGACAATTCCCGTGGGGGGCTGAGAATGCCTGTAACCACTTCTTTACTTTTCCTACTGACGCTTCTTCCAGAATTTCCCACTGAAGGGTCTCGCCTTTTTTTCTGATCTCAACACTTGTGAGCACACCCAAAGTCTTCTCTCTCCCCAAATACTCGCCGTACTGTGTCATTTGATTGGCAGTATGCTTGAGAACATTTTCATTCTTATTTAGTAATTGTCTCCTATCATTTGTGTCACCTTTGCAGTTACTAATTCTGATCCCAGCTTCAGTGCTAGGTGCTGGTGGTATAGATAACTGTTTTCACTAAAATGGTTTTCCCTATTAGTTCCTAGTTTATTTTCATGAACAAGGTAGTACCAAGAAAACAAAGGGATAATAAAATAAAAATTTAAACTATCTCAGTGTGTGGGTCCAACAACAACATGTACAATGTTATTGAAAACAACAAGATTATTATATTTACTCTTCTGCGCTCACCAAGGCAGAAAGGAACCTGCCACTCAGTGTGTGGTCTGCACCTCAGCAGCACTGGCCTGCTTCCTTTGCTGGTCAGAAAGCCAGAACCTCCACTCCCACCGCAGCCCCAGTGAATCACATTGAACTTTACTAAAATCCCCCTGAAGACAGCATCATAGTAAGCATTTGAGAATTCTATCAAATGTTTAACAACACGGACTTAAAACAACTGCCCTATGCTTCCCTTAGCATCCAGTTTAATCAAGGTTTGCCTTTCTGGTTTTCAACACATAGACTTAACGTTGTTCTTTCATCACATAAAAATATATGGATTTAAAAAAATTGGACCAGTGGTTCAGCATTTTCCAAAGTTTGATACATGGATTATTAATTCTGTGAGATGTTACTCTCATCCATGTAAGCGGGAATTGTTCTATGACCTTAAAATTGAGGCACTGATCAAAAGTTTCTTTACTCCAGGATTTCTCAACATTCATTAGAGAGCCTTTGCATTTTGTGGGTGTGCTTTTCAAATTTCACAAAGAGTTGTAGGACCAGTATTCTACTGAACCCTCTGGAAAATGTAGCAATAGAATACTGGCCAGACTGGCATGAAGTCTTAACTTGAGAAGACCGATATTAGAAAATTCTTTCTGGGAAGTGATGCCCAAAAATAAAAAAGAAAAGAAAATTATTCCTATAGATTTATTCTGCATACCCATGTCCTAAAGCCTACAACTACATACCAAGGAAGCAATGAACCTTCACTTACATTTCTATCCATGAAATAGTCACAAGTACAATCTTCCCTAAAATTCCCTAAAGTCTTTTCATAAATTTTCCCTAAAAGGTATTACGAGCTAGGTGGGAAGAAATTTATACTACCAGACAATTGCAATAATCCATGGTGGCGATGAAGCATAAAGGAATAACCTAATACTAATAGCCAGCATTTATGAGGGGCATCAAAAATAGTAGAAAATGAAATTAAAAGATAATGGACTTTTTGCACAAACTTTTGGAATCCCCCTGGTATGGAGTCCATACCATTTTCCAGGCACAGCTCAAAGAGCTGTGTACCTATTAACTCACTTACTTTTCACAAAAAGAGCTTTGAGGCAAGTGCTATTATTATCCCCAATTCCTATGAGGAAAATGACAAGAAACAGATATTTGAGTGCTTTAAGGAAAGTATGGGGTGCGGTGTAAATCCAAGAAAGACTTCTTCAAACTGATGCATGCCTCAGATATTTCTTTTATAGCTGTTACCCCCACTTACCATACTCCTCTGAAAGTATTGAAACACAGCTTTCCTACTTTCTTATCATACCAGTAACCTTTGTTGACTATAATGGAATGAATTTATATATTTCCTCACAGTACCTGCACAGGCCTAATAGAACACTAATCTAGGACTATTATCTCATTCAGTAATATATTATTGATATTATACTTGGAATTCTACTCACAGTTGGTAGCTAATGATTTGCCAAATAATCCCAGAATGTATTAACACCACCCACCCCCCATTAATCACATTCAGACTATACTTCCCCTCCCATTCTTCTGATAAGCTCTGTCCAAGAGAAGGCTCTTAAGTGGCTACTTTTAGATGATGTCATAAATTTCAACAGATCTGATTTACACAGGGATCTGGACCAAATCAACCAGATTGATTCCCATGAGTGAATAAATCATCTCTGGTCTCCCTTCCTCATTATTCCAACCTTCACCAGAGCCCACCGTGTCCCAGCCATTCAAATACATTTCCAACGCCAGGAAGTCACCTCTGAGGGATAGTATTTGTTTTTCTAAGACTGGTGGAGATCCTGAAACTGAATTTCTATAAATGCCTCTTTCCTCCTTGTTCTTTCCTCTATTTCCTTTTGCTTTCCTCTTGTCCCACTATCATGCTCACCCTTCATGTGGATTTCAGTATAGATGAGAAATAGGAGGCACAGGGCATTTATAGAGGTCTAAATATAGGCATGTACATAGGTAAATATATTATATATGATGATGGGTAAATAGATCTAGGTGCATATATTTATAGGTTTATTATTATGACCACAGATGCACATTGGGCCTCCACTCAAGTACTTCCTCAATGCAAGAACAGTTTGTTCTATTAAATTGACATTTCATGATGCTCAGCTTCCCGACATGATCGCTGAAGATAAATGTGTGCATAAGCAAATGTGGTGAAGAAAGCTGATGGTGCCCAGCTATCAAAAGATATAGCATCTAGGGCTTTAAAGGTTGAAAGTAAACAAGCAGCCATCTAGTTCCGAAGCAACAAAACCCACACAGAAGAAGCACACCAGCCTGTGTCAAAGGGATCATGTATCAGGCATCAACAAACTAAAAATTATACCATTGTAAAAGAGGGGGAGTACCTCCTGGAGACCCAAAGTCCATCTGTAGGTAGGGGGATATCCCATTACAGAAGAGTCGCAGGGAGGAGAGGAGGTAGTCAGGGTGCAGTAGCAATGATGAAACATACAACTTTTCTCTAGGTCTTCATTGCTTCCTCCCCCCACCCACCCACTATCATGGTCCCATTTCTATCTTACAAATCCAGCTATACCAGAGGATATACACTGGTATAGAGAGGAACCAGAAACATAGGGAATTCAGGACAGATGGTCCCTTCAGGACCAGTGGTGAGAGTGGCTATACCGGGAGGGTGAAGGGAAGGTAGGGTAGAAAGGGGGAACTGATTATAAGTTAAATGTACATTATAACTGATCTACATTTAACCTCCTTCCTGGGGTATGGGCAACAGGGAAGTGGGTGAAGGGAGACATCAGACAGTGTAAGCTATGACAAAATATTAATAATTTATCAATTATCAAGGATTCATGAGGGAGGAGGAAGGGAGAGAAAAAATGAGCTGATACCAAGGGCTCAAGTAGAAAGCAAATGGTTTGAGAATGATGATGGCAACAAATGCACAAATGTGCTTGACATACAATGGATGTATGTATGGACTGTGATAAGAGTTAGTATGAGTCCCCAATAAAATGATTAGAAATAACAATCAAACAAATCAGCAAAGAAAAAAAGGGAAACCAAATTTCTATCTACATCTCAAATAAACAAAGAAGACAGCATAGTGGAGGTCTGTAAATGTAGGGGGCATGGTGAATCTCTCCAGCTGAATCTTGGACTGAAAACAAAATGGAGATGTGAGCTAGTTGGCTGTTAAGATAAAATGGAAAAGTGAATCCTCCCCATGTGCTGGGAGGAATACTTCCTCTTTTAGAGCCGAGTCTCTAAGAGAAACACCATTGAAACCATGAAGTTGCTGTGTGCATTGGACCTTCTAAGTGGATTTGTGAAAGGCAAGGACATTCTGGAAACTCTAAACTCTCCTCCATCAAGTGAGTTCCCGCTTAAAGTGAGACTCCCAAGTACAGAGTAGAGGTGCCCCGTGAGTTTCTGAGACTGCAGCACTTTACTGGAGTAGAAGGCCTCATCTGTCTCCCTTGGTGTGGCTCTCAGTGGCGAACAATTGATATTGAGGTTAGGAACTCAAGGACTAACCCACTGCCACCATGACTACAGCAGGAACATTAGAAACGAGAACATAACCCTGATAAACCTGCTCCCTGAAAAGAAAAGGCCCTGTGGTAATGTTTGCCAATGTCTGAGCATTAGCTCTTCCCACCATGGTCCATTTCATACTACAGATGATTTTTCATCGGAAAATTAGAAAGTCTGAAAGAAAGGGGGGAAAGAATATTAAAAGGTCTGTCCCAAAGGTAGCATGGTGTCTCACAGTGAATAAAATCTTGCCTCCACCTTTCCAGTCCCACTTTTCTCATTTCAAGCACGGTACCCCTCTCTAGTCATGGGATATCCAAATCTCCTGGGAACACTTGCTGCAAAGTGAGACCCTCAGATCCTGGTCCCAGACCTCCTGAATCAGCATCTCCAAGAGGGAAGGAGGGACAGGAAACAAGCATCATTGGTGATTCTGAGCCAACTTAGGAGCCGTACTGCTTGTACCATACACCATGCCTAGGTCAGGTGCAAGTTCTGATCATGCTCATCTTTGGACAAAACATTTGTGCAAATAATCACCCATAACTTAATCTGCTCACTGAATCAGCCAACTCTCCAACAGAAAATCCTAAAGGATTACTAAAACTCTGGTCAAACATGTTTTTTCCTGACACCCTAATAGATACAAATACTGGAATGTATTCTTGTCTGTTATCTTTTCCATCTTAAAGATGTCTAATATATAGCTTCTGCTTATCTTAAAAAAAAATTCTGGTAGCAATTCTGAAATAGCCGTTTTCATGCAACAGTTTGAAAATGAAAACCTGGTATCTTAGACTGGGTTTCTTAGGGAAACAAAACCAGTAAAGTTTATGTATGTATATATACAGACAGGTTTTTATCAGGGAAATAACTCAAGCAGTTGCATTGGACAGATTCCAAGTTCATGGGCTGGATGCCAGGCTGAAGGCTTCTCCTAACTCATAGCATAGCTGTAGGGGCTGATAAACCCAGTATTGGCAGATCAGATGTCAGGATTCTAGCTCCAGAGGCAAATGCATTCAAGGTTGACAGGAAAGAGGGTAGACTCCTGATGACTCCCAAGATCAGCAGGCAATCTGACAGACCACTAGTTCAAGTCCAAAGAACTAGAGGACAGATAATGAGCCAGATACAACATCCCGACCCAGCCAAAACAAACAAGCTTTTCCACAGGGTCCACATATATTGGAAACAGGCCACACACCTAAGGGAACTTCCTTTCAATTGATTGGCAACTCACAGCAAATCTCATCAAGTAAGTAATTCTATTATATTAGACCTCATTATGGGGATTAGTATATCTTAACTGCCAAATCATTGAGAATCCTGGCCCAGACTAGTTGACATAAAATTTTAACTATCACATGTGGTAATCCCATTTGGAGACTTACAGTGGATAGATTTATTTACTTTAAATACTGTATATTTTAAGGTGAATTATTATCATAAGTCTAGAATTCATAATAAAAATCCACTGGCAATTTACTTTTACTCATATATATATATATATATATATATATATATATTTCAGAAAATAAGACTAAATGCTATAGGTATATTATTATATACTCATTAAGTAGGAATTGAATCTAGTTCTTCATGAAGTCCCCCTTTCCTCTCACTCTTTAAACACTCAATCACTGCCATCAGTCCACCCCAATTCACAAGGGCCCTCGAGAACAGAGTAGAACTGTCCCTTTGGTTTTCCAAGGTGATGATACTTTGCAGGAATAGAAAGCTGTCTCTTTCTCTCACGAGGCAGCTAGTGGCTTTGAATTGCTGATCTGTTAACAGATGTGAACAGTCCAACCTTCGAAACTAAAGGATATATTAAGATTAGCTGGATGGGAGCTTGATTGAATGGGTAATACTGAGAGCTTTGTATGTATGACACTTTGCTATAGAAAATCTCCCTGAAATAGATGGCTGAACAAATGCTTTGTAGAAGACAGTTAGCTCTCTCTTTAGAAATAGTCTCCAAAGGCCAATTTGTTTCTTTACAAGAAATTTGTCACCTGTTGTGTCAAGACATGTACTTTTAATAATTGTATAGTCTTCCCCCATATTTAAAGAAAAATCATCAAATGGACAATAATCCCAGGATTTGTTCCCTGTTTAAAGGGAGTAGTCCCTTGAAAACGGATATGCCCTTCTTCCTCCCTGGAAGTAGTCAATGCTTATAGCGGAGAGAATGATAAAAATAAATTGGTCCTTCTGCCCCAAAACTGGAACCAAATATTTATCATAGAGTTACTTGGTGATTATCAGTCTAACTAGCGAGTCATGTTTGTAAAGAAAATCCATATTTCTATCATTCAAATCTCTCTCCTCCCTTCTTGCTGGCTCAGATGACAGCTGCTCCACTGAAGGAAGCTCGGGTTTCTGGGTGGGTGACTATCTAACGGCAGACTGTTTTTCTACACAAGATACTCAGATATCACCATCTCACCATGACCCAAGAAAAATGTCTGTGTTTCTCTGATTTCTGGTGCCTACCATTAACAATGAGTTTATTCTATCTCTATTGTGGATATTTGAAAAAGTAAAAGTTTTCAATCAATTAAATCCAGAATATGCTACCACTATGACCCAGTTAGGAACCCATAAACACCTTCTAATTTTCTTTCTTGTGCCTATGTGCCACTCCACCTCAGAAAATGAGAACTTTCTCTGGGCCACAGCAGGCCCTTCAGACACTAGCGCCAGGGACTTTCAGATCAATGTGTTAGCCAAGCCACAAGATTTCAGTTCGCTGGCATGTCAACAGCAAAATTGCTTTAAATTGAAGCGACTGCAAGTGATTCCAGCATCGATCAATATAAAGTCATTATTGTCAAACAGGCAGGCTTTAAATCAAACCAGTGACTTGGCATTAGTCATTGGGAAAGTCTATTTATTCTCTGTTATGTTTTTAAATCTAAGAAGTAAAATCATAAGTGAAAAATTGATATATTGTAATAATCATATTAGGCTTAGTTTTCAGAAAAAAATTAAATAATGCATGAAAATGCACCCCTAGGAAAGGAGACATCTTATAAAGTGAGAAGTGGTAAAAGCCAACCAGATTTGGGAAGAGAAGTAGGGGAGGTCATCAAGTGATCTCCCAAAAGGTCAGTGTAAGTCACTGAATAAATAGATATATGCCATTCTGCACTTGAAGAGAATAAGTTTTAAATAACCATGCAAATAATTATAAAATATTCAACTTGAAGAATGTACAGAAAAACTTATAAGGGATACAAACAAATAACAGCAAAATTCCACTGCCATCAATTCAATCTCATCACAACCCTGGTTCTTGCCCTAGTGCAGAATTGTCCCTGTGGGTCTCTGAGGCTGTAAATCTGGACCAGTGCACAACCAGACTCATTGCTGTCGAGTCGATGCCGATTCATAGTGACCTTACTGGGCCCAGTAGATCTTCCCTTGTGATTTTTTGGAACTATAACTCTTTACAGGAGTAGAAAGCCCTATTTTTTTCCCATGGAGCCACTGGTAGTTTTGAACCCCTCATCTTGCAGTTAGCCGTCAAACTCAGAACCACTATACCACCAGAACTCTCGTACACATCTATATGGGGCAGAAAGCCTCATCTCTCTCCCACAGAGCAGTTTGTGGATTCAAACTGCTAACCTCAGGTACAATGCCACGCGTGCCACCAGGGCTCCTGAAGCTTTATAAAGAAGGCAATAAATAGCATTCCTTCTATGTCTACTATGTGTCAGGCATTGACGTGGTCTCATGGACAGTCTTGATGAGATAGATAATGTCGCTTCTGTTTTACAAATCAGGACCAGTATTTTTTAAACTAAAACTTTTATTTTAAATTTTGTTTTAAAAAAGACTATAGCACTGGGTTTTGATTTTGAGTAAGGCTATTAAAAGTTGGCATGTTCAAGATAGGGCAAGAAGACAGCTTTTTCTCTTTTTTCTTTAAAGATAAGTAAAAGAAGGGGGGGAGAAAACAACTTTTAAATGGGAAAAAAATGCTCATAAAGAAATAATAGAGAAGACTAGGTATTTTCAGGTTAATTTAGGAAACTTCTCAGAAAGAGTACAGAACCTGTTTATAGAAGCTTAAAAAGTATTAAGTTGGCATAGGGAGTAGCACAAAAAAAATTGACTTCCCTAGAACAAAGAGATGTAATTAGATATAATTGGATGAAAGTGAGGGAAAAGCATTTTAGATTGATTAAAGTGTTTTTTTAAAAAAAAAATAGGCCTGCCATTGAAAGGCACTTATGGGTGGAGATTTATACTAAAGAGTTAGAATAAAGATTTATTTACTTATTTTACAAATGATGAATTATAGGACTCAACTGAAGCACTAAATGTAAAAAAATAGTCTTGCATTATTCAGGTAAGGAAGCGTCTTTCTCAAAGAGGGCTCAAAATGATCCATTTTGCTTTTACCATTTTAATTTAATTTTTATTTTTAGGGGGCTCATACAACCCTTATCACAATCCATACACATATCCATGTGTCAAGCACATTTGTACATTTGTTGCCATCATCATCCTCAAAATATTTTCCTTCAACTTCAGCCCTTGGCTTTTACTATTTTTATATTCCTTGTATTTGTTGGATTTTGTTGTTTCTAACACCTTGTTCTATAACACTGCATTGCTAACAGACTAGCCCAAACACCAAGCTCATTGCCATCAAGTCACTTTTGAAACTTAGCAACCCTAGCATAACCTGAGTAACCTCTAAAATGATTTTCTTGGGAAGTTCATTTTTAAAAATCATTGCATGCCAGTCACTTATTGAAGGAATTGATCGAGTTCCTAAAATGGGTCAGGCAAGATCCCAGACTTGAAAGCAGATCTGGTTCCTAGCTGCTAGACCATCACAGTGTATTATAGGAGCAGCAGTGAGGGCAAGGAATCACACAGAGATTACATTACGCTCATGAGGAAATACTTATTGACTACAATTCATCTATTTTTTAAAGTTCAATATTTATATCTTTAACACCTACTATTTGGTATGCTTATACCTGTTTAAGCCCACCAGTCATTCTTCCAGAAAAGGATAAGACTGTCTGCTTCTGTAAAGATTCAAAGTCTCAGAAATCTGAAGAGGCAGGCCTGAACTCCAGGGTCAGTAAAAGCCAGAACCCACTTGATGGCAACAAGTGTGGTTTGTTGTTGTCTTGAGTATCCTAGTCAATGCATATACAGCACAACAGACAAGATTTTTACTTCTGTGGAAAGAGACAATAAATTTACTCAAGTAAATACTCACATGCAATGTAAAATACATCATGTATTATGAAGGAAGAGTAAAACATGCATGACTGATTGCAGCAAAAACTAATTCTATCCATTCAAACGAGAGATGTAAGAGCCAGGAAAAATTTTTCCAAAGATGACTTCAGTAGGGCTTGCTTTTCCTGGAGAAAAGGGGATTTGGAAAAACCTCTAATCCCTGGCTAGGTGCCTGAGTGAGTTAGGAATACAGGTGACTAAGGAGGTGGTGTTTCTTAAAAAATAAAAAAGATGATGGTGTATGATATAACCAACTCCTTTCAAGCAAAGCAGAGTGGCCAAAATTATATCAAAAGTTTTCCCATGCTAAAATTTATCTGGGCACCTGAAAGTACTTCCTTCTGTTTTCACTGAAGTAGCAAACCAGAAATGTACAATTGGCTTTTTAACTGCCTAAGGTCTTTTAAATATACCCAGGAAATGGCTGTTACAACTAGTAAACAGAGAAGGAACAATACAGAAATTAACTGAAGTTCAGGGCAGTGGGCAAGTGAGAAGGCATCGCAAATAAAAGGTATGGCGTTGGGCACATTTGTACAAGACATTTTAAAGTTTACAGAAGGCAGATGGGAGATAGCCTTATATACTGTACATTTAATTTTTCTAAAAGAGGTTATAGAAAGCCAGCAATAAAGTTTAGGGATCAAGGGCTCTCGCTTTGTGTAACTCAGGAGACAGCATTTCGGTCAATCACAGGTAAATCTTAATTTAGATTTTTTTTAAAATGCTTTCATATTTGTTCTATCATTTTAATTTTCAGTGAACAGACACTTTGAATTGTGTGGAACAAGCTGTCTTTGAAACAGTGTTTGAACAGTTAGAGGATTAAAGGGAAACAGTTCCCTAGGACAGTCAAGGGGTCCGCCAGAATGCCTTTCACAAGGAAGAAGTCATTCGCCAATTGTTCTTCCTTATTTCTTTGTAGTTGTTCATCCACTATCAGAAATAGGAGGAGGAGGAAAGACAATACCAGAAAAGGAAGAAGACTTTGTGTTATCTAATGTTGGGTTTCACGTCTGTTCTAATTGGTTCACATTGTCATCCTTTTGAGCTGTATCTCTCAAAACCGTCCCCCTTGACTCACCCCCTAAGAACCCAGACAGCTTGTGAAGTGACTTTGCTGTGAAAAATGTCCCGTCACGCATTGGGAATTCTGTAGGGCCTTGGCCTTTTCGGGAGAAAATAACGCTGCGTGCCGGGGAGGCACGGCTGGAGGAGTGGCAACTGGGCAGCTTCTTTCCCAGCGGAGGCCTTGAACTTTCAGTTCCATTTTTAGAAAAGCTAAATAAATCAGGAGCAAATACTTCAGGGTATTTTGCTCCCACTGTAACGTTTACTAACAAAATAGCAAAAGCTAGAGTCAACAGAGAGCACAAAAGAATCCTAGCAATTCTAAGTTTCCAGGGACCTGAGCTAGACCCGTGGTGTCTACAGCAAAGTTCTCACTGTGGCCCGAGCACTCCCTGGTGAGTGAAAGGCGCACAATTAGAATCAGAGTTCTGGAGAAGGTGGCAATCTAGATGAAAGGCGGCAATGGTTCCCTTGGACTCTGCCATCAAAGGCTTTATTTTAGCCACCACTCCATCAAAATTAAGGGAGTCATTCAAACGCTTCAATGATCTTCCTGGGCATTATTATTATTATTATTATTGTTTTTATTCAACATATGGCGGTGCATGTGACGCAAGTCATGGTATTTCTCATCACTTCATGTTTCTATGAAAGAAGCAATGAATAAGGAAGGCCACAGGGAAAAAAAAAACAAACGATGCCTTCGAATGATGGTGTTGGTGAAGAATATTCAGAGTCCTATGGTCTGCGAGAAGAACCAACAAATCTGGTTTGGAAGTGAGGATGGTGAAACATCATCTCATGTCATTTGGAAATTTTATCAAGAGAGACCAGTCTCTGGAAAAGAACATCATTCTCAGTAAAGCCGAGGGTCAGCCGAAAGAGGAAGACCCTTACGGATATGGCTTGACACAGGGGCTGCAACAACAGACTTCCACTGTGAGGATGGCTGACCCGAGCGCTGCTTCCTTCTGTGCTGTCTGAACCAACTCCAAGAGCCCCTTGACAAGGACGAGCATCCACAAAGTGAGAGTAGTAACAGCTTCATTCTTTTTATCGACAGACAGGAACTTGCAACAGGAAAGGCATATCATTCTAGAAGATTTAAAAGAGTGGTTTTAAAAGTTCTTGTGTTGCCATCGAATTCATCTCAGGTACAAAGCAAAGGTGGTAAGGAATTCTAGTTTGAAAGCCACTAGGAACCCTGGGCGCCGAATGAGTGACCCTGGCTGCTAACAGCAAGATCAGCAGTTTGAACCCACCTGCCACTCCCCAGGGGAAAGAAGAGGCTTTCTGCTCCCATAAAGATTTGAACGTCTGGAAATCCACAGGGGCAATTAGACTCTGTACTTCCTACAGGGTTGCTGTAAGTCAGAACTGACCCAATGACAATGAGTGAGTAGATCATTGATTTTCTTAAAAGAAAATGAAGTATACCTTCAGTGAGACATTACTTCTCTTCCCTCTGTGTTTCAATGCACCATGAGCTACTTCTACTATAATGCTAATATTGCCCTGTAATTTCATATTTGCACACTTCTCTTCTCATATGCAAGAAATGTGAGTGGGCCTTCAGCCCCCAGTGTCTTGCCGACACTACTGTTCAAGAACTCACTGGTGAAGGGGTGAATGGATATTTAAAAATGATTAGGTTTCAGTTAGATAAATAATAGTTATTCTTTGAACATTTGGTACCATGGAATTTCTGTGCTTTGGGTAAATATCTTTTAATCCTCACAAAACTAATGATCAGTATCCCCATTTCATTGAGGTGAAAAATTGAGATTGAGGAGATCAGTTTTGCAAAGTGTCACAAAGATGAAGTCTCCTAATCAGAATTTGAACTCACCTCGTCTTCTCCGTGCAAGCAAGGAGAGTGACTTTGTCTCTAGTATGTGAACATGACTAGCCCCTGAGAAAGGCATCAAAGGGCTTAGAAAAGGTAGTCAATGGGAAAAAGGAAGACCCTCACTATGATGGGTTGATGTAGTAGCTGCAACAATGGGCTTAAACCTGGCAATAATTGTGAGGATAGAGGACCAGACAGTGTTGACTTCTGTGTGCACATGGTCACAAGTAGAACCAACTCAACAACTCCTCACAAGAGTCTGGACTCCTAAACTTGTCTTCTGTCTGCCTACACGATCCTACAGAGAGTCGCCAACAACTGAACTGATTGTCAGCCTTTGTGGTTGAAAAAAATACTAATTTCAAAACCTTATGAATGCTGAAGGTTATTGAAAACATGTGCAGCCCTGGCTTCATTATCAGATATGTTTTCTGAGTAGAGGAGCCTCCAAAGCAACCTCAAAGCCTACCTGCTTTCTGCAAATTCTCTGAGAGGGACAGCACTTCACATAATAGATGCATCGCTTCAAACGTGTAGCTGTAAATAAGATGTGTTTAGCATTTATCAATGATTTAAATTGCCTGCATTTGAAGGAGACCTGTTCTGAGATGCTTTGCTGAGTACCCACTTCCTCTGTCCCTAACTTCAAAAGTGGTATAGGGTTCCAAAACAGGACACATAGTATAAAACATCCTCTTCTAAAATAAGTCCTTGGCCTTATTAAGGAATCCTTGTGATGGTGATTTTAATTAAAATGATACCTTCAAGAAGGTTTTTTTTTTATTTTGCCAATATGACAACTTAGGGAAATTAGGGGGAGGTGATTCTTCCTCTATGAGTTATTTGTCAGGTAAATTTGCTACCCAGTTATTCTCTGGCTATCTGACTCAAAACACCATCTTGACTTTTATGGACAATTCACCACAGGTGCATACTCTAATGCTTATAAAGAAAATTAAAATAAAGTACAGAATGATAGTGCATTATATACTTCTGTATTCAATGTTGTGATTTATGTCTAAGAAAAAACTGAAGTGAAGGATACATATTACGCTTACTCATTGAATTGTGACTTCAGCATTCAGCTGCTTGGAATGTAATCAGAAGTGCTGGGGAATCAGATCCCACATGTGAACTTCGTAAGACCCCACTTTGCCTCCAGATAAGAAGAAAATACATTTTCATCTGAGAAGAAAACAAGAAACACAGACCACCTGTGTGTGATATGGACTGATAAGCTTCAGCTAGGAGTTAAGTATGCGAGGCAAGTCTTGGTGTGCAGTCTGAAAATGTGTGTCATGAAGAGTCAGAGAGTTCTGCCTAGAGCTAATCCTTCATAGTTTCCAACCGGTCTTTTGATCTCATCATTATGCAAAAGCTCACACTGACAGAGAGATCCCCTGGTGCACGTGATAAAATTGTATTCTTCGCTGATCATTCTTGAAATGTGTGTAGGTAACTTTGAGAGGGCAAATCCTAGAACTGTCGAAATTTTCTGTTAAGGGGAAAAAGATGCTGGTGGTGGTGGGCTGCTATGTGTTGCAATAGTGAATTTATGCCTCCCACCCTCATCAGCCTCTCCTATCTGTCACCACTAGTTGAAGTTGACCAACTGGCTTCAGTGAGTGATCCAATGGACTGTTCATTCAATCCTCACCAAATGACGACATTTCCATATGGAAGGGTATGATTTCACTCAAAGTCATTTTCCACACTGATTTGAACATAGCATTCTGATGCAGTCACATTGTCTAGTATATAATCTCCTCTGCACATTCTTAAATTAAAACAAGTAACAAATTAGTAGGTCTTGGATATATTAAGAGAAAATATGCAAATGATTTCGGAATGAAACCCAACCAAGAAATAAACAAGAGATTTGGTTTAGAAACAGCAGTGACCATAATTGTATGGATTTAAGTAAAGTCACTCGCTCAAGGAGCTGCATGTGTGAGAGGCGTCATCTCTACTTCTCTCCTTGCATTAGGTAAGTTTGGGGGTGGTTGGGTTTTTGTTGTTGTTGTTGTTGTTGTTTGTTTTGTCTTTTTAATGAAGAATGAATATTTTTATAAACCATGGATGTCTTTAAAGGCCAAGACTATCAGGTTCAAATTATATCCCTAGCAATATGCTCAGTCCTTAACTATAGTCAGTGCCCAATAAACTTTAATTGAGTAAGTGAATGGATAAAGAAATGATATCTTAAGCGACCACCCTTGCCTGTCTGTCTGTGGTGGGTTGTGTGTGACTGTAGCTGTTATTTCAAATGCCATCAGGGTCACTCAGTGTGAATAGGTTTCAGCAGAGCTTCCAGACTAAGAACAAACTACAGAGAAGGAATTAGTCACTGAGGAATCAGCCACTGAAAACCTTACGGACAGCTCTAAAACATGGTCAGACCCTGAAGTCGCACCAATCGAAGCACAGCCCTGTCAGAGCTAGTGCCAGAAGATGAGCTCCTGTATTGCAAGACACTCAAAATACCACCCACTCAAAGTGGAGTCGATCATAACGGCTCAGAAGGACTAAAGCTTTGGGGATCTCCATTTGCTGAGGAGACAGGACTCAAAATGAGAAGAAACAATAGCAAACCAATTAATAATTGGAATTTGAAATCTAGGGACATTGGAAGTTGTAAAAAATGACGTAGAATGCATAAGAATTGATATCCTAGGCATTCGTGAATGGAAATGGACTAGTATTGGCCATTTTGAATCAGCAAATCCTATGGTTTACTATGCCTACAATGACAGATTCAAGAATGGGATTGCACTCATCATCAAAAAGGAAATTTCAGGATTCATCTTGAAGTAACATGCTGTCCAGGATAGGATACTATCTGAGTTATCAACAGAGTTATTGATAATGACATACACTTGTGTGAGTGAATGACTGAATAAATTAATAGATACGAGATTCTCCCCCCAAAAGATAATCCATGTCTTCTGCAGAAAAACTAGCATTCCACATTTGATTGCAGGGGCACTCCAACAAGGACAGCATAAAAAGAGGGGAAGGGGACTGAGCCCCGGTGGTGTAGTGGTTGAGTGCGGAACTGCAGCCCACTGGCTTGGCGATTCAAATCCAGTAGCAGCTCTCTAGGAGCAAGGCTGGGCCTCCCACTCCCACCAGAGGGCAGTGATGCCCCCCCAAAAAAAAAAGAAGGGAAGGAAACTTGTGGAAATCTTCTGAAAAATATTTTCAAAGTTCATGTAGGCATGCTGGTTTAAAAGCCACTGCTCTAGGGGCTGAACCCCGGTGGCGTAGTGGTTGAGTGCAGACTGTGGCCCATTGGTTTGACAGTTCAAATCCAGCAGTGGCGCTCCAGGAGCTGGGTAGCTCCCACAACCAGCAGAGGGCAGTGATGTCCCCCCCAAAAAAAACCACTGCTCTAATAATTATTGGTTTAAACACACAGAGAAAGAAAGCTAATCAGAGTATTATTCAAGTAGTGGTAAAATTGCTTGTTAGTAGAACCAATACAGAAAGTACCATGGACTGCCATAAGAAAAGCTCTGTCTTGGAAGAAATCAGCCAGAATGCTTCTTAGAGACAAACATGGAAAGTTTTCGTCTCATGTACTTTGGACATATTGTCAGGACAGACCGGTTCATGGAGAAGGACGTCATGCTTGGTGAAGTGGAGGGAGGGGCAGAGGGAAAAAGGAAGGCCCCCTTGTGATGAAATGGGTTGGCACCACGGCTGCAACAAAGGGGTGAAACATCAGAGCAATTGTGACAGTGGTGCAGGACTGAGTGGTGGTGTACGTAGGGTCGCTGAGTGCACACCAGCGCCTAGCAACAGCCTCCGCTTCCAACACCTCTCTCCCAGCCTTTCTCTTACCTTACGTCCTATTTCATCCAAAAACTTCATTCCATCAGAAAAAAAAAGTCACCTCACAGCTCCCACCACTGCACTTGTCTCCTTGTCCATATGCTCCGCTGTCCTTTTGATACCTATGCACTGTTCATACTCCTGAATAAGGCACCGCCTTCTCTTTTGCACCAGATTGCATCCCTGCTCTCCCACTCAAGTTTCTCAAGGACACACCTCCAACCACTTCTCTACCACTTCTCTACGTCCAACACACCTCTACCACGTCTCTGCTAGCCATCAATTTTCCCCATTCTCCTAGGTCATTCTCATCAGCATCAAACATGCTGTGGTTTCTTCCTGCTTAAAAACAAGTAAAATCTTGCACCACCACATGGGTTCAGATCCCAATACAGTTTCAACTACCACATGTGTGTGCTTTTATAAAAATATACTTCACAAAAGAGCTATCTTTAGTTGTGCTCCAATTCCTGTTCTTCCATTCACTTCTGAATATGCTTTAGTTAGGTTCCTCGAGCACTGATATGTGGAACTGTCCCCGCCAAGGACACCAATGGCTCCAGGCTGATAAATGCCGTAGTCCATTTCCATCCCCCATCTTCCTTACCATATCCTTCATCCCCCTGAGATCTTCCTTGTGTGTCTTCCAGGACACCACCTTCTCACCAGTGCTTTTCTGTCTTCTTTGTTGGTTTATCCTAACCCAAATGGAATTAACAGCCAATGCCTTTGCCTGGTGATGCTGTGGTTTAAGCACTGGGATGCTCCCCTCAAAATTGTCAGTTCAAACCCACCAGCTACTCCTCTGGAGAAAGCTGAGGCTGTCTGCTCCTGTCAAGACTCATAGTCTCAGAAATCCTACTTAGGGTCCCTGTGAGTTAAAATCGACTTGATGGGAGTGAGCTTGGTTTGGTTTTTTGGTTTATAGTTAATGCGCTTAATTTTAGAATCAACTATTGGCTCTTTAAATTAAAAAAACAGACTCTCCCTTCCACATTTTAAAAAAGCATGCTTTTATGACTACTTCTTATCCATACTTTAATTTGTTTTCTTCCTTCAAGTGTGATGAGGGGAAACACTTTGGGGATGGCAGGCCTGATATCTTAAATCCTGTGTGTCTTCTTGATTGCAGCATGTTCCTGCCATCCGATTGGATCCGCTGCCCTGCCCTTAAACTCACTTACCTTCTGTGACCCCAGCAACGGTGACTGCCCTTGCAAGCCTGGGGTGGCAGGGACACACTGTGACCGATGCATGGTGGGATACTGGGGCTTTGGAGATGATGGCTGCAGACCGTGTGACTGTGCTGGGAGCTGTGACCCTCTCACGGGAGACTGCATCACCAGGTGAATGTGCATCGCCATGACTCTGTGTCTCTGCAGGTCATTGAAAAAGTCTAACAGAGGTGTAGAAATCTTGCATGGCACGAATAGAGCAAAACTAGGCTCGCACACCTTTCTAAGGAATTTTTATCCAGCTGCAGAGACAAGTCATTAGGTCTGGCAAGATTCTCGGGAAGGGCTGGTCTGTGTGTTGCAAAATGATTCATTGTTCCTACCAGTAGACCCTTATATCAAAGAGAAAGCACTTGTTTATCTCAGATCAGTAAGTTGGTTTACATCTTTATGGAGAAGTGTTTAATCAGGGTCCCGTTCTTTTCTGTGTCGTTAGCAGCACAGACATAGATTGGTATCATGAAGCTCCTGACTTCCAGGCCAGCCACAATAATAGTGAACCAAGCTGGAACTGGGAAGGTGCGCAAGGATTTTCTGCACTTCGACATTCAGGTGAGACCACAGACTCCATCCCTCCGTCCAGCTCTGGGTTTGAGTTTAGGAATCCAGTGTGCAGTGAGAGGGTCGCTGTGAAGCAAAACATCAAGCCCACCAGCATCTACCTGGGGCAAAGACATGCATAAAAAATGCACAACATTAGAAGCCCTCTGAGGCAGCTCTTGCCTGCCAGACGGGGGCCACCATGTAGCAGGAGGACTCGACGGCAATAGGGTTAGGGTGGGGCTTTGAGGAACAGCAATTTGTAACAAACCAGGAAACCACTTTTGGATGCCATAACTAGGAAGTCTTGAAGTCTGAGTTTTAATAACCTACTGACTCCATAAATTTGCTACTATGAAATATAGCTCAGGGCTATTTTAACAAGCTTTTGTTCTTTTTCTGATTTATTAGAATAACTTAGGTAGTTATTACAGAAAACTTGGTAAGTGCAAAATGGCACTATATAAAGATACAAAACACCCCAAATCTCCAGCCCCACTGTTGACATGTGTGTTTTTTTCCCCTCTCTCAAACGATACTGTCTTCCACAGTTGAGAATTACTCAAATAGTGCAGGCTTGAAAATGTACAGATGCACTGAGACTGACCTACCCGAGTGCCAGGCAGAAGCCAGGTGCAAATCCTTCTGTCAATAGTTGGTAGAACAAAAGTCATTTTGATATCATTGATTTTCCTCAAGTAAAAAACTCCAATTAGCCACATTAATAAATATAGAAATGAATTTTGCTCATTTGTGCGAATTTTAGAATAAACTTTGAAAGTCCCACCACACACCACACCCCTCCATGAAAGAAAAACACCTCTATTGAGATTTAGATTATAAACTTTCAAATAGACTTTCAATATCATTTTGACATTTTTCTTTCCTAAAAAAAGTCTTTAATTTTTTTAGGAAATTTTCTCCAAGATATCATACCTTATAGATTTTGTTGCCATGGAGAAGCGATATTTTTCTATGTTACTTTTCTGAATGGCTATTAATGATCTCTATGAGTACCACTAACTTTTGTATTTTGATCTTATATTTAGTAATCTTGTTGTAATTGCTTATTAATTTTACATATATATCATTTAGTCAATTCTTTTGGTCTTCTTTGTATACCATAATATATTGGCAAATAAGAATAATTTTGTGTTTTCTCTCTTTTTTTTCACTTGCCTTATTACATTGGGTGAGGTCTCCAGGAAGACATTGTTCCCAAAGTTAATAGAAATCTTTTGAAAACTTCACCATTTTTTTTGACATCTGTTGATTTTTGATAGGAAGATTTTATGAAATAAAATCCATATTCTCCCATTTCTAATTTTATTATTAATAAATGTTGAACTTTAATGAATGCTTTTACTGAATCTCTTGAGAAACCTGACTCATCTCAACCCTACAGATTTTCCTAAACTGTAAATTTTGTAGGAAATTCCCCAAAGCTTCACAGAGAATGAGAATTTTGTGAGAAAACCCTACGCCATCAACCCTACAGCCTATATTACCCCTTTACACTTCTTTCTGTTCCCAGAACTCAAAGAACATTGAAAAGCAACATGATCCAGAGGACAGTATACCACTGACAGAACACAAAACACTTCTCTAGGTCCTTAATCATCCCTCCCCACACTATTATGATCTCAGACCTACCTTGCAAATCCAACTATTCCGGCAGACATACATTAGAATAGAAGAGAACTTTCAATTCACAGATTTCAATATAGACAAACCCCTCAGAAATGGTAATGGGACTAATGGACTTCAGGAGGTTGGGGGGGAATGGGGAAACTGATAGCAATATAGGGAAATAACCCCTCTCAAGGGTGATGAATACCAGGATTGTAAGTGAAAAGACAGGAAAGGTGGTATAAGATATGTGTTAAATAACAATGCCTAATATATTAAGGGTGCGTGAGGGTGGCAGGGCAGGGGAGGGAAGGTAAAAAGAGGAATTGATATCAAGAGGTTCGAAAAGAAAGATAATGTTTTGAAATTGTTCATGGCAATATTTATACATATCTGCTGATATATTCGATGTATGGTCTGTTGTGATATATGTAAAAAATCAGTAAGATGAGTTATTAATAAAAGAATTTTAGCAACAACAACACAAAAGAACAACAAAAGCAGCAACAACATGATTTGAGTCCCCCTAGAATATGAAAGCTGCTGTTCTAACATGGTGGAAATTTAAGATTGTAAAATTCTTTGAGGATGAGTGAAAGAGATGGAGACGCCTCCTTTAGCTATGTGAAGACTTAGATGGAGATCATGTCAAGAAACAATAATCGCATTTTGATATTCACACTTAATAAAGGTTTCTCTGACTTTATGGCAATATTTTTGACTTAGCCTCATCTATGGTATTTTTGTTATCTCTCATTTCAAATATTTTTTAATTTTCAATTGTCTAGGATACATATTTAAATTTCCAAATAAGGATTTAAAAACAGACTTTTAAACTTTTGATGGTTGGGTGAAGGGTTACAGAGCAGATCCATTTTCCACTCAATGATGCATGCACATTTTGTTTCATGGCATTACTCGCAATCCTGGCAATATGCAATGTGACATCATTTATCCCACTTCCTCCCTGTGTTTCTTTTTTTTCTAACCTTTCCAAACTCTGTCAATGTTTACATGACAGTAGCCTTTGGATCCCCCTTGCTGGATGGTTCGAAGATGTGCATACCTCTTTCGTGTTTTCGTTCCCCTGATAGACCTGTTGGAACCATGAGGATGCGTTTACTTCCAGATCCAAAGGGTGACTAAGAGTCCCAGAGGTCTCACCAGTCTCTATCTGACCAGTCAGCCTGGTTTTGTTTTGATGGTTCTGAGTTTCCAAACAGGAATTTTTTAAGCCATCTTCTGTGCTGATGACTGCTAGAGTGTCACTGCATGACATTATACTGAGTCTTTTGTTTAGGAGTCTCGGCAGCGCAGTGAGTTGCTTGGAGTGGTTGCTCTAAGCTGGAATCAACGAGGTGGCACGGTGTGTTCTTTTGCTATCTCTACATCTATCATATTGCCAGACCAACCCAAGATCCTTCTGCCATCCAGTCAATGCTGACTTATATCAACACCTTGGGCTGCTAGCCATCAGGTCAGTCATTCGGAACCACAAGCTTGGAAGAAAGAGGGGCTTTCTATTATGTCAAGAGTTACCATCTCAGAAATCTAAGGGGCAGTTCTACGCCATCCGCTAGGGGCAAGAGGAATCAGAATGCATTCAGTGGCAGTGAGTTTGGTTTTGGTCATAGAAGAGACTAGAAACCTCCTTAGGGTTTGCAAGACTAACTCTGTTTTTGTGGGCATCACTGCCTCTGGTGGTCGTGGGCGCTACCCAGCCGCCACTGGATTTGAACCGCCAAGCCCGCGGGCTGCAGTTCTGCACTCAACCACTTACGCCACAGGGCTCAGCCCAAGACTAACTCTTTAGAAGCGCCGACAACCTCATCTTTCTCCACGGAGCAGCCACTCGGTTTGAAGCATCAACCTTGTCATTAGCAGGCCAATTCTTAACCCACTGCACCGCCAAAGCATCTTTGTTCTGGAATAAACTAAAATTATACTTCCCTTCAAAATGAATCAGTCTCCTGGGAAATTGTGGACCCTTTAAAAAGCAACAGCCTCAGTTTTAAAAACTCATGTCTGCTATTTTGGAACATGTTTTGTTGTTGTTATTGTCGTTGTTCACCAGACATTCTGATCATTTTCCTAAGGGTTGGATTTTTGCGCATAAAAGAATAGACCATAGAAAATATAAGGCTGTCCAAATATTTATATTCAATATTCAAAAATTCAATATCAGTATAAAAATAAAACAAGGTAATTCCCATTCATTCTTGCCTGGCTTCTATTACTCTCATGTCTTTGATGACAGCTTTTAAGAGATTTTTCTCTCTGTTTCTATCATGATTTTCATAATTCCCAACCTTATCTGCTGAATTAAAGCTATAATAAAGAAGGGCACACATGCATATTCCTGAGGATCTGGCAGCAAACCAAGGGAGCACAGGAAACCCTGGCACCAGAAGGGCACCGAGCCTCGTGCCCACAGCAGCTGTTAGGTCTGTCCTGTCCCCACAGAGCCTCTGAATTCCATTTGGTTGAGCACCAGATTGAAGGACTCATTGGCTGGTTTTCAGCTAAATAGTAATGTTCCCTTGAGTATCCAACCGTACTTGGGCACCTTTTTCAACCCAAAAGTGATAGTTAATTTACTAAACATTGTGGTATTAGATGTTACAAAGAAAGGAGCGGGTTTCCTCAAATATCTATGCCTGCCTACCTCTCTAAATACTCAGTGTGTCTATAAAAACAAAATCTATCTATGAGAATAATGTCTTCAACTGACAAGCTACCTTGATCTCAACTACTTCTTGTGAGGCAAAGAACACCAGCTGTAAAATGAAATGGTCCTTCCTGAACAACAAAACCGATGTTAACCAGCACTGCAGAACAGAACTATAAACAGTGCTTATTTTATCATGTTCTAGGAATCCAGTACAACTAAAGAGATCCCGCTGCCCCACCCTTTCAGATTTCTTTTAGCAAAACACAGCTGGGTGGAAGTCCAATCAACAAAGATTCATTCAAGAGCACATTTTAATTTTGAATTATAAATATATGAAGAGGGAATATTATAAAGCAGCCAAATAAAAATATTAAAAAATAAAGCTACATGCCCTCTTACAAACGAATCACTGATGAACTAGAGGGAATGCCATTTTGTTGAGGAACAGCATGTGCAGCTTGGGGTCCCAATGGCTTTATGGCATAGGCGTGGCAATGTTCCCCTATTTTGGTGGGATTATCAAAAACTGTGGGCTATTAAGGAGTCCTGGTGGTGTCAGAGTTAAGTTCTTGACTGCTACCCAAAAGTTGCCCAGCAGCTCCCGGAAGAGATGTGGCGAGCTAATTTCATGGAGACTGCAGCCTGGGAAACCCTGTGGGACAGAGCAACTTTGTTCTGGGGACTTGCTGAGAGCCAAAATCCACTCAACAGTAATGGGTTTGAGTGGTTTATCCATGCAGATTTCTACCACCACTTGTCTGTGTGTCGTACCTTGTCGTGGCTTGTGTGTTGCCGTGATGCTGGAAGCTTTGAAGGCCAGCAGGGTCACCCAAAATGAACAGGTTTCTGGAATCAGTTGCCCCCTTTGGAGGGAGTAGAGCCTCAGAAAGCTGTATGCTTGACTTCAAAATATTGTCAGATCCTGGAAACCTTATACACAGAAGCAGAAAATTGTCAGAGATGTGCCAGAAGATGAGCACCTCTGATCAGAAGGCACTCAAAATAGGGAAAACTGCCCTCTCAAAGTGGAGTAAGCCACAATGAGCTAGATGGAGGAAAACCTGTGGGGATAAAGCCTTTGAGACCTTCATTTGCTAATGATGCATGACTCAAAATGAGAAGAAATGGGGGGACAAATATGAATTAATAATCAGAACTTGGAATGTTTGAAGTACAAATCTAGAAAAGTGGAAATGGTCAAGAATGAAATGGACTGCATACAAGTAGATGTCCTGGTGTTAATGAGATTAACCAGACTGGTATGCGCTATTTTGAATGAGAATTATCATGTGGTTGACTCTGTCGGGAATAACAGACTCAAAAGGAATAGTGTTGCATTTGTCATCAAAAATTACATTTCAAGAAATACAATGCTGACTGTGATCAGATTATAGAACTTTCAAGGAAATCCAGTTAATACAACTACTATTCGGATTTATACTCCAACCATTAAAACTACTGATACATAATTTGAAGAATTATGTCAACATCTTCAGTCTGAAACTGATCAATATGGAAAAGATGCATTGATTGTTATTGGTGACTGGAATGCAAAAGTTGAAAACAAAAAGGAAGGAAAATATGGTCTTGGTGAGAAAACAAGACTGGAGATCACATGACAGAATTTTGCAAGACCAACAATTTCTTCATAACAAATATCTTTTTCAACAACACAAATGGCAGTGATATACGTGAACTTCTCCAGATGGAAGACACAGAAATCATCTGTGGAAAGAGACTATAGAGATGTCCAATATCAGCAGCTAAAACCAGCCAAAGGTGACTGTGGAAAAGACCACCCATTGCTCAGGTCAGTTCAGGTTAAAACTGAAGAAACTTAAAACAAGTGCATGAGAGCTAAAATTAGACCTTGAGCATATCAGAAAAACTGGATTATATGCAGAAGAATGTGTCATCGAGGGATTGAAGGAGGGTGTGGTAGTTATAAAATTGTCAATTTAAGAATTAAGCATGTAGGGAGAAAGTCTAGCCTGTCAATCGGATCATAGCCAATGAGGCCTCTGTGTGGGCATGACCTACTCCTGAGAATTTGGGGAAATCCTGATTTTCCTCCATGGAAGCAGAAGACACTTTCTCTCTTTGCTTTCTCCCTATGGGACATCCCTGAAGAGAAGTCACATGGACCTACCCTGATGCACCCAGAACCCTGGATCTGGAGAAGCCTTGAGTAAACCCCTGTCAGTGCGGAAATGCTTACGATGCCACTGAATTTACAAGAATTCTCACCTGCAGGCCTGTGTTCTTCCTGCATTCAGCTTTACTGCATGTGTTTCATGAGTCTGAAGAGGATTTTGTAGATTTCTGTCAGACATCTGGACTAAAATCAGACTTATGGACTTGATATGAATTGGGCGGGGATGTTTTCTTAATGTTCAATTGCTCTTGTATATAAACCTCTCCGTTATATATATACGAGTGTATCCATGAATTTGTTTCTCTAGTCTACCCAGACTAACAGCGAGGTTTTTTTAACAATCCAGAGCTGCAAATGGCACCACTTTGTTTGCTGAAAGTGAGGAAATCTTAAAGTATTTGCTCGTAAAGATCAAGGACTGCAGCTTTCAGTATGGATTACAACCCAAGGGAAAGAAATTCTCATAACTGAATCAACAGGTAGTATTACGTATGGAGGAAAGATCGAAGTTGTCTGAGATTTCATCTTTCTTGGATGCACAATCAACGCTCTTAGAAGTAGCAGTCAGGACATCAAACAGCACCTTGCAGTGAGTAAATCTGCTGCACAAGACCTCATGAAAGTGGTGAAAACAAGCGTGTTCCTTTGAGAACTAAGGTGCACCTAACCCAAGCTGTGGTGTTTTCAGCTGTCTCATTGCATGTGGAAGTTGGACAGTGGTTAAGGAAGACTGAAGAAGAATCGATGCACTTGAATTCTAGTGCTGGCCAAGAATATTGAAAATACCATGGACTTCTAGAAGAACAAACAAATCTTTCTTGGAAGAAGTTTAGCCAGAATACTCCTTGGAGGTAAGAATAGCAAGACTTCATCTCAAGTGCTTTGGACATATTGTCAGAAGAGTCAAGCTCCTAGAGAAGGCCATCATGCTTGGTAAAGGAGAGCGGCAGCCAAAAAGAGGGAGGCCTCCACGAGATGGATGTCACTGTGGCTGCAACATTGTGCTCAAACTTAAGAACAGATTGTGAGGATTGCACGGGACTGGGCAGTGATTCCTTCTGGTGTACATAGGGTGACTACAGTCAGAAACGACTCCAAGACAGGCAACAATAACAACATCTGCGCTGCTTGCTGAGCATTCTCAGTAAATAATACTTTCTTCTGGTCTTACTTTTTCCCCCTTCCCTTGAGTCCATTCTGACTCCTAAGTGCTTCATGCACCTGAAGGCAAGGATTTCGTCTTGCCTCTGTTTTCACTCTGGAGCAATCTCACTATCTCTTGCCCATTAATAAATACTAGTCAAATTCGATAGCAGCACCTCCAAAAAAAAATCCAACCATTTTTATTGCATCTGACTTCCGCAGTACAAAAACCAACTGTTTGCTAAGGTTATGCATTCATGTTTTCCTTTCCAATAGCATGGAATACTAATATCTGACTGTATGCTAACACTCATTGCAAACACTAAAACATGGCATTGTTTCTTCCATTCTAGATCTTTCTTAGGTCATTATATTAGGGCATGACAACTAGTTCAGTTACAAAAAGAGAGACCCTACATCTCTCAGCTGGCTTTTCATGGGCTCTTACTATTGATGGATTATGCTGTATTAATCGCCAAAGCTTTAACAAGTTGTGTCACCCAGACTTATTTGCTGACTTCTTGGTTTTCTCCCTAAATTATGAGCATAATTTTTCATTTACTTTCTGCAGGTAAATGTGAATGTAAGGAACAGGTGTTGGGAAATCCCAAGGCATTCTGTGGAATGAAATATTCATATGGTGAGTCTGAAGTTCTTCAATGCTATTCGAATTAGAGACAGAGTGTTTTAGCAAGTCAGACCCCTGCCCTACGCTGTCCTCTAAACATGATACTCAATACAGTGTTCTGTTCTGATCTATGAGCTTTTCCTAATTCAGACAGTGTTGGGTGTCCTGCTAACGAATGGTATAATGCTAATACAGCAAAAGCGGTATTGTCGCACCGGGTGAGAGAAAGGCAATGCCACGGAGGGGGGGTGGGCGCGGGTGGACCCTGTCATGTCATCTTTTTTTAATGGATGTTGAATGAATCAAACTGGGTAGTTTCTAGCTAGTTTTTTATGTGGTTTTCCTAAACGGAAGTTGTCCAGTGGTACCAGGGCTCAGTTCTTGGCTATTAACCAAGAGGCTGGCAGCTGGAGCCTCCCCCAGCAGCAATGCTGGGGAAAGATCTGACCATCTGCTTCTGCAAAGGTAACAGCTAAGAAAACCTGACCGGACAGTTCCATCTGCCACATAGGTGGCTATCAGTCAGAACAGACCAGGAATTCCCAAGCAAAAATATCTCTAAAGCAGTCATTCACAGTGATTACAGTCACAGGTTTGGGATTCAGACCGATGTGGATTTGAGTTCTCTCTTTGGTGGTTAGCATCACCACTCCAAACCTATCATCTCATCTGAAAAACAGGAATAGTGCCAAATTCTGCGTGAACTAGATTTTTGAAAAGCTCACAGCACATTATCTGGACCTACTAGGTGCTCAGTTGCTGGGAGGGAGGGAGAAGAGGGCCTGTATTAATTAGAAATGCGCCAAGACGAGCTCTCTGCCTGTGTCTCTTCAATAACATCTATGTATGCTCCACAAGCTTTAGAAATGGTAAAATGCCCCTGTACCAAGGAAAGACTGTTAGGATCTTGAAGTTCTAAATGGGTTTATGCCTACTATGCAATATATTAAAGATAACATATTCCACTGACATATCGTACCCAACAAGTGGTACAATTTAAAAGTCTGAGGTTTAGTATTATACCATAATTTATGTGGCCTAAAGCATACACCACACTGAAAAGAACCTCTTAAACCAGGAATTTCTGAAATCAAGCATTCAGGTTCACGATAACACTATATTTCATCTCATAAAAGATCAAAATGAGTAAATACTAAGAACCTCATAAATCTCATCCCAAATTGCAGCACCTTCCCCTCCCTTTACCTCTCATTGGTTAAATAATAGATGAAAGTTCCTGAACTGTGTTGCCTAATAAAGGAAAAGCAATTTAGTAGATTGGCATTCAAAAGCAAAAAGCATATAGTGACTGTCCAATGAAAGGGAACCCAGAACCACCGTTAGTTTACTCTCTCGATCCCTTCCTTGCACTAATAGGACATGTTTTAATCTGATAGGCATGGACCTGCCCCTGTAAGGAATGGTACAGGAAATTTCCTCTAGCTAAACATAAACAGAACCCAATCATTTAAGAATTCAATATGCACAATGCAATAACTCATGGATTGCAGTTCACAGCTAAACTCTACTCCTATAATCTCCTGTTCTCAACAATATCTTAAACTCGATGACATTGGATAAATTATTGATGCTATCGATTGAATTGCCTTATACCTCAAGGGGATGATTGATACTGTTTTGTTTGTTTGTTTGTTGTCAAAAAATGCTAAGACAGCTAAAATAAGCCAGAGTCATTCATAGCTCACAGACAAGCAGATGGATTCTGGGTTCCCACTTAATTCTAGCCCCGATCTAAGAGACAACCCTGCTCACTACTCACCTTCATGAAGCAGCACTGCAGAAAAGGGTGCTACAGCACACTGTGGTGAAGAAAGCAGATGATGCCTCGCTCTCAATTGGAAAAGTGCCAGGGGGTCTTAAAGGCTTCTGTTCAAACAGGCAGCCTTCTAAGTGAGGCATCGACTAAGTTCTCACGGAAGAAGCCTACCAGCCTGTGTGATCCAAAGATGACACTAACAAAATTCAAATATGATGAAGGGGAAAATAGCAGAACTTAAATTGTGAACACTCAACTTATTGAAAGCGAGGGGGGACAGTGGGAGCCCAAACCTATTCTCAGGCTAGCTAGTCAGATTTAGCCTTTGGCCGATTTCCTCTGGACACAGTCGAAGGACATGAAGAGTTTTGCTGTCAGACAGAGGTAACTGTAAACTTGATTATGATAGGTAGAATTATGGTATAATATGATCCCTGGGCAGTTGACCGCCTTTTGACCTAACCTGAATTTTCTCTACTTTAAATATTTCTTGCTTGTTCCATAACAGAATTTTTTTTCTCCTATTTGCTGTAAGACTAGTGGTCTTTTCTTCCTTTCTCTTTATTTCTGTTTCTCTGTTTTTATATTTATTGTTTCTGTTATGTTTCCCAGTTTATGCAGTACAGAAGAAGCAGATGCATAGAGAGCATAACTAATGCAATAATGTCTTGGGAAATCATGGAGATGGAAACTAGGGGAAAATGATGAATGTGGGAGAGGGGAGGGTACACCAGAACTGATTGTGATGATGGATATGTACCTCTTTTAAAAACTGACTTAACTATAGAAGTGTATGATATGGAAATTTTATCTTTAAAAAAAAACTATACTTTTTTAAAAGCAAAATTGAAAACTGGTTTATCAGTGAAAAATTTCACCCAATATTGACTTCGTAACTCTCTGATTGAATTTATAAACAGCATGGGCACCTTTTAATAAAACAGAATTATTGCCCACTTAAGAGAATCTGAACAATATGAAAGATGTCATGGTATATCTTTATCTTATCCACTTTGCCCTATTGGGCAACAAGTCATTCTCTACCTTCATGGGAAAAAATCACCTAATTCATATTTATTCCTCAGCAAATATTGAGTTACAATTCAATTTTGAATTGAAAGATCCCTCCTTTCTTTGAGCTTGCAGTCTAGTAGAAAAACAATGTGCTGACAAGTCTGTAACTACTCATCCTGATGCAATACAAAGTAGGACTGCCCTATAGGGTTCCCAAAGTTGTCATCTTTATAGAAGAAGTCCTGATGGCACGGTATTAAGCTGCTTGACTGCTAACCCAGAGGTTAGCAGTTCAAACCCACCAGCCAATGCTTTGCAGGAGAAGTTTGTAACAGACTGCTCCCATAAAGTTGTACACCCTTGCAACCTAAAGAGGTGCCCCTGGGGTCTGTCCTCTGGGGTCTCTATAGATCCATGGCAATACTTTGGGGGCTGTTCATTTGTTTCATTGCTTGTTTTTGTTTTGTTTTACATTTATCAAGGAATGCTGATGGCTCAAGTTCTTGCTCTGCAAGACATAGATGTGTCAGCCTATCTCAGAAGATCTGTTCAGGCAGTTCTATCCTGACATCTAGGCTTCCTATGACTCAGAATCTATTTGACTTAATGACAATGGGTTTGTCTTTGGGGGTTGCCCTTTATGGAAGCAGATGGTCACATCTTTATCATAGAGAGCAGGTTTGTGGTTTCACCACACCAACTTTGGAGTTGGCAGGTGAGCACTCAACCACATACAACCTGACTTCTTCGAGTAAGAGGGGTGAGAATTTATTGAGTTGTTGGCCAGAGGCCCAGCACTACACCATGCAGTCTGCATGCATTTACCTGGTCAGCTTCCCAGTCCAAACTCTACCGCTAATCAGCCAGCTATGTGAGCTTAAGCAATTCACTTCTTAAAGCTTACTTCCATACATCCAAAATGAGACTGAGTGAGCTCATAAGACCTCTTAGAATTTTTTCAATTGGCTGTATCTATAAAGACAGCTGCCCAAGGACCTCACCAGATGGAACTAGGAAGGAATCGGTTCACCTATTACTTCAAGATAAAGAGGAGTCAGCAAAAACAATGCTAGCGGCCATGTTGACAAGAGAACCAAGCACTGCTGTACCCCATGCCATCCTCACAATTGTTATGTCTGAGCCCATTGTTGCAGCCCCTCTGTCCGTCCATCTCATCAAGATTCTGCCTTCTTCCACAGCCATTCTACTTTACCAAGCTTGATGTTCTTTTCCAGAGACTGGTCTTTCCTGCTAACACGTCCAAAGTACTTGAGACCAAGTCTCACCATCCTTCCTTCTCAGGAGCTTTCTGACTGTACTTCTTCCAAAAACAGATGGGTCTGCCTTCTGGCAGTCCATGGTACTTTCATTATCCATCACCACCACCATAATTCAAATGTATCGATTCTTCTATAGCCTTCTTGATTCAATGTCCAGCTTTCACGTGCATTGAAAGCAGCGTGGCTTGGGTCAGGCACACCTTAATCCTCAAAGCAGAACTTTTCTTTTCAGCATTTTAAAGAGGTCTGGTGCAAAAGATTTGTTCTTCTTATTCTTATTCTCCTTCTCCTTCATATCAACAAGGCAACCCTGACTTGTAACAATCACCAGTATTGCCGTACAATTCTCCACAGGATTTTCTTGGCTATAGCCTTTATGGGAACAGATAGTCAGACCTTTCTTCTGTCGTATCTCTGACTGGATTCGAAGAAAAAACCTTTGGGTTAGTAGGCCAGCACAAACTTGTAGTTCTGAAACTCTGCTATGATATCAAGGGAAGTCATCGTTGACCTTCGTCGGCTTACATAGAACAGACACCAAGGGAAGAAGATTAAGTTAGCAATAATATTATTTAATCTCTATAGATTATGTGAACTTTATCATTGTACAAAAACATGTAAAACTGGTGTGTTTTGTTCTCTGTTGTAATAATTTGTATAGGCAGGGCTAAGAGACTAATACAGTCAGAATAAAATGAAAAAAAAACAGGATAATAATCTTACATCCTGGGAGATTTGATAGTTGAATGTGTTTACAGTTACATAGCAGGCAGGTGACTTTCTTAATTTAGTATCATGGAAAGCTGAAATGTCGAAGAAGGAAAATAGAGTTAAGATAGGTAAATGAGAGAACTCAAAAATTCACGGCTATCAAGTTGATCCTGACTTTCAGCAACGCTCTAGGACAAACTAGTGCTGCCCCTCTGGGTTCCCAAGTGAATAGCTCTTTACTGGAGTAGAAAGTCTCATTCTTCTCACCCAGAACAGCTGGTGGCTTTGAACTGCTGGTCTCGTGACTAGCAGCCCAACACCAAAACCACCACGCCACCAGAGGAGCCTAGGGGTTGTTTCAAACAGATTCTCACAGTCCCTTGAGTATTAATTCCTCTTTCCATTGCCTTCAGAAATGCATGTGTAAACTGGGGCACATCGTATCAAAAGACAGTGTGAAATCCTGTGCATTGTGACTTTCGGAATTATGTCGTTACAGTGCTGAAAATAAAGATTTTATCAGCGCATGATAAAGGTTCTCATGCTGAGGTCAATGTGAACATCAAGAAAGTCTTAAAATCTACCAAACTGAAGATTTTGCGAGGAAAGCGAACGCTGTATCCAGAATCGTGGACTAACATAGGCTGCACTTGTCCAATCCTCAATCCTGGTGAGTATGAAACTTTTTCCATTTTAAAATCTCCCTTTTATCTGATGATTTGCTCCTTGTCTTACATTTTCTGAACCACAATCCAAATAAACTCAGTGAAAGCATCTCCTCCCTTGACCATTTGAATTTTGAAGGGATTCCAAATGGAATTATTTGACCTGGCATGAAAAAAATTATTACCCGTCCAAGTGCCTTATAAAAGCAAAATGCTTTAAAATCCAGCAATATAATACTCTCTGTCCTGCATGTGAAGTCTCATATTGGTAGCAGTTGCCAGTAGCAAAGAGAGAGCCTTCATGAATTTATCTGTCACTATACCTCAAAGCCCATTCTTATTTCAGTGCCCTGGGTAGAGCTTGTTCCCAAAGGAAGTTCAAATGCAAAATTCCATCTGTGCAAATAACATTGAATTCATTTCTGCTATTGCACGAGAAGCATCTGTTTCTCCTGGAGAGAAAATAACTCTCAAGTTCTCATAATCTTGTTTCTCATTAAATGATCATTCTGGTTTTAAGTGAGAAACAGCAGAAATAAACAAAAACAAAGCAAAAAGAAAAAGTAGAATCTTAGAGACACTCAAGATGGAAGGACATTTGATTTGCATCTTAGCGTGTTCCTGCAGAAGTAGTGACACCTCCACTCTCTACAAATACCCCCTTCACACTGTCATCAGCTGCTAACTTCTTCATTAAATTTGAGGCTAAAGCTTAGGTTTTTTGTCATAGTACCACCAATATCATCTATTTAGTACACAGATTAAAGCAGTCGCCTCCAACCCATTGCTTCATGTCCATTCTGACTCATAGCCACTTTAGAGGACAGGAGAGCACAGCCCCCATGGTCTGCCTGGACATGCTGAGGGAGTAGAAAGCCTCATCTTTCTCTCAGAGCTGCTAGTCATTTCAAACTGCTGACCTGTGGTTTGAAGTCCAACATTTAACTCAGCCACATCACCAGGACTCTCTAAGTAAAACCTAGTACCCAGAGATGAGCTCCCCAACCCCCATCCCACCCCACACAAAATCACTGCCACTCAGTGAACTCCAACTCCTCCCCCAGATAGAGGTTAAGTGCCGTTGAGTAGGCCTGACCCATAGGGACCTTATGCACACAGATGGAAAGAACGCATGGGCCTGCACCAGCCTCTCCGTTGTCCCTTTGCCTCAGCCCATGGGTGCGGTCAGTGTATCCATTGATCTCATTGAGAACCTTCCTCTTTTTCACTGCCCCTGGACTTTACCAAGAATGATGTCCTTTGGTAGGGATGGGTCTCTCCTGACGGTATGTCCAAAGTAGGTAAGATGTGGTCCTGCTAGCCTTGCCTCTAAGGAGCACCCTGGCCTTACTTCCTTCAAGACAAGTCCCTCTGTCCTTTGAGCAGCTCATGGTACTTCAGATATTAGGTTCTTATAAAACAAATAATAATTCCTCTGAAATTCTCGAACTTCCATTTATATGGCTGTCTTCTCAGTCTGCGTGGCACTGATGAAACAGTCACATTTATGTTCTAGTTCTAATTCCTTCCAAATATTAAGTCTAGACAACAATATGTTTGAAACCCCTTGGTGTTCTCTGATTACTGCTTTTGAAAGACACAGTTAAGAGAGAGAGTGAGGAGAGACTTTCAATGAAATATACTCTTAATCCAAACAGTGATCTAAAACTCTTGATTGTTTCTGAATGTTGACAGATCTCTTGCTCTCTTTTCTCCTTTAAGTATCTGATTTAAATTCATGTTAGTGTTATTAAACAAAAGGGACAAAGAACACAGGATACTCAATACTTCATTTATTTATTTCCTAAATTATTAAATTTCCTAAGAACAAATTCAAATAAGTAGAGTCTTGGATGTTGAGTACAGAAAACTAAAAATTACTCATTTAAGTTCTGTCTCCATTATGTACACTTAGAGACTCTTCCTATATTCACTTTTCTATTTCCTCCGTAAAGGGGGGTTTAGGGTTATTTTTTTTCAAGTCTGCTAGTTTTTATCAGTCAGACATTAAAAACAAAAGCTGTGGCCATCTGAGCCACCCTCCAGGAAGTGAACTATACTTCCTAATCAGGTTTCTGCCAAATAGTCAAAGAATCAACCAAGTTCATCACAATTGAAAACACAAGCACAATTATTCAAAGAATTCTTGAAAAACATGTTTACTAGCTTTGAAGAAAAGACAAGAACCTGCCAAAGCAAAACCAGACACTCTTTCATTTGACTTTGTTTTTCCATTTTTACAAGTGCAAGAGCTACAGCCAAACAAAGCTGATAAGGAAATTCTGAAACCTTACATGCCAACTTGTTTCCTCTGCTACTTTAGAAAAGGAGCCCTCTCGTGGGGCATCCTACGCATTCATTCCTTCATCCCTTCATCCATACATGGAGTCCTTCCTCTGGCAAGTACACATGTGAGAAGGCCAAGAATATCACTAAATTCAGTATGCTTTTCTCTAGGGATACCAAATAAATGTTGTGCCCTCAAATATATAGCAAGCTATTTATAAAGTTGTTGTTGCTGCTGCTGCTATTGTTAAGGTGCCATCAAATTGGTTCTGACCCAAAAGCACCCTATGCTCAGCAGAATGAAACATGGCCCAGTCCCATTTTTTCTTATGCCTGAACCCAGTGTTGCAGCTATTGTGCCAATCTATTTCCTTGAGAGTTTTCTTCTTTTTCGCTGCCCCACTACTTTACCAAGCATGGTGTCCTCCAGGAACTGGTCTCTTCTGGCATTATGTTCAAAGTCTGAACCATTCTGGTCACCAAGGAGCACTCGGGCCATAAGTCTTCCCAATCTGATCAGGTGGCCCTCTTAGCAGTCCATGGAATTTTCTTTTCCAGCACCGCTAGAAATTCTCTACTTCAAGTTGCATGGCACAGTCCTGGGTGACTCACCCTCTGTCTTACTAAGCATGACTCTTCCATTAGAGTGTGAAATCGTATTCCTCGAATAAGCAGCTTTGTTTTTTTCTTCTGAGATGGGGAAATGATAGGTGTGGTATTACTTAGAAATGCTCCAATATCCGATTTCCCATTAAGCAGTCATTTATTGTTTTTTATGACCAATTAGCCATCCTTTCCTGAAAAAACTCTTGCATTAGAGTTTGCGAATGAATATTTTTCTAATTCTTTTCATATACTCGCTTTCTTCTCCCAGGGAGATGTTGCGTTACCATGACATGCAGCCCTTACTGTAAACATGGGTTGAACACTGAACTGTTTCCCTTTCATGTTTCCTTTTCAAGGCAAAGAAGAGTTTATGACCTCGGCCTGAGAAAAGCACAAATTAAATTTTCTCGGCCTTTCCCTTTTGTGGAATTATAACTCAATTTTCATGGAGTCAAACTGTTTCCATCTACACAATTATTATGTTTCTTGTTCAAAGTATCACAACTTCAATAAGTTGCCAAGCATGATGTCCTTCTCCAGGGACTGGTCTCTTCTGGCGTTGTGTCCAAAGTCTGAGCCATTCTTGTCACCAAGGAGCACTCAGGCCATGTCTTCCTAAACTGATCACTTGGTCCTCTTAAGTACTCTACTTCTGTTTAAAGGACCTCCACCAATCTTTGGAGGCTTCTTTCCTTTTTACACAACAAGATGCTCCATGCTCACTTTGGTATCAACTTATTCTCGGCCTGGAATAAGACAGTCTTCAAGGAGCCCTTTTATTTTTTTTTGAGGGGGGGGGAGGGTTGGGGGTTTTTTGAGACATTTTATTAAAGACCACTGTGTATATGTTATAGGTGTTAATTACTTCTGGAATAACATTTTTCCCTAGGAATTCCCCTGTATGAAACAGAAAATACATTGATTTCAAACCAATATTTTCCATTTTATTTTCATGCCTGTGTGTTCACACCCTTATTCAATGCACAACACTCACATGTACTGTGAACAGCATTGGAAGCTGAATCCAGAAGACCAGAGAAGAACTGAGACATTTGAATGGTGTACTGGAGAAAATTATCCAAAGTACCACGGACTGCTCCAAGGACAACATGATCTGTCTTGGAAGAAGTAAAGCCAGAGTGCTCCTTAAAGTGACCAGACGCCCGGCTTTTTAACAATTTCACAACATCCTTTGGTGTTTTAAAATTAAAACAAATGTCTTACAATACTATTTGCACTCTATGAAAATTTTTGTTGCTCCATATAGATCCAATTTGTAATCAAGAACACCTCCCCACCCCACCCCCGGTCAATGGTGTCCCGCTTAAAATCTGGTCACTTTACCTTAGAGGCAAAGATGACAAGACTTTGTCTAGCAAACTTTGGACATGTTGTCAGGAGAGACCAGTTGCTGAAGAAGGACATCGTGTTTGACAAAGTGGAGGGGCGGCTAGAAAAGGTCCAGCCCTCAGCAGGAGGGACTCACCCCATGGCTGCATCGGTGGGCGTGGACACAGGAGCCACTGTGGTGGGGCGGGGCCGTGTTTAATTCCGTTGGGCACAGGGTGGCCGCGGGCCAGAGCCAATTTGGGGGCACAGAACAACAACGGCAACCGTCTTTTCACATAATTTTACTTGTAAGGTATAGATTCCTGTCTCACAGTAGAAATTTTTCTTTTGGTAAAGATAATTATTTATTTACTCTACACTACAGTACCAAAATTACTTCTGAATAACTGTATTGCTACAGACCACTCCCAAGGGAGAGATTATCTTATTTCTTTTCATTGATACAGAGACTGTCCTTCTACTCTGTATGTGTGTGTTTGCCAAAATTTTCTATCTGAAGGCTGAAAAGAGTTTTTAATTATGAAGTCAACCTTAGCCTTGTCATAGAGTCCCTGGGGACTCGCTCAACTGCTAGCCCAAGGCTGGGGCATTTGAAGTCATCCAGGATCACCTGTAAGCAGGCAAAGTGTTCCCCACAGCAGGTAACAACCTGGGGAAAACTGCATTGAGCCCCTCTCACCCACAGAGACAGAGCAGCAGTGAGCTAGAGACAGTGACACAGCAGCTAAAACAAGGGTGTGTGTGTGTGTGTTGAGAGAGACAGAGAGAGAACTCATATTCCAAAAACACATTGACTTCATATAGGAAATAGGTGCTATTTTTTATTAACCATTTTATTGGGGGGGGGGGGCTCTTACAAATCATCTCACAATCCATCATCCAATTGTGTTAAGCACCCTTGTGCATATGTTACCATCATTTCCAAAACGTTTTCTTTCTACTTGAGCTCCTCTTTTTACCCCCTCCCTTCATCCTTCCACCTCCTACCCTCATTAATCCTCGATCAATTATACATCACTGTTGTTGATAGATGTCATTTTGTAGAATCCATAGCTCTCCTCCAATGTGTGACCCTCAGGGACTGTCTCATCTTCAAGAAACACTCCTTCGTGCACTCCCAAACAAAGCCACTCTCTGGCAGGAGGTTACGTCCATAGAAAGTTTCTGGAACCAGACAAACCCTAGCTTGAGTCTGAGTGCTGCTCCCTGTGGAGCGAAGTTGTACTCGAGGTTGAGCCTTGCTTCGATTTGTGTTCTCAGACACCGCGAGGAAGTGCTCTCACCTGTTTAGCGCCTTCTGTTGTTCTCTTTCAGGTTTGGAGTACCTCGTAGCAGGATATGAGGATGTAAGATCAGGCAAGCTCGTCGTGAATATGAAAAGTTTTGTCCAGCGCTGGAAACCTTCCCTGGGAAGAAAAGTCATGGACATTCTGAAAAGAGACTGCAAGTAGGCACAAAGGCCGACGGCACCCAGGAGCACTTCTCTCCACACGAAACCCTTACTGAAGACGTGTGGCAAGCTACCACATCTTTCTCCTCCCCAGCAGTTGCTGGGTTCAAACTGGCAACCTTTGGCTAGCCGCCCAGTGCTTAACCACCGCAGCACCAGGGCTCCCCTAAGGGACGGGCAGCCTCAAAAAAATGAAACTGGAATTGTGTTTTCAAGTGCCAAAACATATAGAAATGTTCCCATGCAAATGTTTTCTCTGACCTGATCTCTCCTAGCACCAGGCCTACATACAGTTTTGTTTCCTAAAGAAGAATTGGAAGCCCTAGGCTTACGTCTGTTTTCTGTAGGACGATTCTGAAATTCGTTACTCAGACTAGCAGCCTGATACTTGGCGGTAATCCATCATGGGCAATATAGCTAATCAAGACACCTCCCCGCTTCAGATCAGTTACTTACATTTGATGCTACTTCAGTGAATAAATGAGTGAGATTTTGAAGAATCCCAACCTCCCTGTCAGGAAAGGTGTTTCTTTAAAAAGAGCCTTCTCTTGTTTGGTCTGTACGAACTTTGGTCGGTGGAGTGATAGACAGAACCTCTCTCCACATGTGTATAGTATTTCCTTGTATAAAGCACTTTACTACCTACCACTGTGTAGTGAACATTTGGAGATTCTTGTTGACAGAAAGCCAAGGGTGTGGAAGAAGATCCATGGAAGCAGAAGCATGGCCACAACATGTGGACAAAAGTGACCCGCGAAAGGAAGATGTTAATGCTCAGAGAAGCGAGGCGAAGTTACAGCCTTAAAGGAAATCACGTTTGCTTGAAGTCTCAGCCCCAGGCTAGAAGTTAGATTCCACATCTCACTGGTCAGCACGAAACTTAAAGACAAACAAACAAACAAAAAAAAACTAGGAAAGCCTTTAAAATAAGAGTACAGAATCATAAGTGTGTAACTAGGCTTGGATAAAGTGGAAATGGACTTTTCAATTTCTTGAAGTTCATTTATTTGCAATGCACTTGGATACACTTCAAAAATGATTGTAGACACAGAATTTGTTTTATTTTTGTGTTTAGTATTTAAATCTGAACATTGAAACTGTTTTCCTACTGGTCTTTATTAACAATATATGTCATTATATGTACGTATTTTTTAACACAGTGTATGTGATAGTTCAATGAATTGCAGTTTCTCATTATCCATCTTCTACCCATATATAACCAGTCTACATACAGCTTTTTCTGTACTTGAATATACAAAATATGAACCACAGTGCCATAAGATTAAATTCACATACCGAACATATTTTTTCTGAGGTCCTGTGGACTTGCAAAATATATACGTATATATTGCATTGTTAATTTGTTTTATATTTCATAAATGTAATAAAGGAATATGATCTCTCGAGTTTTGTCTCATTGCCTAATCAGCTCTCTCAGTGGTGCTAGAAACTTCCTTCTCTTAATGAGGGAACTCAAATCTGGTACTCTACATTAAGACAGTCCAACTGGGGTCTGCCATTCCTAACCTGATCCTCTGGGGTTTGGGGTTGGAGTGGAAGATGGGTCACATGGACTTATTTTCAGGTGTATTGCAGGTTTTTAAATTACAGTTGCTCTTTAACGTAAAACGTAACCCAAGCCCATTGCAGGAAATACAAAAAGGAAAAAAGTTTAATGGGAAAAAATATCATTTGCAATGATACCATCCCGAGATTATAGTTGTTGGTATTTTGGTGTCTGTGTGTGTGTTTGTGTGTGTATACCTTTTATGGAATTGGGATTACATTATATATACTCTGATTTCTTTTCCACCTGTAGCAGGAGCTCTGGTAAAGAAGTCCTGGTGGCATAATGGTTACATTTTGGGCTGCTAGTGACAGCTCAGCAGTTGGAAGCCACCAGCAGCGTCGTAGGAGAAAGAGAACACTTTCTACCCCTGTAAAGAGTTGCCATCGCGGAAACTTACAGGGCCAGTTCCACCTTGCTCTACAGGGCCTCTCTGAGTTAGCATCACCAAGATGATAGTGAGTATGGGTTTTAGCTTATCCTTGTAAGTAGAATGTTATCTCATAAAGTATCAGTTAGAAGTAGTTTATAAAACATATTGGTAAATCTATCATACCAAGAAAAGCTTTTCTTTCTTTTTTTTTTGTTCTTTTTTTTTGTTTTGTTTTTTAGGCATCACTGCCCTCAGGTGGTGGGAGTAGGAGGCCCAGCCTTTGCTCCGTGGAGCTGGAATCGAACCTCCATCCCAGTGGGCCGCAGTCCCGCACACAACCACTACGCCACCGGGGCTCAGCCCAAAAAGCTTTTCTAATACATCAGATATAGGCTTTTCTTAAGTTTCAGAATTGCCAGCCTCATTTCCATTTTACTTTATTAAAATGCTCTTCATTCATTAAGAAGAAGAGCAAGAATTGTGTCCATTTGAGGAAACATTCATATCCTATATGAAATGAAAAAAAAATAAATTGCAGAAGAATAGATTTTCTTATTACCATTCCAAAAAGCACATTTATAATATGTAGAAACCAAAGACAAATTCACTGGCATTGGGTCAGTGCTGGTGCATAGCAACCAGGAGTAGAAAACCCAGTCTTTCTCCGGCAGAGTTACTGGTGATTTCGAACATCCCACCATGTGCATCAACCTCTTCTTGCATCACTTGCATATCACAATGCCTAACTACTTCATCACCTGGACTCCGATAGCATAGTGCAGTGGTTCTCAACCTTCCGACCCTTCAATACAGTCCCTCATATTGTGGTGACCCTCCAACCATAAAATTATTTCCTTGCTGCTTCATAACTGTCATTCTGCTACTGTTATGAATCAGGCAACCCCTGTGAAAGGGTCATTCAACCCCAAAAAGGGGTCGTGACCCAAAGGTTGAGAACCACTGGCAGAGACAGTTTCTGGAATTCGCCCAACCGCCCCCCCCCCCAAAAAAAATTGTCAGTTACGTTGTTTGGGACCATCAAGTCAGTTCTGATTCAGAGTGACCCTCTATCCACTAAGTCAAAACAACGCCCTGTCCAAGAGCATCCTCACAATCATTCCAGCGTTTGAGTCCATTGTTGCAGCCACTGTGTCCCTCCATCTGACTGAGGGTTTACTTCTTTTCCCACTGAGCCTCTACTCTACCGAGCGTGATGCTCACTGTTGTCGAGATCATTCTCACTCACAGCATCCCTCGATTCAGAGAGCAGTCCGACAGGCCAGCCGAAAGCTGCTCCATGGGTTTCAAAGACTCTAAATCTTTCCAGCAGCAGACAACCTCTTCTTTCTCCCAGGGTGGATGTGAAGGACCTGCAGGGTTTGACCCTGCAAACTTGTGGTTACCAGCCCAAAGATCAGCCTGCACTGACATCAAGGCTCCTGGTTCCTCCTGGTAACATATCTTGCCAGTCTTGCTTCTAACAAGCATTCTGGCTATCCTTCTTTCCAGATAGGTATGTTTATTCTTTGAGCAGCCATGGTATATTTGCAATTCTTCACCAACCCCATCATTCAAAAAACTAAATTCTTCTCTGGTCTTCTTTATACCTTTTCCAGCTTTTACACACACACACACACACACACACACACACACACATATATATATATATGTATATATATATATATAAAATAGAATACCATGCTCCCTTCATGTCTTAATTCTCAAGTCCCTTGCAGTCTTTCAACTCTATTTTCAATTTCCTGTGGGCAGTATATGATTCCCAAAGTGAAAGGAAGCTGGGGTGCAAGTGGGGGGTGGAGAAAAGAAGAGAAAGAAGCCTGGTGATCCACGTTTGTAAACAACCAAGCTAAGTGGGAGTCAGTCTCTTAATGAGCCCCTTCCCATTCTGCCCAATGGTCTCATTTCTAAAATGCACTTTCTCTCCCATCCAACTTTTAGAATAGCCAACTCTCTACCAAGTAGACAGAGTCAAATAAAACTTCCATCTATGGCTTCCTATAAACTTGAACCCATTAAGCCTCAGGGCCCCAGGACTTGCTGCCACTAACTGTTGGGCTTTCTTAGGCAAGTGCATTGTGCAAGTCCCACATACCTAGCTTTGTGATTTGCCTGAGGCCAACAGTCTTTGCCCTCTTATTACATCATTCACGTTGTCCAGGAGAGTTACTAATAGTTAGCATTTGATGCAATGGAAATTCTCAATAATAGGAGACTCTTTTTATAGTCCATGAGTAAGGTCAAATCTGTGGGGATATGACCATGGGTCCAAAAGGCAGTGTCCATCTGGCTATATTAAACAAGGGACTTTTATGGGTAAATATAGTTCTTTGGGACACTTAAGTTCTTAGACATTCTGAGTTCATGCAAAACATATCCTTTTTTGAAATGATCAGAGACTTATTGACTCCAAAGGGTGGGAACCAGGACCTTGGAAATTCCTTGTGCTGTCCCTTTGCCACTCCCCTGGAATGTCTGAGAACAAGGACTGTGAACACTGCTGCCCTGCCGCCCGCCGTGGAGTTTTGTCCCAGGCTGGTCACTGAATTCCTTTTGTGCTCATTGTTTCGATGATAAGCAGTTCCCTAACTTAACTTTATCAAAGAGCCAAAGTGACTCACCACTCGTTTCCCACAGTATCGAAGGAAAATGCTGATGAACGACCTCAATTTGGGGCGAGAGATGGAGATGATAAAAATGGGCTAGAAGCAAAAGGGTGTGCCTGGCATGACTTTTCAGGCTTCTGTCTTGTTTAAGTTTCAGAGAATGATTTGCCTGAGAATGTGTTTGTTTTTTTTAAATGATGAAATGGTGTCCCTTGTCCCTCATTTTTCCCTGTCACCAAAGGAATGTAAATGCCACACCCCTACCCCTATTGACTGGGTTTGAAACTTGCATTTTTAAAAATTATAAATCCCTAAGTTTGTTGTTAGCCAGTTGATTTATGCTACCATTTTTTTAAAGGTAAAAAGTTAGTTATAAGAAAAAAAATATGCACTGGGCCAAATAGATGTTTATAAAATATGAGATGTGTGTTCTGTGCAGAAAGGACGCTTTTGGTAAATGATAGAGACAGCCATGCCTTCTGAATATGGAATCACAGGTGGATGACTATGTCCCAAAGTTTGATTATTAATAATAAATCTTAATTTATAAATACAAGAATATCAGTATCTATTGAGAATAACCATCTATTCTTCTACTTAGGATTGAATGGATTCTTACTTTCCTTAAAGAAAAACACCCACTATTTATCCATGCTCACAATATAAGTGAAAATAACTGACTCAAAATCAGCTGGTCCCTCCTTCCCACACAACATACTAGCGAGGGATTCAGACTAAATGGGGAAAACCTGAGAAACGCTAACCATGATGGCAAACCAAGGTTTACAGGGACTAGGCACTTTTCTAAGTATTTCACATGTGCTGTGCTGTTCCTCACCATTCCCAAAGTGGGTGCAATTACTATTTTCATCTACTAGATGAGGTGACTGAGGCACAGTGAACTTAAGTGTGCTGTTCAAGGACCCCAGCTAATATCGGCACAACCTGGTCTTGAACCGAGCTTTCCAACTCCCGAGGTAGCTGCTTTGACCACTAAAAAGAGAGTCTGGTATTCAAAAAAGAGGTCATGTGAGGTGAGGCCAACTGCCCCATTTCCCCACGGACTCTCTCTTTTTGGATCACAGCTGAGGGAAGAACACCGAAGGCTGACATTTCTCCTTTCCCATACTCAAAGTTAGAAGGCATTCCTTGATTCCACCCTACAATTAGACCATTTTCTAGCTTTCTCATCTTACAGAAAGATAAGACTGCCTCCTTCCGTGAATAGTTAGGGTCTCAGAAACCCAAAGATTTCCTAAAAGGTCACTATGAGCAGGAATTGATTCAGTGGCAGGGGACGGGGGGGAGGGGTTGCTTATTTTCATTGCTATATGGCCATTAGGGTCCTATTATTTACAATGGTTTAACTCAATATGAATTGACAACTGTCTCTTTTTCACCTTGACTCTTTGGCTCTTGGTCTAGTTCTGAGAGATCCACTTAAGCACATGACCTACTTTTGCATTTCAGTAATGACCCTGAACAAGCCTACTGTGAAATTCAACAGCATTTCAAATCAGTTCTTTCAGCTCTGACTTTGCTCAGTAGGGCAATGCTACTGGCAAGATGAATGAGAAGTTAGTTACACCAATAAGAAACAAAGAAAAGGGAAACAAGAGAGAGGGGGGGAATGTAGACACTTCGTCAACCCAAGAGAAAGGGCGAGAGACAGAGAACAAGAGATCGTGGTGGAAGAGGACTATGCAAAGCAACAGCTGGGCATGAAACCTGGTGGTTTATTCTAAGAAGACTCTTTAATATTCCAAAAGAGAATCTACTCATCCAACCATGTCTTCCATTGCTAGCAACTACAATTTATATGTGTTATTTCCAGCTCATGCATGCAAAAGATTTCCATTAAACTCTCTTGCTGTTGGTCATATTTCAGAATCCAGAAAAACTACAGGAGAAAACGAGGTATAAGCCTTGGGTATAGGCCTTTAGAAAATCAGGAAACTCCCTAGGTGGCTAGAAAAGAAATGTGATGGAGAATTTTGAAGTTAGACAGAAATAGCGAATAGCAATAAGTATTCCCTATGTGCCTTCAGGCTCATCGCAGTACAGTCAGTATTCCCTGTCCGCAAGCCTGGATTCTACCAACTGACTATTTGAGAGGGCAATGGACGTTCCAAAGCAGCGAAGTGGGCAGAGTGATCCCTCAAGAGCTGTGAGGGAGCACAGAGGGGGAGCTGCTGCTATTATCAGGTGGCATCTGGTCAATTCCAACTCCCAGCGCCCTGTGTACAAAAGAACACAACACTGCCCAGTGCTGCGCCTGGCATGTTTGAGCCCACACTGGTCGCCACCGTGCCCATCTGTCTCACTAAGGTCTTTCTCTTTTCCACTGCCCTCCTTACTTTACCAGGCAGAATGCTATTTATGTAGTATTTACATGGGATTCC